>OZ014455.1:14081052-14412744 GCA_963966035.1 Acleris laterana
AAAAGAGATTATTATCAAACCAGAAATACCATAATTGTAATTTATTTTCCTCGTTGGGTTGTCCTGTGCTTGTGACGATTTGATGAAATTTAGGGTAAGTATTAGGTATTTGCAAAGCAAACATTATCCGTCACCGTGAACCTTATGAAACTTCGCAGATTTGGGCACTTCATAAGTGGATTAACTGTTAGATCTTTTCCAAATTTAACGGGCCAGTACCTTAGAAATACTAATAAGTTCCATCAGAATTCATTCAAGAAGCTACAAATAAATCCTTGCCCATTCTTAAATTGGTCTAGCCGATCAAGCGATAATTCAAAAATTAGAACCTCCATTCAGCTCAGCAAAAAATCTAACTTAATTATTAAAGTATTCACAACACCCAATATCAAGTACTCAAGCCGTAAAGTCAAATAAAATCCTTCCTACCTTCGACCTCGGACGCCGCCTTCATCCTGCTCAGCGTGCCGTTGTTGGCGTGCCCGCGCCGCATCATCTCCTCGGCCTTGGAGGGGGAGTAGACGTTGACCCCGTTGCCCGGGCTGCCCTCCTCC
Source organism: Acleris laterana (assembly GCA_963966035.1). Classification (NCBI taxonomy): domain Eukaryota; kingdom Metazoa; phylum Arthropoda; class Insecta; order Lepidoptera; family Tortricidae; genus Acleris; species Acleris laterana. The sequence goes on from OZ014455.1 coordinate 14,081,607, forward strand.
CGGAGCTTCGTCAGGTTCCCGAACGAGGAGCGGCTGCCGTCACCGTAGATCACTTCCACACCTGGAACACGTAACAGTTAAATATATCGTTACTAGTTTAGAAAAAACTCGTATTTGATATTTCGTGCGTCACGAAATATGAGATACGAGGTTTTTTCAAAGCAATGACCATATACCTAGACAAAGTCGTAGAAAATTAAGCGTTACTGCAATTGGGTGCATCTCTTTTCGTATTACACAAAGTTGCTCTCCACTCCATGTCTTTCTGTCTGTATACAGGATGGATAAAATTAAAGCCACATGAACGGCTCTTAAATACTCGAAATAGCAAAATCTACGCAAAGGAGACTTACTTTTATTTTTGAAAGAGATACATCAGCAATTGAACCAGGAACTGGTCGAAAATATCAAGGTATAAATGATATGATTACAACCAATGACCCTTCCGATCTGTATCATAAAACACTACTGTTTTGTCATATTCGACTATTTTGATTTTCCAATTAAGGCAGAAAAAACCACGACCCAACATACCTTCTTCATCATATTCTTTGGCAGTCTGGGACACCTTCATATAGCTCCTCATCTCCGACATAAAGTCCAGCACAGAATCGTAGTCATCAGGGACTCCTTTGGCCGGCCAGAAGTACCAGAGGTGAGTGACCTCCCGCCAGGTCCGGGTGGTCAGGTTGACCACCTGCACGCTGGAGATGGCATACTTGTCGCGCTGTTCTCGCTTCTTGAGCACTATTTGGAACTCCCCGAACGTTCGTTTGTTGTCAGAAACCTCGGAGGGAGGTAGGTATTCGTAACATTTTTCCTGGAAAAATGTTTGGGATTAAGGATTAATTTCAATGTCTGGATGTCATTAACGCATAAGAATAATCCAAATAATTAATACATGAATCATACACTAGTTTCTTACTGATAATAACTGTATCAATAAGCAACTAACTTAACCACAGCTACATAGCTATTACTAATGAAAGTCAGCATTAAGTCATGTGAAAGAAATTACGTCCAAATCAACAAATTGCTTAACGTACGAGCGAGTTATTTGATGGCTCTATAGATAAAGTTGACTGTGGCTATGGCTATAAAGTTAGTAAAAATAATAATATAATTATTGCAAATAAACACGAGAATCGTGAACACACTTCTTTCCAACTGCTATTCGACGAAGCCCTGCCTGTGGTAGGACTCCTTTTTCTGGGCTGCTGTACTAGCGAACTCTGCCCTCGACTTCATCGCCAGCGTCAAACGACTGTGTTACAGTAAAACAATACTCACGACTCCATTCTCCATGTATTCCGTCAGCATCACGATGACCCTAGAGTTCTGCTCCCAGATCATGCGCCAGAAGTCCACCACGGTGTTGGGCAGCGGCGCCTGGCAGGCGATGTAGTAATTCCGGATATTCCCTGGACCCTGCAAGCGGTGCGGTGGACGGGTCAGCTAAAGGTAACATCATTCCTTGCAAATCAAGTGCCAGAAAGACTAAGAATCAATCTGATAAGTAATCTGAGTAATCATCAAGAAACTACAAAGCTTTTTCAAGCAGAGTAAGAGATTTCACAATACGTTGCTCAAAACTACATCCAGAAATGGTGCTTGTAGTACTTACTGTTAGGCGATGGACTTGCGACCTGTCACTAATACAGCCTAATGGTGCAAAATGTGGTTACGGAATGGTCAGTGAGTTTTTGGAGTTGTCTGTTGCTGTACCTACCCCACTCTGGGAACGAAGGAGTGAGTACGATACGGTAACAGGTCAAAGACAATATGGTTTTTCCGCTTGGAATCTGGGCCCTAGGGGGTTTCTATTATCTGCAGCTGATGAGCAATCTGTCATTACCAGGCTAATGGAATCAGCAGGTTTAACTCTAAAGCTACTCGTAACTTTTCTCACCGTAATATAGTTAGCATTGATGTACTCCGTTGTGGGATCGTTCCCAATCCTCTTTAGAGGCACCCTGGTCTCCGGCAGCGGCAGCACGTTGGAGTATCGGTTCTTGTCTTCGCAGCCCGGAGGCACCTCGTCAGGGCGGACGGTCACGGCGGGGATCTCCGCGAACTCGGTGCTCATGGAGTCCACGTCCAGGGCGAAGTTGGCGAGCGCCGCGTAGTTCATTGGGTGAGATGTCACCTGGAATTGAGAGATTACATTTTGAAAGTGTCGCGTTAATTAGGATACTAATATTTATAAATGGAAAAGTGGTTATTTCTATTGGGTTCTTCTGTTTTTGGGATTATCTACGCTCTCCAAATTCAAATAAATTTTAACGTGACGAGATAGAAAGACTCGAAATTATAAACGTACCTCATTATATAATCAAAAATTATAATGCATTGTACCCCAACCCAATAACGATAACCCTCTTATCTATTTATATAGAACAAAAACTATATTTCTGTGCTATTTTGTAAGTTCAGGCAAAGGATCACCGAACATTAAGGAGCGCCTTCACAAAGATTAAATATCTCTTCATATACACATTTATCAAACATGACCAGGGATTTTATTACTTTGATATTTTGCAATACACTGCGTTGGGATATATTGTAACAATGTAAAAATGTTAAATTATGTAAGAATCTCATCGATATAGAGAGAGATAAACCGTGCGATACAAGCGTGATAGCTTAAAATTCCTTCAGGTTCATACCTCTCTCTCGTTCGCTCGCATTAGGCGACGGCACCAATGATGGACACTGTTAGCTGACAGGCACCAGTAATGGACACTTCACTCTTAAAAGTCAAATTTCGGTCCAAAGACTGTCGCAAAACAAATGAATAACCCTTATTTTCTGTAAAATAAGAATTAAGTGTCAATCATTGGTTCTTCTCCATTACTGGTTCCGTCACCTTATGCTCTTATGCTTAACTTTTTACTTTAGATCATTAACCAAGGTAAACTGATCTACAGTGAACTACTGATAAAAACGGACCTTATATTGTATACCTATACATCTTACTAAGGCCGACCCGACATTACCCGAGCCCAAAAACCTATTTAGATCTCAGGCTCTATTCTACTCTTACTTCGTCATCGTAAGCCGGGTTGCCGTAGCTCCTCTTGCTGGCCCGCAGCCGCTGGTTGCCCTTGCGGTGGCCGACGCTGACGCTGTCCAGGCTGTAGGCGTCCAGGGAGACCGGAGTGCATCGCTGCGCGTACACGCCACGCCGCCCGCGCCGTCGGACCACCAACTAGAAAAAACAAAATGCGGTAAAGTACATGATATCGTCGGTGATACTGCAATACTAAAACTCGGATCCCTTTGACTGCCATACATATCGTTGGTCATAATGTATTGTTAGTCATATTTTTTTTGTCATAACTTCTTTTAGGCTGAAGTTACAGTTTTTAATAAACGTTTATCGTGTAGATTCGTTAGGTTGGGTTAGGTTAGTTTTATAAAAATCCAGAAAAAGTAACCGTGTCCTGAGAAAAATGCATTATGACTTGCGAAAATTATGACTTGAAACAGATTATGACTAAAAATAATTATGGAAGTCAATAGAGACCCAAAACTAGTAAGTTAAATAAGATGCAAAATGTACCATACTGACTTACATGTTATGGTGTATTTTCCACCTTATTTAATTTGATTGTTATCACAAACTACATCTGAAACTTTATTGAAGTAGGTACTACGTCTAAACTGATGCATGAGTCAAATAAATATTAAAAGAGCATGATCTACACTAACATTATAAAGAGGAAAGATTTGTATTTTTGTATTTTTGTGTGTGTATGTTTGTAATAAACTCAAAAACTACTGTGCCGATTTCAAAAATTCTTTCTCCATAGGAAAGCTACATTCACCCTGAGTGACATAGGCTACGAGTATGTTTTATTTTTCTAGTATATCGAAAACGGTTCTAACAATTTCGATGAAATTTGAGATATAGTACCTACCCAAGTAAGTCAGTAAAGCATTTAGTCACAACAATAACACCGACAAAAAAAATGCAATTAAAATAAAGAAAAAGAGACGAGGGGTAAAGGGAGGTGTAAAATCGATCTGTCACGTTGTCATCTTCGGGATAATTCGTGTTCAACCCGAGCGATACTCGGCCTTACAGGTATTAACTATTAATGAGATAAACCCCCCGATAAAATGGCGGCCCCTATTCTTTCAGACCTAATATCTCTGACTCATAATAAGTTTTGTTATAGAAAATCCAAAGTTTACCTAATAGGTCTTCAACATTCAACAAGTAAGTACAGATGTAGTGAATAATGCTTTCCCATCGTTTTTGGTCGGATAACTTCGTATTTATCTTGCTTTCTCAGTTGGCCTATTGATGGGTACTGAAGCTAATTGAGAGAGCTAGATAAATACGAACTAATCCGACAAAAAACGATGGGAAAGGATTATTCACTACATCTGTACATGATTTACACATTTAGTTCATTTTCGGCTTTATTATCTATCAACTACACACGTATTAGCATAGCATTCTGCAAAAGTAAAATAAGACAAAAAAATAAGCGCGACAGTGTTTTGTTTTTTCATGTTAAACACGTCACTAACATGTTTCATTAACTTCGAAGGCAAGTACTAAAGAACGCTCTTTAGTTACTTATATGTAAATACCCTCCCTATTGTAACCAAGAAGCGAATGCAATGTATGCTGTCTAGCAAAACCAGTCCGTGGGTCCACGGAAGACCAGCGTCGCACTTCCACTAGGTCGTACGACATAAAGCTGAGTGGATACCATTTTCGCAGTACTACTTATTTCACACTGTAATAATTTATAATTAGGCGAAATAAATGTTTTTCTATTCTATTCTATTCTACTTAAAGAGAAAAAACCTATTTTTAATCATACAAATCAAGCCTTATCAATGACCCAATATAAAGTCCTTACCACATAATGTATCGCCCTGTCGCTCAGTATACTCTCGTTTTAACGATGCAGCAACAAAATAACTTGTCAGCTAAGTATTTATATTATAAATGATCCAGTCAGCTTATCTCTCGGAGACGCAACAAAGTATTTAACATTGCTCGTATTATGCTTAGCCTAATTTAAAACCAAGCACAAACAAGACCTTTATTGATACCCTCCACTAACAGCTACATCAACTAAATTGCTATAAATAAACACTACCTAAATATTTCTATATAAGGTACCGTACGCTATCTACAAGAAATATTCAAACCTACTCGTATACACAAATCGAATCAAATCAAATCAAATCATTTATTTGTGAACAATAGGTACACACATAATGTAAATTATGTTATATGGTGAGTAACATACAGGTTGGTTCAGCTACGTTCTGCCTCAGGGCATACAAATTTGGATCTTATAACTAATGGTCATTGTTATGTATTTCAGCTATTATTTAAGTATTCGTTGACTGAATAATAAGCTTTTTTAACCAGAAATTTGCCTAAAGCCTGCTTAAATTCTAGAACAGGATCTGTATATACGTTTCTTTGAGATGCTTAATAGTCCCGTGACTTGCATATTTCAATAAAAAAAACGTATCCTGTAAGTACTAGTCTTGCGAATAAAAAAAATGCAATAGGTAGCTAATGGAATCACAAGGATAAAATTACGCATATATTTTTTTATCGTCGTCACTAACCTTGCTGCTTTGCTTTGTACGGTCAAACTTTGATGTACATTTTAGTACTTTGTGGCAGTTATAGACTAATTTCAAATCACTCTTACTCTAGTACGTTAGTACGACAAGGTAGTACGGTTACGGGCGTTAATCTAGGACCAATTTCAAGAAAAATATGCTTGAAGTCGTCAAGTCATTTGTAACTTATAGGAAACTCAACCTTATTGTTGTAGAATGTCAGATTGACTTGGACCTAAGGTGGGTACCAAATTAAATCTCGTGACTGTACAACTACGTCTGAATTCAACTGTACTTATATCGTAAACAATACGAACACTACAGGGTTTTTAAACGAGGAACACGCGCCCCACCACTTCTATTTACATTGCAGATTGCGTATATATGACTGAAAACTTTAATTACACTAGAATATATCGAGATACAATAATTCTAAGCCAGTGCAATATTTTTTACCAGATTTTGTTACAATTTTTCTAGACGTTATTATCATAAGTCAAAGAACAAAACCAAAAATCTGTTGAAGTGTTAAAAATGGTTAAGGAATGCTTAGCATTGCTCTTGAGGTTCCGTGAGAACAGCTTGAGAGGACGCGCGATATAGCACTTGGAACTAATTTACGACGTGTCCTAGTAAGAGTTTGTGCTCGTTGTTGGATACGACACGACATTTGGTCGGTAGTTGCTTAAAAATAATCAGAGAATTGACAAGGTTATATCCGATATCAGTTTGTTTATGTTCGTTAGGTTTTTCATTTAGGTATCCAAAAAAGATTCATATTTGCACACGGCACACATAGGTTACTTTTTAATGTCGAATAACTAATGAGCGATAAACGAATGAAATGCGTAGGAAGATTCACTGAATGGTTTAATTTTGTGCATTGATATATTATGTAGTCTGGTTGTATGTAGGTATGTATGCAATATATGTAAAACCCTTTATTGTAAATTACACAAATATTTACTAAATAAATATACGCTAGTGGTTAATAAGTTTATATTAAAAACATTCTAAATAGAAAAAGAAAACAAAATCCGATACAATACTTTAATTTACTGAAGTATAATTTTGTATTATACCAAATAATTATGGCACCATATGTGACATGCTTTTTTTTCTGGAATGAATTAAAATGTTAAGACCCTGCAGTCAAACTCGCCTAAAACAGTTTTCCATGGTTTTGATTTTATTTGTTATTTTTGTTGTTGGTTTAATAAATAAATAAATAATAAAAAATAAAATCGAGGACACAAATCATCAAATGCTAAGTGGATTCGATAGCCCATACACATTGGCAATATCAAGAATCCTATCTGATGATGACAATCAAAAAACTATAAATGCGTTGGCAACCCTGACTCATATCAAGTTGTTCCAACCGTGTCGTGGCCGGCAATGGACACGCGCAACCAAGGTCCGTCATCGAGCTTTGTTTATAATTCGCTTTGTAAAAACATCCTCCGCGATACGGGCGACACTTACCGCTTAGCAAATTTGACGACTCGACGAAAGTACGGGCGCGACAGGGCTGGCCCAAAAACTAGCTGAATTTATAGCAAAATAAGCCTAACAAGATATTTAGGAATGTAACTTTCTGGGTTTACCATAATTTACAAATAAACGTGTCACAAACTGTTTTGTTTCACAAACATTGTTTTCAAAACGCTTTATTTTCGAAACTGTAAATAATTCAGGATTTTGTACAAAACTAACTAACTTTAGAGTTCTACAAGATGGTTCTAATAAAATTCTAAAATATTTAGTTTCCAAAAAAAAAGGTTTTGCACAATTATTATATGTTTGTGAAATGTTGTTTAGCAATTGATCGGATATCAACTTTCTGGCACCCCTAGCAACGAGCAACGTCCAACACTTTCGCGCTGCGCGCGCGCCGCCCTGTCCCAGCGCCCTTGCGCTCGCGCACAGCGTGGTGACGTACCGCGCGCACCGGCCGCACTGCTCCTCAAAACCATTTTCAAATTGATTCCATTTTCAAATAAATTCCATTTTCAAACGCCATTCAAGTGTTATTGAAAAACAATTGACGATTTATTTAAATAAGTTTGTTTGATAACAATACATGTTTTTAAGAGCAGTGTGAGGTAAGTGGAGTTTCGTGACATTACGGCCTTAGGTGAGTTTTTTTAATATTTATTTGTTAATAGGACGCGGTCTTACTTGTGTTTTTCGCTGCGACTGAATTTAACTGAGTGTTTTTATAAAATAGTTTTAAATAATAAATTGAATTTTAGTTTTCCAAATTTAAAATTACGATCCAGAAACAAATGAAACACAAAAAACAGTATTTTAACATTTACAAGTAAGTGTTTACAAATTTCTTTACACTTATGAAGTACATTATAACGACGACAACGATTGACGACACTATCGTGTTAAGCCTAGCTTTTAGGACCCTGCTTACGAACCTAGCGGTTCCGGATTCAAATCCCGGTAAGGGCCAATATTTGTGAAAGAGCGCTAGTATTTGTTCCATAGTGTTGGATGATTTCTTTGCATTTAAGATGTAGATATACCTCTATATGAGATATATCGTTACTACTTTGGAAAAAACTCGTATGTGATTTTCAAGAAGTTGGGATTTGAACTTGATTCCCTTGACGTTTAAGTTTTTTTTTTTTTTTATGGCATCGAGTAGACAAACGAGCACACAGACCACCTGATGGTAAGTGGAAACTGTGACCCATAGACATTCGCAATCACAAGACTGCAATGCAATCCTAAGACTGCAAATGCGTTGCCAACCCTGAGGCTAAGATGGAATGCCTCTATGCTAGTCATTTCACTGGCTGTCTTATCCCCAAACCGGAACACAACAATGCGAACACTGCTGCAAAACTGCTGAAAATCGCCCGTAAATATAAGATAATGCAAGGTTCTTCCATCGCAATGACGATTTGTTTATTGATGTCTACTAGTACCCATATCACTAGAGCTTAGTTTGTGTGACATTTCTCCTGATGTATTGATGTAGAGTGGTTGTCGGTTTTGAATAGTGCCACTCCATGTCTCTCTGTGGAAGTCGTAAGAGACGACTAAGGGAATAAAGGCTTGTAGTATTGTTAGGCGATGGGCTTGCAACTTGTCACTAATATACACAAGGTAAACATCTTAGCCTGTTTGTGTAAAATGTAGTTAGAGAATTAACAACTAGTTGTCAGAGTTGTCGGTAAGTAATTCTGTAGCTCTGCTTACCCCACTCTGGAATGAAGGCGTGACGGTATGTATGTATGTATTACAGAGATACCAACCTCTCCGTCTCCTTATGTTTATTTAAAACAATTATAAATTATAATTATATCATTATTTTGATAAGTTGGTCATCTTATCAGTGCAAATTCTTGGTGCTTGATTTTTATTCTACATTCGATTTAAGGTAGCATTTAAATAACTAATAAATGAAAAAAATAAACAAAAGACATTATTTTATAAGTTTCAGACTTTGCCGACGTAAAGTTATTTACAACTTACACTCAAAAACTATCAAGGTTTATTTTAGAAAGTGGACTCGGGTGTTTACACCCCACGGTAAAAGAGAGGTTTCATTGTCAGTCTGTTTGTACCATCAAAGTTCACGAACCGGTGGATCGATTCGGACGGCGTGATTTTTTAATATGTACCGTGAAATGGGGTGACTTTAGAAACGCGGGGCAACTTTGATAATTTTTTTAATCGTCGATTTTGTGGAATTGCTAAGTTATTATTTAGCTCTTTCGCGAAATTATTTTCATATGTCTCATATGAGAGCCCAAAATGTTGAAAGTTGAAGTATTTTCAGATAAATTGGATGTAAAAACTTCGAAACAAAAAACCCCTAATTTTTGGCATGCTTCAGGGGTGACTTTGATATTGTGATATAAACACAAGGATAATCAAAGTAGCCCCATTTTAAGAAACAAGATTTGAGGCTGCGTAATTATTTTTTTCTAATAAGCCGTCTACCGTAGTCTGCCTCAAGCTGCTTTAAGTTACTCCAAATAAGTAGTCGCTAATATGATATTTTTAATAATTTATTTAACGATTAAATGCGGGAGCTGCAGAAGATTTAATTTTAAAATTTATCAATCTAACCCCATACCCTGGTACTATTAAAAGGAGCAATATTTGTTTATGTGTTACAAAAATGCGCAACAAAAATAAAATATAACAAGTACGAAAATGTTAAGCACTTTTGTGCACTGTCATCATAAACTTCAAACTGAACATCAAATGACTAAGTATGACAATAACACTGACAGTCACAATGACAAGGTACTCGTAAAAGGTAAGAGAAAAATATTTAATTGTAAGGTTTAGAGAAAAATATTTTTCGGATAAGCGAAACAGCAATAGGCTGCCCTTAGGTGACACTTTACTGGGGTTGTCTCTTTTTTTTGTATATTTGTAATTACGTTCTTGAAAACGGCTCTAACGATTTCGATGGAATTTGCAATACAGGGGTGTCTTCAGGGAAATTCATTCATTATTAACCTGACCGACACGCTCTCTCAGAATTTTATCTTTTTATTTTATTGTCTTTTTAGGATAGATCAAAAATCATTGAGGGGTTTGAAAATTATCAGTTAAGTAGGAAAATAATTATATTAAAGTAATCTACGACTAATATAAAAAAATATGTTTTTGTTTGTTACCTAAAAACTCAAAAATTACTGGACCGATTTTGAAAATTGTTTCAACAGTAGAATGCTATATTTAGACGACGATATAGCCTAGTTGATAGTGACTATGCTGTAGCTAGCAGTCCTGGGTTGGATTCCTGGTACATCTTGTCCTGTGGTGTGTGTGTGTGGTGGTCCTGTGTGTGATGAACACGAGTTTCTGTTGTTGATTCTTGGATGTTTTCTACGTATTTATTTCTCTCTAGGACTATTTATATCGTTCTCTAGTATCCATACAAGTAGTACAAGCTTAGAGCTTAGTTTTGGATTAGGTTAATCTGTGTCAGATCGTCCCTTGTTTTTATTTTTTTATTTTTAATCATTGAGTAATAATTATAGGCTATGTTTTATTTCTCTACGCGGACGGAGTCGCGGGCAATAGCTAGTTTAATTTAACAGGAATAAAGGGCTATACTATGAGCGTGACAGTTAAAAAGGACAATAATCAATCTTTTGGCTTACGGTTTTTTTTTCTTTTGCGCTTTTTATTGTACACGGTTCAGTTGAACGTTTGCAGTTGCACGTCAGTATATTTAGTTAAAAAGTATAGTTTATTAAGTTGCATATTGTAAATCTAATTTAATAATTTTCTAATCGGTATAACTATATCACTTTAGACATGTTATCTTATTGTTTATAACTAGGCCACCATTATCATAACGTTGACAATACGATATGATGTCAAAAGCAATTATATACCGGATAGCATAGAGGCCCAGTTTGTCTGTGTATAAAGCTGTTTATAAACTTAGAGATCATGCAGAGTGGAAGTGATTTTTCATGGCTCATACTCTGAAAATATAGGCTATTGTTTATCTTAGAAGCTGGTTGTAAGGGTTCTCTGTCGTTTGTCCGAAAGTCATTTGCCATAATTCTATCACTTGCCATAATATTCATTCGCCATAATGGCATTTTTTCTGAAATCGTGAACTATTCAGAATTGTTATAAAACAAACCTAATAAAACCTATTGGGCTCTATACTGGCATGTAAAAATTACCTGAAAGGTTTACAGTTTCAGAAAAAATGCCTTTAAATTAACATTATGGCAAGTGACACAATTATGGCAAATGAAATTCGGGTAAACGAAGTGATCCGGGTTGAAAGTGAGAGATACATTTCGAAGATTTTCGAAGAAAAGTAATTGCATGTTTAAATAAAGTACCAGGAGCGCAGCGGTAATTAGGAGGTGCGTAGCGCAACATAGATCACTTGCACAACAACACAGCGCGGATGTCTCCCACACGTCACAGCAATGTACTTTTAATGTTTGTGCACTCCTAGTATTTCACGTTATAATTTTTTTCTCAAAAATTTTAAATATAACTTTTTATGTTACTTTCTTCATAATAGAAATGAAAAGTAGAGGGTTCAACTCGGGTTCTCACACACTCACACCGCAAAGTTTTTCGAGGTTTATGTGCAGTATTGAATATGTAACACGTGCTTTTCTTTGAAGAAAACATTGTAAAGTATCAGCAGCAGACTTACATTGCATGTGTGGTCGTAGGCATGTGAGAAAGTTAGGGACCTACCGTTTTGGCCTAGCTGCTGGAAACGCTTCTACAAATACGCGACAAAATATAGTTATGAATTTCTTCGAGTATTATATTCTTCTTTACATAGTGCTAGCGACCCGCCCTCGCTTCGCTTCGGTTTTAATGAGTTTTCAGTAACACCCGAACTTAAACCTGAATTTACTCCAACTTTAACTTTGCTTATTTTTTTTTTATCTTTTGTTTTCCGCGTCTGTGTCAACATAATATAAAACAAAGCCGCTTCCCGCTGTCTGTCTGTCTGTCCCTATGTATGCTTAGATCTTTACAACTACGCAAGGGATTTTGATGCCGTTTTTTTTAGTATATAGATTGATACAAGAGGATGGTTTTTATGTATAATAAACTTTGTTTTATATACAGGTGTTACTGAAAACTCACATAAACCGAAGCGAAGCAAGGGCGGGTCGCTAGTGTCTGTATATATCCGCTAACTCCTCTCAAACCACGCAACAGATTTTGTTGCGATTTTCACCATCACTGAGATAAATTTTCACGGAGGTTGTCATGTATAAGAAATTCTGGTTTATTTACGTGTGTTGTGAAAACACATAAATAAACTGTAGCGAGAGCGGATCGCTAGTTAAATTCAAATTAACACACGCTAGCGGATTTTGAACGACACGCCCATAAGAAACTGTCCTACGCAACATACAGTTAGTGTCGGCATTATCAAAAATCGGTTGTATTGTCCAAGAGGTTACGCTGTTACGTAATGGGTAACAAAGAGTCTTCAACTCCCATGACCGACATTCACGATCGCCCACCATTTCCCGCCACCCGTCTACTTCAGGTGTCCAGTATCCATTACCGGCTTCGAGTTGCTCAGCGGAATTTTTATCGACCTACACACACACTTGCATCAGTCACCCTTACACACAACGCATAAGATCGACTTTAACACAGCTCTAAGAATGCTAGGTTTCAAATCAGGGAGAAGTTCATATTCAATTTTGTCTTAAACAGTGAGGGGTTATATTGGCTTGGATTGGTCATTCGTTATCTAACGAACTTTCAGCTGATTGCCCTTGCGCAGGTTGGGTTACTTCTGATTACGGCGAAACTCAAGCGCAGAATATCTGCAACTCGAAGCCAGCAACTGTTGGGTGTTATGTTTTATTGGGGGATAAAACTTGAGCTGGGGCTTGTATGCTGTAATGTTTAATGCCGGCGACCCACCTGTGGGGTCAAATTAGGTGAAAATCTTAGTCGGTGGCAGTGAAAGGGTCAGTGGTAAGAACTCAATGTGGAGACATTTTTATACAGAATTCAGGTGGTCTGGCACTGAACACGTGGTACGGTTTCGGGATCCTCTAATCTAACTACTCGGGCCATTCAATTTAATAACTAACAACTAATATTTAATTTATATTGGTCTTTGACTATAGATAGATAGATGTATTTTACCGGGGGTTTTATTTTGTGGTTAGTAAGAATTAGTTTGCCTTAACTAATTATTGTCATTAATTACTTATTGGCCACCATAGAAGTGACCAGTAGAACCCTATAAGTAAGTTAACATTCAGTTTGACGCCGCATTACCTACGAAAGTAGCGGTCACGGTTTCGATTCCCAGTACTCTTACCATTTTTTTATAGGATGAGCTTTTGTTTACTTAGAGCCGGATTAAAAAACTGATCTCGACCGTAATACTTGTCTCAAGGTGCGTTTAATGGCTTGACGTTTACTTTGACGTGTCTTTTGGCGTGAATTTCAGCCAAGATGAGTTTATTAATACGGCTGCCAACGGCAAAATGCTGCAAGTCAAAAACCATAGTTTCGAGAATAACGCGTTTAAAGCTTTTTAAGTTTACGCTAAAAATCTTCAATTTTTTTTCACTCTGTTGCCACGTGTTGAGTTTATGGTGATGCAGAGTAGGCAAAACGCTGCAAGTGGTCCGTTCCTTGTTCCGAGGTAGTGGCGGAGGAGGAGATAGATCAGACGGCATTAACGGTTTTGGTATAAACATCTCAATTGCAACCATGATGTTTTGGATAGTCTTATGCAGAGTTACCGTGTTTTGACAGTTTTCTACCGCCTAAACTAGAACATACTTTTAAAAGTTATTTTGCAGGTATCATAGAAGCACTCATAAGGAATCGTTTGAAGCTAGTTTACAAATAACGCTGTAATTTGAGTTGCAGCGTTCTGCCGTTGGACAGCAGACGGCCCTTTGAGACATAGAGACAATAATCATTCCTTTTTCAAAATTGTGGAGCCACTTTTTAATCTTCATTAATGAACTTTGCAGGCAACAGCCCATCATGGCTGCATCTATATCGTGTGTCAAATGTGGATAATGCATCCGTCACTCTCGTAGTTATTTGCGTGTCAGTAGATGACGGATGCCTTATCCAAACTTTGTCACGCGATAAATGCAGCCATATTAGGGTCCCTGAGGGCGGCCGTTGTCTTAGAAGTTTTCTATGTTCAGTCACCCAATAAAAATGTTAAGCATACTTAGAAGCTTGTCATTTTGACTGGCATTGGTTATTGTCATACTTTTTTTTTTTTTTTTTTTTTGCCCCGCGGCGACTTCAACAGCTACTACCGCCGGGCTATGGCGTTTCCACGAATTAGTGATTTCGCCAGTGTCAAGTGTATATGAGTATAAATCAATATAGCAATAAAATACAATCCAATCTTCTCTGGGAAAATTAGGAGCAACGTTGTTCGGTAGTTTGTAGGACAGAGGTCAAGATAGTTTTAACCTATGTACCACTTCGAGTCCACTTGTAACGAGAAGAAAGATGCCAGATACGCGAAATAAGTCCAAGTTTTCAATCACTGTGCAACACAATGGCATAAAAAGTACAAATCACTATCAGAAAAGAACTTAGAACACCTAAATACACAAAAAAATAAAACTAAAACAAATTACACATCCGCCATCTTTTAACGTTGCAAATGGCCCCCATTGTCATACTTATCATTTCCTGTCAGTTTGAAGTTTATTATGACAGTGCACTAAAGTGCTTAACATTTACTTTTTATGTACCTACAGAAGCGTTTTAAGTAATCATTTTGCTTGCTATGCTTAATTTAGGGCTCGGTCAATTTCTTACGATAGTCCTGTTTCATGTATTTACTTTATTCTGACTGGGTTCTACGTTGGCACGTCAATTTCTAGTGTTTTCAATTTAAGTAGAGGGCGCGCCTTTGTGGATTAAAATAGTACATTGTGTATTAAGGGTGGTAAAGAAAGAATTACAAACGAGAGTCTGTTAGAAGCCCGAAGCCGAAGGCTGAGGGCTTTAATGACTCGAGCTTTGTATTTCCTTTACCACCCGTGTAACATACAATGTTTTTCATCACAATTGCGAGGAAATGAAATAAAATCAGGCAAAAGATCATATTTTTAACTTATTAGTGACTTACCACAGATAATGTCAAACGTGTTCGGAGTCCGATTCTAGTGACATATGAGATCAATAGTTTATTATGCGAGATTTTTAGGAAATAGTATTCAACTGACATTTCATCTCGAATGAAACTTCATATCGAATGGCACAAGAATTGGGGTCCTGACGTATTGTGATAGTTTGAGTCCACGTATAATATTTAAAAAAAAAGCTATTACGCACGTTAGAAGCGTAATGGTAAAAATAAGGCCCGCGGGTATTATTTTGGATTTACGGTCGATTTTTCTAGCATGTTAGGACACTATTTACGAGCAAGTGTGATGAAATAGTACATTACTTAACAAGGGCTGTAAAAGAAAGAAAGCCCGAAATCGCAGGTATTTGAGACCCGAGCCGTAGGCGAGGGTTGTAAATATGCGATAGAGGGCTTTCTTTTTTACTGCCCGTGATGAGTACACAATTTTACGTCTTCACCTGGCCACAATGCGAGTTTTACCGTGCGCGCAGCGTGCGATAAAACTCACATTATGGCCAGGTGTTACGTAAACATAATTAACTACTTCTATTTTTATGGGATTTCAGGAAAAGTCTTCGCGTTGAACTCCGAACCACTTCACAGCGTTAGGTAAGTTTTATGTTATTAGTTACTTTAATTTACCTAATATTTATTTATAACTTATTTATTAATGTATAAAAAATGAAAAGTTGGGTAGTTCATTAAATTCTAATAGGAACTATTATTTCTTTTAATTTATTAATTATTTTTTTAGTAATACTTTATGATGATATCGCGGACACCTACCAGTGGTGCACTCCTTACTTTATTTTTCTAATATATACTGAAGTATTATTTTGACATTGAACAATATTTTTTGCTTAACAAATAAATGCGCAATGTATAATCATGACAAAGTTTAAAACTTTAACCTTCGTGTAGTAAACTTAACGGAAAAAGATGGCCCCTTTATGGTGGTGCTTTGTAGGGTCGCTACTTACTTGGCAAAACACATCGTAGACATAGACTGTTCTGTATTGACAACCTTTTTGTTGGTTTCGTGCATTTTCGAAAATCCGCAACTAAGCTCAATGTTGCAATAATGAAATTATTGAAATTCCAGGTGATAAAGAAGATAGAAGAGAAGATAAACTCTGCAACGGTCGCCAAAGTAGTGACCGTAATTTATCGTGAGGCAGTCCAATAGATATTATGCTCATTACTTTGGAGATCTTGTACGAATGTTCAACGGTAGACAATAGAAAATAGAAAATAGAAATAAATAGAAAGAAGAATAGAAGACTGGATATAACTTCGAGTGCAGAAGAAGATAAGGCACATTTGAAACAAACAGCGCAAGAATGGTTTGTACATGCAGACGAAACAAGGGTAGAGTATACGAGTATTAGGAGTATCGATATAAAAAGGGTTTGCTATTTTGAAACAGTGAGATAAAATTTATTGTTCTGGGTAGTGATTCTCCCAACGACGGTCGGACGGACGGACGAGTGAATGTCCAAGCGGCGAGTTTAAGTAGTCCCGTCAGTACGAACAAAACACTTTGCGCGTGCATTTTCATTTTAGGAGCATGGTTTCTGCCGATGGATTGAACGTATAAGGCGGCTTAATTGAAAATGCACACGCTGAAATGGATTGTTTTCGCTCTGACGGGACTACTTAGACTCACCGTCTGCGATTTCGCTCCTTCGTCCGACAGTCCGTTGTTTTTGAGAGAATAACACCCCAGCAAGCGAACAGCAGTGAGCTAAATTCGATTTTACTGCGAGCGTGAGGTCAAGTAACTTTTTGATTTAAATAAAATACTGGGAACAGTGCTGAGTCCATATAAATTGGTCGGTGGGTAAATAATCCTCGTTTCTCATTTATCATGGTGATGAAGAATTATTTCACAATATGCGAGTTTCATGAGCTTTTAATCCAAAATTATCGATTGTATTACGACGACCGAAAAGAGACACGCACGCACACATACGTAAATTATTATATTCCCTTTCCCTTTTTAATGTTACTATTTGTAACCGTATGATTTTCTGATTTAGTACTTTTTGACGTTGTTCTTGTGTTGTGTTGTGTTTTTTGATTTTGATTTTGATAACTTATACCTACTATGCTCCTATAACTAGATATATACCCACGTTGGGTCTAGTGTGTAGTTTATGATACCTGCAAAATTGTATTCGGATCTGGTTTGCATGCAATACTCGCAGAACAGACACGCTGTTTCTTGTTACCCACCGGGCTTTGCAGAAAATGCCACTCGAATATAATAAATGAATTATTTAAATGAATAGACTCACCAATAATCCAATGAGCAGTATCAGCGCAATAACTCCTATAGTGCTGACGGCGATGGCTACCGACGCTCCCGACCCTGGTTCCTCCATCTCTATCACCGACCTCTCCGTCGTCACGTCCCCGTAACTCGACACGTCTTCCAATTCGTTGATCGCTTTTGTGGTAGAATCAGTCGTCGATTCAGCCGAACGGTCGTTTCCAGTTGTTACAATAATCTTAGCGTCACGCTGCGTTATTTCATCTTGAGTTGCAGTCGTCTCTCCCGAAGCAGATTCCGTTGTCACTTCTTTACTATCTTCTGTGGTTGTGGGAGCGTTAGTAGTAGTTGTAGTAGTGGTTGTAGTAGTGGTAGAGCTAGTTGAGCTGGTGGTTGTTGTGGGAAGCATTTTAGTAGTCTCCATCGTTATAACCTCGTTACTGCCGCTGCTTTCCTCTGAACTGCTTTCTTTGTCTCGAATCTCGCCTGGTGTTTCACCAGTTTCAGTGCTCAAAGGAGCATCAGAAGTTTGTGTTTCTGAAGATTTATCTGTGATTACTTCAGTTGTTTCATCAGGTGAAGTAGATTCGTCAGTTTCCATCGTAGTATCAGGAAGCATTTCTTTTTCTGTGACTGCTGGTTCTGTTATTGGCTCTTGGAATGTTGTATCTTGAACAGTTTGCGTAGTCGGCGCAGTTGTAACTAATACAGTTTTAGTCGCATTGTCAATTGTTAAAGACGAGACCTCGATTTGCGGAGTGGTTTCCGGTACGGTAGTAGTAGTTTCTTCCACTATATCAGTTGTAGTCATATATTTAGGTCTGTACGTAGTAATCGGGCCATCTTCAATAGTTGTTGCTTTTGTTCTGGTTGGAGCTACTGGATGCCACCCACCAGTGGTAGTTAATATTTCTTCTTTTTTGGTAACGGCTTCAGTAGGAACGTAAGAAAATCTTATGGTCGTAATTTCGTAGTCGGTTGTCGCAGGTTCATTGGTGTTCACTTCAGTGACGACTTCGTTTTCATTTTGAGAACCAACAGCAGTTTCATCTAGCGGAGTTGTGACACTTTTAGGAAATTTCGTTATTGACTCCTTTACATTGACATTATTGTCTTCAGGTTTCGGATTTTCTTTATCGTCCGTTGCCGGTACCCACGATGTTACTGTTTCTGTTGGCTTAGCAGTACTTGATGCGACATTCGGTTCTTTTTTTGTGGCTTCCGTGGTTGTAGCTGGTTGAATACTACTCTGAACAGAAATATTGCTTTCAGCTGGTAACCGTTCGGACCTGGTTTCAGTCGGTGTTACTTCTTTCTTCATTTCAGGGTCGGGTGAAGGTTGTGGAAGTACTGGCCGCCAAGGAAGTCTGTTTTGATCTATTTCTGTTATCTCCTTGGTAACTAAGTTGTTGGTATCAGGAGCTGTAGTCGTGGTGGTTGAACTCGTGGTTATGTCGTTCTTTTCTGAAATGTTAAAAGTTTTCTATTATTATCCGCTAATATATGCCTGTAATCCTGTTATATGACGAATATGAAATATTTATAGAAGACCAGTGCATCCACATAAAAATGATCGATTAGAGTAGAAGACAATTTGTATCTGTATTCACTGATTCGCTTAACAATTGTGTTCATTTAGGTATACAAGAAGAAGGTTTTGTCAAATTTTGTCTTTTTTAAGTGAGGTAATCAGATACATTACTGGTTATTTATCAAATTACTGCAAGCTTGTTGCAACTCACCTGCAATTTCATTGACTTTCTGCAACTCGTTTTCGTCGACACTCTTCTGTGTGGAGGTGGTTGTACTAGTGACGTTCGCCGGAGTGGCGGGCGGGCTGCGCAGGCTGGCCAGAGCCCACGCCGTCAGCGTCGGAGGGATCTCCAGCTCACTACCGCTCACCGTCTCCGCCTCGGCAGAATCAGCCGTGGTAGTCACAAACTTCGTTGACCCTCTCTTCCAAAGAGACGGAATACTGTTATCAGATATCGTCTGCGAATGCACAATCTTCTTAACCCCACTGACGTCACTTTGAAGCACCGGGTCTATTTCAGATGACACCGTTGTTAAAACTGTCTTGTTCGAAGGTTTTGGTCGTATGGTAGTAGTCGTCCTGTTTTTAATGCTGAAATGCTCAGCGTATATCGTTGTGGGGTACGTTGGTCTTGGATAATTCTTGGTAATATTTCGTCTTGGGGACATCCACATTGGTTTTGGTTTTGGCGTCGTGTAATGGAACTTTCGCGTTGAATTCCTGAAGTTAAGGCTCGACACGTTATCAGCTGCTGCCGTAACACTATTAGGAGAATCTTTAGCACCCGTGAAGCCATTCAGTCTTTTAGAATATCCCCGATTTCTATTCGAAAAGTTATTAGATGTTCTTGGCGGTTTTTCGGTAGAAGATATCGAGTTTTGGAAAGAAAATGGTACAGGACTAACAGAACTGAAGAAAGATGGCTGGGAACTAGGAGATGGCAAAAAGTTGGACGATACTGTAGAAATGAACTCAGGATCAGGGAACAAAGGCTTCGTTGATACCGGGAACAAATTAGATGAAGTTTCTTTTATAGATGCCAACTCATCTTCAATCGGGGTTTGAAGCGTGGGCTCAGGCAGCAACGTGTCATTGTCACAATCGTCATCGTTAGAATTATTTATCGCATACGTTTCAGTGGACAGCACTGACATTTCGTAATAAATACTTGTACCGTGTACATCAGAGAGCTCCTTGTTATTAGTTCCAGCCCCATCGTTATCTATAAAACGAGTTTCTTTGGTATTCTTTATAATAATGGTAGATTTATTACCTGGTTTACTATTATTTTTATCTAAACCTACATTCTCTGTTATAATTGTATGTACATTCGTTATATTAGGAGGTGGGGATTTTGCTTTAACGGCATCTAAGTTTTTAATAATACTTGCAGATACTTCATTAAACTTTTTATCAAAGAAGTCATTTTTAGGAGTAGTCAGTTCAGTATTGAAATCAAAGAAGTCTGATTTATATTCGTCATTTGGTAAGAAACTTGAATAGGAACTAAAGGCTGTACTTGTATAATCAGTAAATTTATCGGATGCTTTTCCAGAAACTTTTGCATAGTCGCTGCTGTCAAATCCAGGAATGGTGAAAAAATTACTATCATGGAATTTACTTGTGAACCGTTCAAATGAGTCATCATCGTACTCTTCGCTCTTGGTTTCGACCGTCGTAGAGCTCGGTTGCATCTTTGTTTTCTTATAGTTCCTCATACTATCTATCATTTCCGCCGGCTTCTTCACTTCAGCCGTTGGAGTCACTATAACCAGTCCAGGAACCGCCTGTGCTGTGGATGCCCTGACCCTTCTCAATGCGCTTTCTGTAGTGCTCGAACGAGGGTTGTACCTCGCCCTTCCTCTGTGTTTGTACTTGGCATTTTTCTCCGTGTGTTCTTCAGACACGGATCCCTGAGGCTGGAGCTCGTTGAGGGCTGTGTCTGGACTCTTTGGTCTCCCTCGAGGCCAGGTTGTATTGCGCCTGACAAGTCTCTCGTCTTTGACCGTCGTCGACGTCGTTTCCAGCGGCAAGGCGTTACCGCTGACTGATGTGCTGCCTAATAGTAGCAGGTATGCTACTAACGCTGCACCTGGAAATCACAGGTGATATATGTTTAATATTTCAAGTATCGTCTAGTTATATTGAGACCTGCGACGCTATTGCCTAACGCACTCGCAATCTCAATTGGCTTCAAAGTGGAACAATTGTTTTCATTTTGTATGTAGACAAGCCTTCGATTTTCAAAATGAAAACAATAATTGCGATTGCGAGTGCGTTAAGCAATAGCCCCGTTGTTTTAAGTATCAATATGGGATGTTACAAAGCAAGAGGAAGTCTCACTTTAGTTAGCTCAGTATTGAGCTGTAATAGTTGCATAGTCATCTCTGGTAACATACGACAGTAAAAAAATATTACATACCTAAACATATTCTCACTGGTGACTCCATTATGACTTCATGTTGTTTCTGATGAAAATATTCAATGGCTGGCCAGAACCCTGTGTGACATGGTTACCCTGGAACACAAAGGAAACGCTAATTAACATCTTCAAAATAATTTCAACAAAGAATTTATTAGGAACTCGAAATAAGACGTCATTAACCTAAAAAAAAAATTTATTTGCTTACACTTTATGACCGAGGATATAAGAACGAGTACTTATACCCAACAGTGCGTGGATACAGGCTGATTTAATGGCTGGATGGATGAATTTTATTCTAAGACTCGTGTGTGTGTTGTGTTTTTTTGACATATTTCTATAGTCATTTTGGGACAAGAAAACTAAAAAATGTATGTCGCCTATTGAATTTTTGACATCTTGGAATGTATATAACGTTTTGCTTTAAAAAAAACGAATTACATTCCTGCTCATGATGTTACGAGTAGTGTTATTTTCTCTATGTTCCGGATTTCACACATCTAATTGAGCTGACTAGCAACCCAGCTCTATAAAGCCGTTACATCACCACAGGCTATTCCCATGACTCTAGTGACACTAACAGCTGCAAATTGGTGTGACGACACGCAGTGCTTTCATACTAGTTAATCGTCTCTGGTTGGATTCTAGTACTTCCAGTTAACTCAATGTAACAAGTTTGTATAGTTACTTAACTATAAGTAGTAGCCCTGTTGTTGTAATAACTAGCACAGGGGCATTCTATCTTAGACCTACTTGCTAACTTGATATTACAAAATATCCATGGTCCTCAGAGTGTAATAGGTACCTACTCTATTGATTTAGGTTCTGTAATCAATACTTAACAGCCAATGCAAACTGTTTTGCCTAAAAATAGAGATTATCTGACAACCTCTTATCTTATTACTAGCGACCCGCCTTCGCTTCACTTCGGTTTATGTCAGTTTTCTGTAACACCCGTACATAAAACAGAGTTTATTATACCTACATAAAAACCTTCCTCTTGAATCACTCTATCTACTTATATCTAAAAAAACCGCAACAAAACCCGTGGCGTAGTTTTAAACATCTAAGCATACATAGGGACAGACAGTCAGACAGCAGGAAGCGGTAAATGGAAGCGGTAAATTTGTGAGTATGGCTGTTGTATGTAATCTCTGGAACTTAAACTGATTTAAAAAACACGTTATTTCCGAGTGACTCCTTACCCCGAAAAAAAACACCTGCGAAGTCGTGGGGTACATGCCTGTTTGCTTTAACGTTATGCCAAAAGAAAAAGTTTCTTGGCGACCGTACATGATCATTCCGTTGATCGATATTTAACCACAACGGCCTAAAAATATTTTGTAACTAAACCGCCAAATCATATTTCTCTTTCACACCTAATGTCACCGTGACCCTTTGACCCTTTTACCCCCAAATTATCGTAATCATTAGGAAGTCGCGAAGGTGCCAACTCCGGGGGCAATTTGGTCGCCATTCGGGGTAATGTAGGGATAACGTGGGGCAACTCGTATCAACTGGGCCAAGGGAAGATTGTTCGGTGGTCAAAAAGTGGCAGTGTTCCACTTTTTGTTCGGTTCATAAGTTGTGGTTATGTTTTCATCTTGGTCAAAACGGTCAAAGTAGGTAACAAAATAATTTCATTAAAGTTCTGAATTCATGTTGTAATTTAGCTTATTGCACTTTTATACTTAAATATTACACGTAAAACTTTCTTATGGTGGTTTCAAATGTATTGCCATTAAGAGTAACTTCACGTTTAAATACGTTTAAAATCAAAAAACTCAAACATTTTTAAGTTTAATATGCAATCATCTACGTAATTGAACAAATGAGAAGAGATTAGAACATGTTATTTTACGTTAGTATAATCCAAAATAATTGAACCAAAGTACGACATTGCAACTAGTATCTAACAACATTGCTACGTAACTCGTAAAATCTCTATCAAGTACCGTTCTAGACAAAATTAGGTTACCTAGCTCAGAACGAGTTTCTAGACCCCAGCCAGATCGAGATTGAGTGGGCTCATTGGAATTGATTGAAAAGGCGAAAGCAAACATGTAATCTATGCATACTCGTGGATATATATAAATGAGAAAGGTTGAACAATAATAAATAATAATAATTAATAAAAAAAAGAAGTTGGTAGGCAATTATGTTTTTTGCAAACTTGAATTCCATCGCATTTTCAATTATTCTATGTCTGTATTCTATCGATCATTACATATCATCAATCATTATCTATATCTGTTGACAAACTTTGATAAATAAGTAATTAAATACCAGTATGATCAAAGATTAGTTTCGAGTGGGGAGTTGTAAACATTTACTTGTGATCCATAATCATGGAATCATTACTAAGCTATTAGGATTTAATTTAAATATAAATTGCGCATGTCAGTTGATAGTAAAATGTGTGAAACCAGTAAACTGTAAACGACTTTTTATACCATGTTTTAAGAAAATAAAGAACTTTCGTATTTACACACATACACATACCGTCAACCAATTTGATTCCTAGGCCACTATGGACTTTGTCAACGTAATGTTGTAAGCCAAATCATATGAAGTGTTTTACGTTTTGGTTGACAACGTCAGTTTAACATAATCCAAAGTGGCCTAGAAATCAAATTGGTTGACTGTACATACACATGTATGGCAAACTGAGGCTTTCGCAATGGTTTGTCGTATGAAAGGAAATAAAAGGACAATATTGCAATATATGTAGACAAATAATATCGCTTAGACAACTTTGTTTTATTAAGAGTTTCGTGGCCAAAATGGCTAAAAACGGAACCCTTATAGTTTCGGCAAGTCTGTCGTCCGTTGTCCATCACCGCATTTTATTCAAAAACTAGAAGATGTATATTTATAAAATTTAGAGTATAGTGTGTTGTATAAACCGCTATTTAGTTTGGTAGTTAAATAACAAAAATAAATACATCTAGGGGGGTGCTCTCATGTAACAAAAGATAAAAAAAACCGTGCGGCATTTATTTCGACAGTTCTTTTAAAACAATTTTTAGGTTTCTTTCTGAAAAATAATCGCTTCGAAAGTAGCTGCTGCCTCTCCCCTCTTTATCTTTGAAACTGTAGAACCAAAAAAAAAAAACTTTTAACAAACAACATATTAACGTGATCGGATCGGTCATCCCCCGTTGTTTTTGAGTTATCGCCGACAAACTGCGCTCCTCAACAAAAGGACGTAAGAGGCATGACGACACGCTTTTATGCTGGTGTACTTTTTCACATACCTAGTAATTTTTGAGGTAGATTTTTGTGTTTTAGAACCCTATACTGGAGAGCACATGTTGTCTGCGACTTGTTTATCGCTCGAATCTCCTTTTCTATCTCAATTGTAACGATAGAGACGCACTGAGCGACAAGCGAGAAAAGCCAACTCGTGCGACCCGTACTGAGCATGGTCCGACATGCTCTTGCCCGCTTTTTATATCTATCATCATATCAATTAAGTCAACAAAAAACTTGTAGTTTCGTTACAATGGGCACCAGTAACCTCGCGGATTGCGCACACGTAAGGTCCTGGCCTTCACTCTTCTTCATTACGCGCCTGCGCCGCTCTACTTCACCTTACGAGATCATTACTAGCGGCATTGTCATTACTGTAGTTATATAGCGCCGTGATCAAATTAACCAAACTTTAGAAGGATTTTTGCTAGTGGTGCAATGAGTAGAAAGAAGTATACATCGAATATTACCATTTTTTTTTTATGGCATAGAGAAGGCAAACGAGCACACAGGCCACCTGATGCTAAGTGGAAACTGTGATCCATAGACATTCGCAATCACAAGACTGCAAATGCGTTGCCAACCCTGAGGCTAAGATGAAATGCCTCTACGCTAGTCATTTCACCGGCTGTCTTATCCCCAAACCGGAACACAACAATGCGAGCACTGCTGTTTGGCGGTAGGTTAATGGATAAGATGGATCTTTAAGATAGCAAAGTCGAATATGTTTAAATAAAAAAATGTGTTATGAGTCTATTTTTTATCCCAGAATGTCCAGAACCAAAGAGCCACTAAATATGCAAAAATATAAGCTTTTTAAATTAAACAGGTAAATGCACCCATGTCCATGATAGCCGCATTTACCTTGTTTACGTATCTGCTTACATTATTATGTATATCACAGCCATGGCGTAAATCTCTTTAAATTAAAGTCAATTTTGTGTCAAACAATAAGAGTACCTATTATCACTTACTTAATCAGCATCATTGTTTGGCGTAAGTATAGTTAAGTAAGCAGTTAATCGGTATGTTCTATTCCTCCACTAATATTTAGATTGAAGATAAATAAATAATTACTGAACACGTTCCTACCGACCTCTTAGTCGTGCACTGGTTGACATTTTAATACAACCTAAATTTACGTAAACCGAAATATCGCTCGCTGCACAAACCATTGCCGCTTTAACACCAATTTGTTTAAGAGTTTCAGTGTAAAGGAAGCAGTGGATGATGTGCTAAGCGATGTGCTCAACTCGATAAGACGCGCAATGCGCAGTTGAGATCGTGACAGAATGCGCTTGCGTTCCCTTTGGTGCAGACGTAGTGATGTGAAATGTCGATAAAACTAAATATCGACAATTATTAAACATTACAATTTAAATAAAAACAGAGTAACAAAGCATAGATGCATGAAAATTCTCTTTGGTAAAATCAACTGACAGCTGTGATTAAAAATATAAAGTAATTCAGTTTTGTGTAAAGATTTTTAAAACACCTACATGGCATAAGCATTATGAGAAGTGAATTCATAAATAATCCAAGTCAGTCGTGCCTATTATTAACTATTTTTACTTTCTCCCTTTTTGCCTTTTTTTCGTGGCTTGTATGTTATTAAAATTCTTAACAAAATATTTTGAGAATTGATCTCAATTACAGCATGGGTTACACTTATTATGCGATTGTCATGTAATGACTTATCGACATTCTCAAAACGTGACAGAGTCAATGAAAAGTTATGACATGTATAACGCATTACAGCTTTAGCATTAAGGATCAATTTGGCTTGTTCATCGTGTTAGGGAACATCGACACGAGGTCTGTAGCACGACTAGAATACTAACGAGCGGCTCTACCAATGGAGGCTCTTTGAGGGACAGTCGTGAGGACAATGTTTAAAACATTTAATTAATTGTTAAAAAAAACAAGATAGTGCAAACTAAGTAGGTAGTACAGATATTTTTTTTTGTTTTGAAATCTTTCTTTAGCTAGCAATCAATTGTAACATATAAAAAACAGTATCTACTAGCAAATACAAACTTACAGAATTCATCAGGCGTTTTAACACAGTATTATAGAGTAGTAAAACTATAATTAAACCCATTATAGTTGACAATATAATGCCAATATTGTCTTTTTAGCACGTGATCCCTATTAGACTCGGGTTCCAAGCAGTACTTCACGGGTTAAAGGCGAAATGGATTTAAAAAAAACGGAAGCTTTATGCTCATACTTTGCGCCTTTCCGGAAAGGTTAGTTTAGGTTACATATTGCAAGTTCGAATTTTCATTCCTAACAATTTCATTTGTTTACTTTTAATACATTTTAATACAAAAACAAGTTGAATAATAATAAAATATAACACAACTGACCTATAATATAAATCCCTTCATCACCCCCACTTGCGGCATCGTGCCGAGGACACTCGCAGCGTTTTACCCCGTTGCACTGCGATGCTCAGTCTTTGGGCAAAAAAGGAGCCTTGCCTGTGGTCGCCAGAGACACCTATTAATTTGTCTGACACTTCTTTAACCAATTTTTTTTAAATTTCCATTTTAATTTGTGTAAACTTTCATAAGTTAACACAAACACCTAACCTAACAAAAAAAAAATGGTGGTATAGATTTTTTTTTTAATAGTTTCTGTTTGGCTTGTTTATAAATTTAACCGTTGGAATACTAAAACTCGTATTAGCGGCAGGATACCGATAGTTTATTACATTCTATTTAATTACCTTTTGTCTCGTGATATGTAACAATATACACTAATATTATAAAACGGAAAGATTTGTTTGTTTGCCTTGAATGTTTGAAAAATTCTTTCACCATTACAATCCTACACTATCCCTGATGAACAAAGGCTATGTTATATTTTTCTGCGCGGAGCCGCGGGCAACACCTAGTAAACAATACTGCCCTCCTAAGCCAAAAAAGCAGTATATTAAATTCAATCACCAAAGCAAATTCAATTCTATTTCGTTAATTATAAGGTTGATATTACTACAGGAGGTTTATCTTAGTTACTGCGTTTTTGCTTAGGATGGCAGAATAATAGCATAGAGGCTTGTGTGCGCGAGCGCCGCCCCGCGACATAATTCGTGGCGTTATTCACGAGCCGTGTGCGCGTACGCATGCCCTTACAGCGCCCGCGCCGTGTTCCGTGCAACGGCTTTAGCTTTAGAAATCGGAGACCTTATGGGTCTTACTAATAGTTGCTTAAACATTGAGTTGTAAACGTGTTTTAATGAAATGAGAAAAGAGCTTGTATTGTATGTATGTTGTGGTTTACCGAACACCTTTAACGAGACTAAAGTTACGAAAAACAGTGGTCACACCACTAGTGGACGGTACAAGATGTGAGGATTCGCATCGACCAACAAGACACTACGAATGAGCCGCTCTGCAAGTTTTAACAACATTAGTGGCCGACAACACTTTGTTTGTTGTAATTAAATGAATTGTTAAGAAGTATCCCATCAAAAACATACATGTGAAAATGCAAGCCAAGTTCAATGTTAAGAATATGCAATGCGTGTTTATCGACTTCACTGACAAAAAAAATGAGATCTAGATGGGTGCCAAGTTCCGTAGGTAATCCTGATATTTATTTATTAAGAACATACCTACAACATTGTAAAATAAATTAAAAACACAATTTCTTATTTTTTCTGCTACAACAATATTTGCTATTAAGTATAACTTCTTATATTTCAACACCCAAATTATTTACACAAAGCAAATAACTTAGGATAAACTGAAGCTCAAAATCTGACTTGGCTAGTTTTTTACCAGCAAGTCAATTATTTCGAAGAGTAAAATATGACCATACAATATAAAAATACAGTAACTTGCGTATAACAAATATGAAAACTAGCCAAGTCAGATTTTAAGCTTCAGTTTATCCTAAGTTATTTGCTTTGTGTAAATAATTTGGGTGTTGAAATATAAGAAGTTATACTTAATAGCAAATATTGTTGTAGCAGAAAAAATAAGAAATTGTGTTTTTAATTTATTTTAGAATGTTGTAGGTATGTTCTTAATAAATAAATATCAGGATTATCTACGGAACTTGGCACCCATCTAGATCTCATTTTTTTTGTCAGTGAAGTCGATAAACACGCATTGCATATTCTTAACATTGAACTTGGCTTGCATTTTCACATGTATGTTTTTGATGGGATATCATTTATTTTTGTCAAATAAGTTGGCATGCGTTTCAATAAACAAACTGAGTTAAATGATCTAACACATCATCATCAGTTTTACTTCACCAAATAGTGCTTTTCAAAAGCATATATGCACGAGTTAATATATGTATGCTATATACTCGTATATATATACAAAATACCCAAATCGATATAGCTATACCCAAATTATTTGAAGAGTTCCCTCAATTTCTCCAGGACCCCATCATCAGATTCTGACCTGGTGACATTGGGACCAATCAGACAGTGTGCCCTTTCAAACAAAAAAAGAATTTTCCAAATCGGTTAATAAATGACGGAGTTCTGAGGTAACTAGCATAAATAATAAAATAAAATAATAATAATAATAAAACTTATAAAATCACTGTTTTCAGATTTTTTATTTGTATACGCATAATTACCCATCTGTATGCCAAATTTCAACCTTCTAGGTCACCTGGAAGTGGGTTAGGTTTTTGATGATTAGTCAGTCAGTCAGTCAGTCAGTGGTAAAAATGCCGATTTTTAGACGTTTATATCTCAATAACCGTTTCACTTTTATTTATGAAATTTAGGGTTCTAGTTGATCTAAAGGGTTTTAATACATATACCAAATTTCATGTTTTTATGTTAAGTAGATTTGGAGTTATTGAGGGGTCAAAAGTGGCTCCAAACGGTTCGTGTAAATAACACACGGCTGCGCTCGCCAGTTCCTTTTTCTTGAACTTGGCTGGACACGCTGCCGCGTGTCTAGATGTAATACAAATACAAATAATACCCTTAATTCAGCCAAAGAGGCCCGTATATACCTTACTAGCCTTATAAACATAATTTGAATAGTTACACGGTGTCTGCTCGCTGGCGGCGGCGGCCACGAAATCGAAAAATGACAAAAATTCCTCAAAAAAGTTGACAATTCTTTGGTCGATACTTGTACCACAACGGCTGTTCACTTAGTGGCGTGGCTCCAACCACTCCTCAGGGGGAGTGGTACTAACTCTTACATACTCTACACCTTCTGTATCCTGTGTCCTTTATAATCACTTGTATGAGTAAAATGTATTTATACTCTTCATTGTACAAGAATAAAAAAAGATATACAAAACACAGGCAATATATCAAAAATCAAAACAAGCACAAAGGCGAACTTATCCCTTTAAGGGATATATTCCAGATAACCCTAGTTGAAAAAAGCAATTGAGCTTTATTTTACGCTGTCAAAAGGAGCTCAACGACTTACAAATGTCCTTGAATAAAAAAATTAACTTAACAAAACAATTATTCAGCTTCCCTTACCGGTTTCAGAGTACATTAATCCAGTCCTCTTATTAAAGTAATAATTATAAAATTTCTTTACACCATATATGAAAAACAATTAGGTTAATTAAATAAGTGTTTTTGATGGCAACACTACTTCTTCGTTTAAATTTCAACGGCCATTTATGCACAAAGCAATCAAATGTAGCTCAGCTACCAAAAAGGATCAGTTTATAATACTCACATTCTAAAATTATTAACAAGTTCAGTTCAATGCAATCATTTTAGTAGGTCAATTTTAATGTAGGTAAATCAAAGGACATGGTATTACCAGATTAATCATTATCATTAATCATTTTTATTTTTATTTTAATCCTACTTGGAGTTACTGGGATTACCAAATAAATAAGTCTTGATAAGATACAATCTAAATAATCACGACTCAAAAGTTGCTCAAAATGTTTGTCCACGCCGATAAGGAGATATAACTTTATATGTAAACATGTCATTACCATTTTGTCCTTACACATTACAATAACAAATGAAATAGCGGTCCGACACACATACGCGTATAAAGTTATCTAGATTTGTAACTGGCCGTTTACATTCCAACGTCATCAACCGAAAAAAACAAACTGGCTTATTTTGCTTTTGTCCCGTTCCAGAACATTCGTAATTTCACAGTCATGGACACGTGGTTCAACGGTAACCGCGACAGTAAATAACCCATTTCAATCTCTGTGGCATCGCGGTGTTGTCATAGTCTATTAAAAAGTTTGATTAAAAAATAAATTTTCCCGCGGTTATGAAAATTTGACATATGTTGTTTTTACGGTTGGCATTAATGATTGAGTTTATATTGGAAGTTTTTAATTATTTATCTGTGACCCAAACTTGCACATTGTATTCAATTAATTTATTTTGGTAAAGTAAACAGTTTAATAACCTTCAACATTACGAGGGCTGCTACTTATGTAACCGGAATAGAAAAAATAAACAAACGTACATGGCTAAATATGGTTTTATTGTTTTTCGAAGTATTCTCCGTGATAATCGATGCACTTTTGCATACGTTGAAACCAATTTATAAAGCACTTTTTCCACTCTGACTGAGGTATCTCCAAAACGTGCTGTCTGAACGCGTCGACGGCATCTTCACGGGTCGAAAATCGTTGACCACGTAATTTATTCTTTACATTTGGAAATAAATAGAAATCATTGGGTGCCAAATCAGGGCTGTAAGGTGGATGACCCGTTAATTCTATATTTTGACCTTCCAAAAATCGAGTCGTTTCACGTGATGTATGACAGCTGGCGTTATCATGGTGCAGAATGATTCTCCGTCGCTGGTTGTTTTTCCGTATTTCTTCAAATACTTCCGGCAAACAAATGGTCGTGTACCACTCCGAATTAACCGTTTTACGATTCTCTAGGGGCACTGTAGCCACATGGCCATTAATACCAAAAAAGCAGGCCACCATTTGCTTCAAGGTGCTTTTTGCACGAGTTACTTTCGTAGGGTTCGGCTCATTTTGAAACACCCACACCGTTGATTGTTGTTTAGTTTCGGGATCATACGCATAGATCCAGGATTCGTCACCTGTGTAGATATTATAAACAGCTTTTGAGTCACCACGGTTATATTTTTTCAACATTTCCTTGCACCATTCGACGCGAGCCTCTTTTTGATCCTTAGTTAAGTTGTGCGGGATCCAACGCGAACAAATTTTTTTCACAGCTAAGTGTTCATGTAATATCTTATTAATGCTCGTCATACATATGCCTATAGTCGCCTCTATCTCGCGATACGTAACATGACGGTCATGCATTATAAGTTTTCGCACAGCTTCAATATTTTGTGGTACAACGACCGATTTCGGGCGACCATCCTTAACTTCGTCCCTGAGCATACTACGTCCACGATTGAACTCACTAAACCAGTGATACACAGTAGTTTTGGATGGAGCTTCATCACCAAAAGTCGAAGTTAGTTGATCTATGCACTGTTGTTGCGTTAAACCACGCCGAAAATCGTAATAAATCATAGCACGAATATTTTCACGAGTGAGTTCCATTCTTGCAGCGAGATTAAAATTTAAACCCGCCAAAAACAAAAGACTAGCGTACATAAGAAAAAAAATATATAGCGGCCAGTATTAAAAAAAGTTCAAATTTTACCATGGAGGTCAGATATAGCGTTTAAAAATGTTGGAATCCCGGATTCCGGTTACCTAAGTAGCAGCCCTCGTATGAACTACGAGGAACCTCCAAAAGATGGCCGCGCTCTAGTTACCGCAAATTACTGACTATATCATTTTCACTTTTGTCGGCCGAAAATAAGATAGTTATTAAGCGAAAGTAATTTTTGATATGACGGCTATTTATAAAACTCTTACGTTGCGTAGTAATTGAAAATTAACATTCCATCTTAATGTGATATAAGGTCTTGTTTTTAGTAAAGGTGTATGATGTAAGTTATTTATGTTAAGTAGATAACTTTCGGAATGAACAAGACCAAAGTATGAATAGGCATAATAAGTACTTAGCGGATAACACATGCACCCAACGCCTCACACCTTTATAACAAGCATGCAGTGTGTAAGAGGTTTAAAAAAGTGTTTCGATGTGGGATAAAATCGGTTAGACTCTTAATAAAGGGTCCTACAGTTAACAAGTTCGTCGATCGATTTTAGCATTTCAGTTTAATGTATTACCGCACAAACTATCAGTTTCTGTTGAAGCTAGATACATTCCGTCATAGATTTTGGACTGTCATATAGACTCGGGGCTGCCTGCAGGCACGCTGTTTAATCTGTGGGATTCTTAGGGTGAGTATCCACCAGCCTCCAGAGCAGTGCGAGCAAGTGGAGTGGTGTGCGAGGAACAAAAACCACCAATAGGACTACTTAATTTTCTTGACCTCGTTCAGCGCTGCTCTCCTATTGGTGGCCTTTGATCGCACAACCCTTAAGAACTATGCGAGCAAGTGAGAGAGAAATAAGTACCTACTAACTAAACCGAAAGACTGGTTTCAGAGTTCTTGCACTGTATCATTTGTCAATCCAGCCATCATCATTTACAGATCTAGAAGTTTATCTTAACAATATAGTGCAAATTAAAAACTTTCAAACGATATCATATCAGCACTATTCTAAACTAACCATATCACTCCCAGCAAGATGGGTGTGGCTAATCTCCCGAATAATTCAAATACTGGAACACAGATAACCGAGATTAGCACGGGTAAAGTTAGTGTACCAAACGCACGAAGTTCCTAAGTTATACGTTTTTGCAAGTCTTTCATCAATACATAGATAGGTACTACTCATACTTCTTTGTTCCTTCCTACTTATCTTGCTGCATGATTTACACATACGTAACAACAGTCAAAGTTGTAAAAAAACAAGTGATTAT
The DNA here is from genome assembly GCA_963966035.1 of Acleris laterana. Taxonomy (NCBI): domain Eukaryota; kingdom Metazoa; phylum Arthropoda; class Insecta; order Lepidoptera; family Tortricidae; genus Acleris; species Acleris laterana. The sequence continues at coordinate 14,115,152 of OZ014455.1, forward strand.
CTAATGTCAAATGCGTAACTCACGCGCTGCGTCAGTGCTAATTCGTTTATCTTTGGGAATTTCAATTGTAACAGACTGTAGAGTGCCCCTTGATGACTTTATTCATAATACTGAGCTGATAAGACTATGTATTTAGATATGTCTCTTCTCTAGAATTCTTAAAATTTCTACGCGTGTCTAACGCGGCGTTAAATAATAAAAACGACACGTCTCTAACCATGCCACTGACGCATTTTCAGACTAAGTTTTTTAATTTATATAAACGATACATGACTAAATTACCAGGACATCAATCAATAATAATCGCTATTTTAATCTATACTCCAATTCCATCTGTCAGTAATAATCGGAATCATCGAAATTCCCCGACATTGTACGGACGCTCGGAATCCGCTAATCTCGGGCATGTCGGCGTGCGCGGGAGTGGGCGGACGTGTCTCCAATTACAGGCCTGCTTTCCAAGCTATCTGGCTGAACGTCAGTTTCATTAGCTCATTATGAAAAACGTAGACAAAAAAGTAGTAATAACGGGAACACCTCAAAATTCCTAATAATTTTTTTCCGAATATTCATTTGTCAGAATTTTCATTTTTCCGAAAGCTTTGTTATGCTGGAGATGTTTTAGATTAAATGGATAATTTAGTTGCTATACTTCTTCTATCAAAACATTGCATACGGAATTATAAAAAAATCGGAATTTTGAAGTCGTAATTATTTAATCTACGGAATTATGTTGTTCGTTGAGAGGTGCTTCGATAAAATAATAGGTACCCTTTCAGAACTGAGACCCTATACTTTGAAAATCGAAGTTCGAAGTTACCTTAGCTCCATCCCTGTCACTCGTCATGCAAGCCTAAATAGATTCCTAGAATAGAGCCTAAAGGGTACCTCCTAAATACGATTTTTAAAGTAGGTATGATATATTTAACGGCCTAGCCTAACCGATTTTCATGAAAAATACCATATTCATTCGGGAGCTACGATGCTACAAACATACAAAAACCTACACAGACACACATATTATTATGAATTGTCGGATCCCTTTGACTGGCATACATATCGTTGGTCATTATGTATTGTTAGTCATACATTTTTTGTCATAACTTATTTCAGGGTGAAGTTACAGTTTTTAAAAAACGTTTATCGTGTAGATTAGTTAGGTTAGGTTAGGTTAGTTTTATAAAAATCGTGAAAAAATAACCGTTTCCTGATAAAAATGCATTATGACTTGCGAAAATTATGACTTCTACTATTCTACATGCGAAAATTAACACATTATGACTAAAAATAATTATGGCAGTCAATAGAGACCCATGAATTGTACATCCCTTTTTTTGTGCAGGTGGTTAATTTACTTTGAAGTTTGAACTACGGAATTCGCTACGGGCGCTAGCTAGCTTTTTTATGACAAAGTAGGAAACAATAAATTAATTCCTAATCAAAGGGTGATTAAGGAAAGGAAACAATGGTCGAAATGCGGAAGTACAAGATTAGATAAGAGCCAATACGTTTATCTCGACTAGGTGCAGGTTGTCCGTGACATCGTATACTTACGCGAGGTTTTTTTTATCGCTACGTCCTTAACTTTGCAAAGGGTGACTCGATCCTTAAGCCGATTAAGTACTCACTGGCGCAGCTTTGGAGCCTAGTCAATATGCAACGGTAGGATAGCTATTTTCGAAAATCGACATTATGTTAAGATTGACGTAAGCTGATGACAGATGGCGTTGAGCGCTTATGTCAACTTCCTACATTTCTAGTCAACAGAAAACAGAAAAAAAAAACGTTTGCATATAGATAAGCCTCCTGAAGATTAATAAATCATTAAAATATCGGTGATAGTGCAATACTGCTTAACTAACAGATATAAGGAGTAAGTTATTAAGTTGCATTTGGCTGTGGCAAAATCGCGGTTTTGCACTAATCATCGATGAAAAACAATTACTTTACACCTATTTCCTAACAGCGTATGACAATAATACGTTTCTCCTCAAAATGGGGTCATTTGTTTAAAATATCATAACAACGAAAACGACAGAATAAGGGAAAGTAACGATCGGTATTAGTTTACAAAGCGTAGCATTTTGCGGTGTGCCTCGGAACAAGAAGCGTCGTGAACTAGAGAGAGGTTCACAAAAAGAGGTGGTTTAATATCACATCGATTTACAAAATACTTTTGTGTATTATTCTTGTATGGGACTCTTCATTATTTACGCCCTATTGTGCGTAATAGTTTTTTTTTTAAATATTATACGTTTACTCAAACTATAACAATACGTCAGGACCCCAATTCTTGTGCCATTCGATATGAAGGTTCATTCGAGATGAAATGTCAGTTGCATACAATTTCCTAAAAATCTCGCATATACACTATTGATCTCGACTGTCACTAGAATCGAACTCCGAACACGTTTGACATTATCTGTGGTAAGTCACAGACAATGATGTAGTCTGCCGCTAATAAGTTAATAATATGATCTTTTGTCTGATTTTATTTCATTTCCTCGCTATTGTGATGAAAAACATTGTATGTTACACGGGTGGTAAAGGAAATACAAAGCTCGAGTCATTAAAGCCCTATGCCTTAGGCTTTGGGCTTCTCACAGACTCTCGTTTGAAATTCTTTCTTTACCACCCTTAATACACAATGTACTATAAACATCATGTACAGTAACCCCAACTAAAATGTTAAGCACTATAGTGCACTGTAATAATAAATTTCAAACTGAACATCAAATGACAAGTATGACAATAACAATGTCAGCCACAATGACAATATAGGAATTAGTAAGATTCGCTGCCGTCCCGTTGCCTAGTCGAGATCATTCCTGGTGCATTTTCATGAAATAATAATTGCACTGCCTATCGGTAATTTTGTAGTAATTTGATGTACGTTAAGATTTTCCAAATAATAATTTAACATTTAAACCACCAACAAAAGAATAATTCCGAAGGTGACCATCTGACCATAGACATTGTACCTCTAACGATAGTCTTAAGACCGAGCCATGGATAACGTTAACGATTTCAACACGTAACGATGAGCGGAACTGACTGTACAAAGAATTTCCTTTTCTATTAATGCGATGGAACTCATGTAGACCTCTTACCAAAGACATAAGACTCATTTTTGAAAGGCTTTGATTTTTGTTGTAAGTTAATTGACGAGGTAATGCTTGTGCTGACGACATATTTAATGATTTTGTTTAGAAGTTTTTGAATCGTTTAGAATTTTATGGAAAGCATTGTTTTAAAAAATATAAATATTTATTCAACTTCGAGATTATGGCTAACTCTACCAACTTTCAATTATTAGTTAAACCCTTGCATGAACGCGCAGTAAGTAGCTAAAGTGTGTTCAACATATGAGTTGTCCTTGTCTGTCATTATAACATTTGAATTTGACAAAAACTGTCAAAAATGACTTTAACTAAAATAGGTTTATTGTGCGTTTATGAATAAGAAGTGAATCATTATCGTAAATTTAAATACCGATATTGTTTGAATCAGAGCGGTTAATTTAAGTCGTTTAATCACTGTCTACGAGATTTCCAAAACGTTACTTGCATGACAAATAATAAATTAAACTTGAATTCATGAAATAGGTTACCCTGATTTATTAAAAGGGTCTTCGTCCATTTTAATGACTATGCACGTGCCTGTGAGCCTTCAAAGAAAGCCTTCTCTACAACGAAACAGAACCTTCAAAGGCAAACTTACCCTATAAGTGATCCCTTCCAGTTAACCTTTGAGCGATTGAGAAATATATAAAAACCAATTAAGGAGATAGAATATAATATACTGCATTTAGAGTACACTTCATATTCTACACAAGACTGAATATTTTCAAAGGCTACAATTAATATATCTGTATTTCATTTTATTTTTATTTATAGACTCACAAAAATTCCGTAAAGTTACATATCCCGACAAAATTATTTTCTCATCACTAGAAAACCCATTAAATCCCCTATTTACGTCCATAAATGTCGTAAGAAAACAATAACAATTGGCTCCAAGCCGCTAAATTAGATGATCTGTGTTGCGCAAACGCAGCAAGTCGACACTTCCTTATTAGAAGCCGTAAATGGTGATACTTTCCCCTGTACCTTGACTGTTCAGTCTCAATGTGTTTGTCATCCAGTTGACGTACTGTTACCAAGGTTACTGATCTCTTTATAACATGGACTCGTTATGGACATTTTGGCATTGATCATTTAATTTTTTACAATCTTTTATTTAACTTTACACGTAAGTTTTTTTACCGCCGTACTCAGGGTAATTTTAGAGGCAGTTAACTTGTGTAATAATCGAAACTAAGGAACAATAAGGGTAACAGCACCAATAAGTTAATTTTAAATTCAAAGATCATAATTAAGGTTACAAATTAATTGTTTCAAAATAAATGAATAGCCCTTATCTTCTGCAATATAAGGATCAATTGTCGATCATTGTTGATTACTGGTTCTATCACCCTAAATCGTCATTGACTGACTTTGAGTGCGGCGGTTGGTATTTATGTTAAGTTTAAATCTTGCAAGTCAGTCTAAACCGGTTTTATCTATGTAATTAGGCTTAATTTGGAGCTTATGTAAAGCCAACGACAATGCAATATTATGGCTACGAACAGATCTGATGATGAAATATGTTCTTTGCGGTCCTTAATCTTAGACCTTCTGGCACTATAATGACGCACCAGAGACAAATACCCGTAATCAATTTACTACAGTTTGGCCGTTCTAAGAGAGCCGATTTGACAATGTCATCTTAGTACAAAATATAACCTCAAACTTATATTTTGTACTCAGATGACAGCTGTCAAATCGGCCCTCTTAGAACGGCCAAACTGTAAATATGTTTACTTGAAAATATTAGTGTTGTGTGTCATTAATATCCTCAGACATCATAATCATATTTGATTTATAAATTTAATATTACATGTCAGCTGATTTGTATAATCGTAAATAAGAAATTCTTACTTAAAAGAGAAACAATAGGTAATAAATCTCACGCAAATTGATCTAGTCCCCGCTATGGGCTTGGAATACCGGTACAAGACAACAATAAACAAACCTATATGTATGCAGAAATAAATAGAAAACATATGAGTATATGACTATGAATCAAATACTCGCACTATTCACACAAGTATTTACCCTTTTCGGGAATCGAACACAGGACCACATCGTAAGCAGGTTTACTATTTACCTACCAGGAGTCATAATCATGATGTACAGTCGGCAGCAGAAGTAGCTACGCAACCGAAGTGGTCAAAATGATCTGAACTCGACTCTATTGTCAAGAGAATACGTCGCGTCTAGATCATTTTGAGCATGTTATTCTGCTTACCTAATTTTGATGCTGACTGTACATACATGTAATATTTAAACAGGTTTTGAGGCACCAATCCGAAGATAAGATTTGAGCTTAGATAAAGGTACACAATTGATTACGTCTTGACATGTAACTAATTTATAACCCGTGCCTTTTAAGGTACGGTTGCATAATAAAATTAATAAACCTTAACAAACTCGTCGAGACGTAAAGGCGTTTCGTTCAATACAAATCACTACTCAACCATTGACCTCTTATAAACCATTCTATGGTGAAATAATGGATGTTTACGAGGAGGCCAATAAACAATGCAAACCTGCTTAAGTACGTAAATCAATCAAAAATAAAAGAATAAATAAATATGTGGTCGGCCCAATGGAACTCTAACCCACCATAGAACGGTGTCACAGTGACATTATAAAACAGATTGGAATTTTCTTACGACTTGAATTATAACGTCACTGTGACACAGTTCTATGGTGGGTCAGGGTTCCATTAGGTTGATGACATGTTTATTTATTCTTTTATTTTAGTACGGTTGGTCTTGTAAGTAGCTACACACGTTAGTCCGTTGTTACTGTAACGTCAAGTTCCAACTGCAGCACTTACCTGTCAAATGCGTTAAACTGACATGTTACAAAATAATGCAGTTAGTTATAAGGCCGACTGTACGTACTGATTTTGCGCTAGTTTCTTTGTTATTGTGACAGAAAAAAAGAAAAGAGGTAGGGAATGAAGTAGCCGGTTGAATTTTAACAAATAAGGGCCAGTTACATTATGGTGATATAATTTACTTATTAATTAAATATCAGAAAGCTGAACAAAACCTTTTTGTTTTTAAAATAAAATGGTAACTATTTAACAAACTCTAAATACCTATAAAGTAGATAGACAAATGATAAAAAATTAGTCGGGCTGGCGCTAAGGATCCCGAAATGAAACACAAAATATAATTACCCATATGGGTACCCACCTTAGGTCCAAAGTCAATGTGACATTTCACAAAAATAAGGTTGAGTTTCCTAAAAGTTACAAATGATTTGACAGCTCTGATGACATTGACGACTTCAAGCATAGTTTTCTTGTAATGGGTCCCAAATTAACGCTCGTGACCGTGCAGAACCCTTGCCTCACACACCCTTACCTACCCTTTTTTACGGCGTAGAGAACGCAAATAAGCACAAAGGCCACTGATGGTAAATGGGACCTGTGACCCATATCCATACGCATTCTAAAGACTACAGCCCTGAGACCGTAAATGCGTTGCCAACCCTGAGGACTAAGATGGAATGCCTCTATGCTAGTTATTACCCTGTTTTTTTAAAGGACAATAATGGTCATTGTAAAACTGTTTAAGCATGGTTTATAATAATAGATTGCGTTACTCAGAGCCGAGTATAATTATGTTTACCGCTTCTTGATTACGTTTATAGAGTTTGTTATCGGGAAACTCTCTCTGATCAAATTATTCGGTTGAATAGTCCGAATCGAACGATGAACTGTTATCGACAGATCTAAGTTGCCATCCCTATATAATAATATATATATATATATAGCTTATTAAGGAATAGACTATTTATAAAACCTGTTTCGTCTATTTTACTAGACTAGGTTTTCGCATAATTACTCAACAATATGGTTCTCGATGACTTCAATTTAAAAAGTACCTAATAAATCCAGAACATGAAAATTTTACAAATATCAACGAAAAAAACACAAATAATTTGTAAAAAAAACATGAATTTGAGATGACAATTGAATGAAAACAGGCCTAAAGATTTTTCTACAATCAGAATCGTAAGATCAGGGGTGTGATTCTCTCAAGAAGCAAAGGTGAACGAATGCACGAGTGATGTCCAAGCGGCGAGATTAAGTAGTCCCGTCAGTGCGAACAAAACACATTGTAGCGCGTGCATTTTCAATTTAGCAGTATGGTTCCTGCCGATGGATCGAACGTATAAGGCTGCTTAATTGAAAATGCACGCGCTAAAATGTGTTTTGTTCGCACTGACCGGACTACTTAATCTCGCCGCTTGGAGATCACTCGTCCATTCGTTCACCTTTGCTTCTTGAGAGAATCACACCCCAGAATGCATCGTAATGAAAATCTTAGTTTTAGAAAACAACACTTTAACGGGCAATAAGGGTAATATAAGCTGATTTACTCCGTACGTATACATATAATGAAGAACTTTATATCTACATTATGAAACAAAGTGAAACATATTTTTTGTTTATAAATTGTTACGATATCTATCTTTAAATACACTCAGGAGCAAAAATAACGGGTCAGAGTAAGTTTTTCATACAAACGAGGCTATTTCGAAGCCTTGGTTCCTCGCCAGGGGATGCCTGTAGTGAAATTTGATGTTGAATACCCCAAGCATCGATACAGGACTTCCAGAGTGCCTAGGACACCCAACTGATTGAATCTGCGGCTAACGCCGGAATTGTGCATGTTCAGATAAACATCAAAAATGACAATAAAATGTAAGGAAATCCAAATGTTGCCTCAAACTCTCTCGCTGTGGTGTCAACTGATTGTGCGATCAGTTAGGTATCTTAAGAACTTTTGACCTGCTCTATTGAACCTTGGTGTATCCACCATTAAACCTCACTCAAAACAACCCCTGGCTAAGAACCAAGGCTTCGAAATAGCCTCGTTTGTATGAAAAACGCACTCTGACCTGTTATTTTTGCTCCTGAGTGTATTAAAATGAACCCCTATTTCTCCTGGTCACGCTATAACTTCAGAGCGGCTGAACCGATTTGGCTGATTTCTTTTTTGTTATATTCATCATTTGTCAGAACAAGGTTTGCATGAAAGAAAATAATTGAAAAATCCACTGGGAAAGTCAGAAATTTGCAGCGGAGCGAAGCCTCTTGCGGGCCGCTAGTATAATAAAAATAACAAAAATAAACGACTGGTACATCTTCATTGTATACAATTAACCACGGTTATTGTTCTACAAAGGCTGTCACCGTGGAAACTAATAATTAGTTCAAATGACATTGTGCACGTTAAGCTAAAGATAAATGACAGTGACACACGGACAGGCGCTGACCCAAATTACTGTATATATGATATTCAGCGTGGTTAGTGGTAATAGTCATTTCAAGTTATTAAGCTGTAATAGGTTATTACATTAATTACAAGTCTGAATTCGATGTGTATTGTTGATATACCACCCTCCTTAGAAAAAAGGCCGTATGTCTCATGGAACCACACGTGTATTAGTGATCTTTTTTCTTAAGATAGAGGATTAAATTTACTTTGACTTTACCTTTTTATTTGGTAGGGCAGTATTGTCTGTCCGCGACTTCATCCGCGTCCATTTCTATTATCATTATTCCTAAGGGAACTTTTTGATTTTCCGGGATGAAAAGTAATCCAGGGTATAAGCTAACATTTCATCTACATTTCATCTTTATCCGTCCAGCCGTTGCAGCTTGAAGGAATAACAAATAAATAACACAAATTTTCAATGTCAAATCTACTCTATCTACACTAATATGATAAAGTGGAAAGATTTGAGAAGATTTGATTTGTTAGGTTTGAATTGAAAAAGGCTCCAAAACTACTGGACCGATTTGAAAAATTATTTCACCATAGGTTACATAGGTTGTTTTATTTTCTGCGCGGACGGAGTCGCGGGCAACAGCTAGTATATGAATATCTACGAGTATATCTATACTAATATTATAACGCTGAAGAGTTTGTTTGTTTGCTTGAACGCGCTAATCTCAGGAGCTACTGGTCCGATTTGAAAAATTATTTCAGCGTTAGATAGCCCATTTATCGAGGAAGGCTATAAGGCTATATATCACACTCACATAAACCGAAGCGAAGCGAGGGCGGGTCGCTAGTGTTTTTATAGAATCCAATAAGAGCTAGTTCTTAAAACGTATTCTAGGTGTGTTCTAAGTTTTAACAATGGTCCTTTGTTAGCATTAATACGTATCTTTGGTCTTTTTGCGGCTGTCATGTAACTCCTTTGTGCCGGGTCGTCATTACCCTGCCTGCCGTCTGTGACGATTTCACTGCCACAGATAAAATATGTACCTATGCTCTTTTTAAAATGCTTAGAGAACATTCATGTTTAAAGCTACAATCGTTTTCGGCTTAATTCGTGTTTCTTAAAAAACGTTGACAAAATAATATTAAAAACTTACCCAAACCATTAATTGAAAAACTATTCCAGAAAACACGTTTTGTTCTTGGAATTTTGTATTTATTCCTTCATCTTACGTTGTAGGTATGGCTAGATAAATTGCTTTTGAATTAAAAAATATAATTAAGTAGTGAGAATGTAAAAATTTCGTAACGCAGAAACCATGATAGAGTACTTACATATTTATTTCTATTGAAGTGGTTACATAACATTTTAAACTAAATACACACACTTTAAATTTACTACGAATAACATTAAATTCACATGTGCTGTAACTACAGCAACACCGTTTTAATAATGATCTCATATAAAATGATACTATCAAAAATGATTAATGACCAATTTCGTAACAAACACCCAAATCTAACGTAACATGATTTAATATGCCTCTGTTACTCAAAGGCAACTAAGGTTGTTCCAATTTTTAAAAAAACTGGCAACATAAATATGTTCACTTCCGGACGCGGAGTTTTCCTTTTGCATTCCATCGTAATTATATTATGGTGCGTACTAGCCCACATGCGCGTACGCAACTCGTAATATTTGTCTGTCAACTATGACGAGGTAATGATTACTCCGACAACGTCAGCCGGTTAAAAAACACCATTAGGTCAATTGTAATCAAACATCTTGGCAGTATTGAGTTCTGTTTGAGAAGCTATAATAGTAAACCATTTGAGCAAGGTATATTTAACTATAAATGTATGTCACTAAGTAAGTAAACAAATCGTTACTACTTTAGAAAAAACTCGTATCTGATATTTTGAGATGTATGAGTTTGAATTTTATTTTCTTCACATTTAAGTTTAAACTCGTACGTCACGAAATTATGATTTACGAGGTTTTTCCAAAGCAATGACGAAATGTAAGACGTTTGCTCTACTTCTGTTCGTCGGATTGACTTGAATTTTGGCATACTTCCGCGAAAGCGATGACAATACAATTATGGCGTACTAACGAAAAGTAGTTCTCCCTGGGGCCCTAGATCAGTACCCTTACCATGGGTTACAATTACCGTACTCACTAACGAGTCGAAAGCTCTGTCCCTCGCACTTTATAAGAATACTGTGAGGAACAGAGCATTCGACTAGCTAGCGAGTACGCACAGTACGGTTATTGTAACTCATAGGGTACACCATGGGCTTACCATGAGTTACAATTACCGTACTCACTAACGAGTCAAAAGCTCTGTCCCTCGCACTTTATAAGAATACTGTGAGGAACAGAGCATTCGACTGGCTAGCGAGTACGCACAGTACGGTTATTGTAACTCATAGGGTACACCATGGGCTTACCATGAGTTACAATAACCGTACTCGTTAGCGAGTCGAAGCTCTTTCCCTCGCAGACATCGCTAGTATTGTTATAGAGTGCGAGGGACAGAGCATTCGACTCGCTAGCGAGTACGGTTAATGTAACTCGTGGTAAGGGTACAGCTTAACGCTAACGTGAACATTTTTCGATAACTGTCAAAACGTATGGAATTTACACAAGGGCTCGACGCGACCGTCAATACGTCAATAAAAAAAATCGATTACTATAACTTTCGCCAAATGCATATTGTCTAGGGCTACTTGTTATTTACATTTTAGACAGGGCAAAAATTGAGAACACCTTTTGCAAGGCCTGTTGAATATGGTTACTGGATCGTTTTGTATTCCCCCCCAAGTCCATCCCCCGGGGCTGTATTTACTATTTGCCAGATATCTCTAATTATTCTCAGCGGCACGCGAGATGAGCGTGCGTCTCGCTCCAGCAAGCGCCACGCTTTCTCGCTCACGCCGCGCAGTCGCATGCGATGCTGCTTTAATTTTACGAAAATACTATTAATAACATATAGACATGATGTGTCAGACATACAAAATGAGCTGATGAATTTTTTATTCTTTTTTTTTTGTTAAAAGCGAAGGTTCAGACCGGCGTAGATCTTTTATTTTTCCAGAATTTTCTCATTTATCTCTTTTTCATTATTGCTAAGTTACGAATACTTAGTTTGGAAGTATCATTCATTTAACAAGAGATCGCAAAGGTGCCTCTGTAATTGTTTTGTATGAATTTAAAGTCATACGTTTGATTTACGATACACAGTATGTCATCAACATCACATCATCAGATAATCACCACAGTTCATCGAATGTATATTTTTCTTCTCCTACCCTACTGCTGGCTGGGCTTCTATTCTTCCTTTTCTTTTACCTATGGAAAGTGGGGGGGGGATGGGCTTTGTGTGCCACTTCGACCATTGCTGATCTTTTGTGACAGCCCTTTGTTTAGAGTCCACCGCAAAGGCCCGTTGCGTCCACGAATTTCTAGACGCTTTGGGCAGTGAGGAGTTGTATCTCTTGTGGGTCCATGATATGTCGCCCTAGGTAGATACTTCTACTACGCATTAGTGGTCCGCAAGAACAGAGTATGTGCATTGCTGTCTCCTGTTTCCTGACAGAACCTGCATGTCGCTTCTTGTTTCATTCCCATTAGGGACAAGTGTCTGTTCAATTTGCAGTGGCCAGTTAGGATCCTTGTCACTGCGAAAGTCTTTTCTCGTTTGAGTTTTAGAATCTCCTTCGAGAACTTGCTTTTAAATAATATGGAAAGCGGGATCTGAGACACATACACGTTTGTATTCTCAAGACTATAATCGCAAGACTACAATCCTAAGACTACAATCCTAAGACTGCAAATGCGTTGCCTACCCCGAGGACTAATATGGAATGGCTCTATGCTAGTAATTTAACCGGTTGTCTTTTCTCCACATCAGGTACAATAATGGCAACACTGTTAAAGGGTAAGATGGTGGTAGCGATCCAGACAGACCCTGTGGTGGCAGGACCACCACTTAACGTTATGATGCTAGGTAGCATAATAAGCGCTATGTACAAAAAAAGGTATTTACCTTTCGCTGTCTATCACTCGCACATTGTTCAATCTGAAACAATAAAAAACAAATTAATATCCAAAAACGTTACAAAGTCAATGTCTCTATTGAAATTACTTGGTAAAACCCATAGCGTAGCAGAGTAAAAAGGTCCTAAGTGTATCGATTGACGTAATAACCTAGGCTGTTGTTGGCTGGTCGGAGGATGGGTTGCGTGAGGGCAGTGTCAACATTGGAAATCGTTCACCTTTGAACTCCGCCCCCGGGCTGACCGGTAAAGTCTGGGTCATGTAAAGGCGGAAAGAAAATTAGGTACCTATGTAACTTTAATTTTATTTATTGTGTAAGGACCGGCGTACATACAGCGCAGTGCAGGTAATTTTTGCATCATTGTCTTTGGATGTGTTGAAATAAGATCGAAATTAACCAAAACCACCAATTCTCCGCAAGCGACTCCTCGTATTTGTAAAGTACTCCCAGCTTCTTAATAGAGTTCGGCTGGCTATCATTATCACCTTCGCACTCGCAACTGACAGTATATCTGTCAGTCGTGTTTTACAAAAACGAAGATTGCCGAACTACATTAGAAAATAGAAGCACTGTAACAATGAATGATCATTATTGATGAAGATTAATATAATGTGGTTGTGGTGTCATTGAGGAATTATGAATCAATTCTTGAAAGTATTGTTCTTTTTCGATAATCTCCGTATAATTCAGGTAGCTAGCCATGACGTCGTATTCATTTGTCCTATCAGATGAGATGAGTTATCATATTTTTTCGGATAAGTTCGTAAGGCACTTGCCTCACTGCCGGCAAGGAAGCGATTATCTATCGACTATTTTCTTTTCTCGCTCAAGAAATGAACAAAATATAGGTATAGATCCTGTTTCAATGCGCTTCCCGCTCGTCTGCGTTTGGGACAAGTGCCTAATATTGCTTTCTCAGTCACCTGCTATACCCACTGATAAGCTTATTATCTTCGTAGATTCAAAACGCTATAAGCTGCTTAACAAGCTTATTTTTTTATTAGATTACATCAATATTATAATCCGCTAACCCAATAACACCGCCTTACAGGCATATAAATAGTTTCAGGAAGGCTACGTGCAATAAACTTTGTTTCTTATTCGGAAGCAGATAGAGTTTATTAATAGGTGAAAACCAAAAGGTTGGCGATTACTTGGGTGATTGACATAACGTTTGTGTTGCGCGCAAGTTTTCAGGCTGAATAACACAAAGGAATACATTATAGGTGTTATTAGGAATGATGATTTGATTGGCAACGAATTACGTTAACAAGTAAAGTACCTATATGATGATTATAGATAATATAGGGTAAGCTATCATTTTATCGAATTTCAATTCATTTATTGTATAATTTCGTCGAATTTTGTTTCATCGAATGCTATTTTCTGCTGAAAGTATATTTTCAGGATATCTTGAACATTATAAAGGTAGGTTAGGTTAGGTTTAGATTTGTGATGACCAAAAAAAATTACGGCGACAAATTCCTTTCGATAAAATGAAAATTCTGTGTAATGAAACTACTAATGAATGATGCGTTCGTTGAAACGTGTTTCGATGTAATGATAGGTCTTATCACGTCATTTATTCATTTTACATCTTTACAACCCTTGAACGCCAAATAACGTGGTATTTTGTGACTCGAAATGACTATGTTTAAGTAGGTAATACAAGGTCTGAGACGCTACCTCAGACGCTACTCAGCATGTTATTTCTTTAAAAACACGTTGTTTATGATGATTTGCATTTTGACAATGTATTGTGTAAAAGGCACTGCTGAATGTGCAAATAAGTTATGTATAAACATTAACTATATTATTTTCCTACCTATCAGCTATTTCTAGAACCAACCTATCACAATCAACATTTCGTGGTAACAACAAACGTTTAGGAAAACGAAATTTGCGTAAAGCTAGGCATTAGGTAATTAAAGTATAATAAAAATAAAAATAAGGCCGCTTAGCGTTGTTTATTCTATCAATCTGTCTGGCATTATTTAGGTAGGTACCTATGTTTTAAAGCCTATTTAGCACTAATCGGCGGACAGTCAACGAAATTAATTCCTAGACTATTTTGGACTATGTCAAAGTGACACGTTTAATAAAATCATAAGAAGTTTTGTACGTTTTGATTGATGACGTCACTATGGCATAGTGTAAAATGGTCAAGGTATCAATTTCCTTGACTGTACCTACCTACTCAGAGAAATTTTACAGACAACCTCGCTCCTTTTACTTGTGTATTAAAAATCGACACTAAGGAACAACTTAATTAATCGTCATTAACTGAGTATTTTTACCCGACTGCGCAACACAAAGCAGAGCAATGTGTTTATCAGCCCATATATGTTTGTTCCTTTGTATGTAATCATACTCTAGAAACTAAACGTGATATTGAAGATTCTTACGTCAATCAATTTGTCTTAATCTTGTGTGTCAATAAAGATATGACAGTAATCAATTCAATGTGGCGGCCACCAGACGCCATATTGTAGGAAAGAAAAAATAAAGTCGACAAATTATGACAAGTTTACAATCGATATTGAAAAGTCATATTTAGGTTTCTGTCATTTTTCATTTCGAAAGATAATTTAGGAGTCATGATTTTGGTTTTTAAAGCTCGCTTTTTGTTAGACTTGTTTCGTTATTTTAGTACCACATTTTACATTTATTAATTAATCTGGCAGGTAAAAAAGTGTAACGAATCTACCTTTTGCAACGCAAAGGTACTAGGCTCCCATAAACAGCAAGGCGCTTCGTTGCGACACACGCCAGCCGCGCAATACCTTGTAATTACGAGGCCTCGAACCTATTTTGGGTTCCATTGGCTTATTTAAAAAAAAACACAGACAGTAATGGAATTCGTAGTCATTGTAAAGATACTTTAATATGGATAAGAAAGTATTTGTATAATAAAGATATTATAGAAGATTACGCGATGCAATTTAGCGATAACAACGTTACAAAACGTTTCCGGCGGAGTTTTTGATAAATTCGTATAATGATATATTTTACATACATACCTACATACAATCAAGCCTCTTTCCCGACTTCCTTCCACTTGCCACGGATCCAGACATACTTCACTCGCTTCGTCCACACTCATAATCATAAGTCTCTTCATACACATGCGTTGGTTTAGTGTATTCCTGACCTGTGTGATCGAACGAACGAGTGAATGTCGTAGCGGCGAGTTTAAGTAGTCCCATCAGAGCAAACAAAACACATATTAGTGCGTGCATTTTCAATTAGGCAGTCTTATACGTTCGGTCTCATCGACAGAAGTCATTCGTCCGACCGCGTTTATGAGAGAATCACACCCCTAGCCCTTTCTTAACACGTCCCCGATCTGATCATGGAACGCTCGCCTTGGCCCCCCTTCCATCACTCTCATTTACTCTAGAAATATTTTGTATGGTTATAATTTCAAACAATGTAGAATAGACATAGACCTGAAGAACAAGGTTAATCCGTAACATTATTTCTAAATAATCAATAAACCGTCTATGTATTCCCAAACTAAACTCCAGGCTTGATAAATTTGGGACGGCGTGGATGAAGATACAGCGCCAGTTCACCATGAAGATAAACCAAATAAGGTTTAACACACATGAAATCACTACATAGTATAAAACAAAGTCGCTTTCCGCTGTCTGTCCCTATGTATGCTTAGATCTTTAAAACTACGCAACGGATTTTGATGCGGTTTTTATTAATAGATAGAGTGTTTCAAGAGGAAGGTTTATATGTATAATACATCCTGTTTCATGTACGGGTGTTACAGAAAACTCACATAAACCGAAGCGAAGCGAGGGCGGGTCGCTAGTAAGAAATAAAACAATCTTTACAACATCGTGCACAATCTCAAGCTATGCAAACTCGTTATTCGATATTATCACACACGTCCAGTTTGTTAAGATCTCTAAGCGTTAGGAAAAACGTATAAGCATGGTTAGAGTTAGCCTGGACAAGATTAAGTGAATGTCTTAGGAACTGCAGTTTCGCAAGTACAACTGCGATGCCGTTCGCATTAAGATCTGTTCTTTATGTCACGAGATAACTGCGTATTTATATCTACCGGTATTTAAAAAAAAACTTTATTAAATTAATTGAGGATGGTCGCGCTTGTTTAGGTGTAGAATTCTTTTAGAAGTCAATCAGTAAGTAAACAATTTTATAACCTTTGAACAGTTAATGTGTTGCTATTTAAGACAGGTCGTGATGAAGATAAAGAACGCGGTTAGGTTGTAATACCGCTCTAGGTTCCACTTGTCCAAGTCAGAAATAAATATGAATGTAGACATAACATTCAAAATGATGTTGACCTTCTGATGTATGGTATGTTTAATAACGTTTTATTATGACGCTGAGACCTCACACGGCACCTAGGCTTCTTGATGGTTGGTGAACTGACAACACATGGCTGGCTGCCACTAGCCACTCGTATCTCAAGAGTTTTCTTTGCTTGTTTGATGAAAGAAACAAAAGAGTTTTTCCGTGAACAATAAGACCTAAAGACTGGTAGCGTCTTTATTCAAAACAATCCCGCGTAAGTTTATCACCATAGAATATTTTTTCAAGTTAAGTACAGGTGGGTTTTTGGAAAGATGTAGTGCTGAAGAAAATGCTTGAGGGTCCGAGGAAGTGGAGAAGAAAGATCAGGAAAGCTGACCCCACCACCATGTGGGATTAATAATAGTTAGGAACAGACAAGTGAGTGGACGGGTCGGAAGGGGCCGCCCTAAGCGTACTTTTTCGAGTCAAATCGGGGAAATACTGGAAAAGGGCCGAATCTTAAGTACCCGAAACCGACGTGCGTGCATGACTCGATGTATGAAATAAATTTGTCAAGATCGTAGCAAGTGGAAAGAAGTGGTCTCTGCCGACCCCTCTGGGAAACAGGCGTGATTTAATGTATGTGTATGTAGGAACAGACAGAAGTTAAGTGGAAACACACTATAAACCCCATCTCAATGCAAGAGTGGCTTTATTTAATCCGCAAGAAGGAAGTTGCTTGACCCTGGGCAGTTCCGTCGGCACTTCCGCTCACAGCCGAGATTCTGAAGCCATACGTGGATAATGCCCACGGCAACACTTTACATGATCAGTGCCCAAAGCATCATAATGGCTCCTTTTTTTGGGAAACAAGAACATGCCTCGCACAATGCGTTCACGCTTTACAAAAGTAACTCCCTGTGCATAAAGGTTTCCCAGGGGGAAGGGTTACATTCCTCTGCCAAAAACTTTAAAATTTAAAATTAAAATTTAACATCGTAACTCTTGTACTTGTACAGATCCAAACCACTTTCCGTTTCGTTGGTTTACGAGTGTTTTGATGAATGCCGCAGTGATCAGCGGCGGCCATGACTTTTTTGAATCCAGTAAAGGTCAACATTTCGGACGGTACCGTTAAATTATTATTATGAATCAGTATCATTACACTTCGCAAAATGTTACACCACTGAGAGTCGCAACTGCAGTGTCAAATAAGGGGACTTTTGTTCTGCAAATGCCCTATCTACATTGCATTTTTAATAGTGACAGATGGGGACATTAGTTGTTTACGTACAGTCAAGGGCAAAAATATGTATACACTTTAGTACCTTGTCTATTTACGTCATATTAGAACTGCCATATATGAACTGTCACAGTGGTTAAAGTGACAAGGTACTAAAGTGTATACTTACATATTTTTGCCCTTGACTGTACATAGATAGGTACTATTCTTTTCTTTTTTTATGGAAGTCAACGTTGTAAATTTATTTTTGCGCCCTTTTATAGTATAGTTTAAGTAGCTAAATTTCTACATAAGGGAGCAAAATTAGTTTTAGAACGTGTTATAACTTTAAAATGTTTAAATGCATTTACCCCTCTGTCAGAATAGCCCCGCCTGACCTTACCCAAATACCTCTCCTACATAAGTTTAAAACATTTTGCATAAAATGAAACTGGCCTTTTCAACGTTACAAATAAAACGATCTCTGAAAGCAGTATTGCATTGAAAACGTTCAATGTCAATCTGTACAATTTAGCTTATTTACAACCGTAACGCGTCTATAATTATTTTGACATTGCTTTATTGAATTCGCTTCATTTTCAATACAAAGACAAATTAGATTTAAGTAATATCATTTCCAAGTAATCGAAACCGAGCCGGTACGGGGATAGCGGTATGTTTTTTCAGCGCGTACGCAAGTCGCAATCGACAAAATTATATTGTAAAGTGAAGTCTCGGCGAATCTAAATTATATGTATACCTACCTATGTAGGGTGTACAGTCAACCAATTTGATTCCTAGGCCACTATGGACTTTGTCAACGTGACGTTGTAAACCAAATCATAGGGAGTCTCTTACGTTTTGGTTGACAACGTCACTTTAACATAGTCCAAAGTTGCCTAGAAATCAAATTGGTTGACTGTACGTTATAGTAGATACATAGGTAATTTTTCTGAATTTCGGGTAGAGTTGGCTAGGGATCGTGGGAGGTGGCGTCACCTTGTTCACGATGGTCAAGCAGAACACGAGACCGCCTTGTTTGGTCTCCTCAACCACCATCTGGGGGTGTGTACACTTGGAGGGAGGGGGGGGGGGGTTCCGCCCGAACTGTAGAACATATTATTATTATGGCAATTATTAATTTTGTCATTTTTCTTTTTTGTATTTTGTCGTTTACATTATGACTGGCTTCTATCCTGAATTCCTGACTCAACGATTATAGTTGTTGACTGTAAGAGTATACATATTATGGCCACATCAATCCTGCTTCAAATTGAAATTAAAAATTCAAAATATTTAATCTTTTACACGTCGGTAATATAGGCTTCAGCCATTCATTCACTCTAGGTGGAAATAGAAGTCGCTTATTGAATACGAAACTGACACATTCCAAAATAATTTGCTCTTGCATTAAAAATCTTATACGAATAGCTTCTAATTTTAAAATGCAACACTGACTCATTTTGGAATGTGTCCGTTTTGTATTCAATGAACGAAGTATCTAGTTCTATTAATTTGAACATGTCTATCTTTATTTAACTTCCTAGTCAATAATGATTTAAATAAAGCTCCTATCTTTGTACACCAAATAATTGGTGTTTTGGTTTTAGGGTTCCGTACCCAAAGGGTACCCAACGAGACCCTATTACCAAGCTTACGCTGTCCTTCCGTGTCTGTCTGCCCTAATAAGGAAAGTAAAATAAAAAAAGGAATAGAATAACCCTCTTTTTAAGGTTTTTTTTTTGTTGTATTTTTTTTTATGGCATAGAGAAGACAAACGAGCACACAGGCCACCTGATGGTAAGCGGAAACTGTGACCCATAGACATTCGCATTCACAAGACTGCAATGCAATCCTAAGACTGCAAATGCGTTGCCAACCCTGAGGACTAAGATGGAATGCCTCTATGCTAGTCATTTCACCGGCTGTCTTATCCCCAAACCGGAACACAACAATGCGAACACTGCTGTTTGGCGGTAGGTTAATGGATAAGATGGTGGAAGCGATCCGGACGGACCCTGCACAAGGTCCTACCACCCGCTACGATTAAACATAATAAGCGTCAAATTTAGAATGATAATACAAAGCCTGAAAAAAACACATATACTAAAAAAAAATTGTTCTGCGTTCGCACTTATTCGATCCATCACCAATTTTAGGTACTATTTCATCGTTTATATTAAAAACCTTAAGTAGTTGCCTAGACTCGTCTAATCGTACGACTAAATTTCTTTTCCATTTGCGAAGACGCACAAAGATTACCGAGACGCATTTACTCCTGAGTACTATACTCGTTAGAAAGTTACATGTGTTACGTGAGCAATAAATAATACTATAAAATAGATTAAAAGAACAAACTGGACATATTCCAAGAAAGTGTAAGTAACCGAACATCACATCACTAAGTCTCGTATATTAGCTTTAGCTTTGTAAAGATAGAAAAAAACAGAGAATTTAAATAACCGGGGCCCTACACAAGTCAAGGTGAATAAAGGTGTCACTCCGCAGCCGCAGTGCATGGTTAAGATTCCGCACCCGACCGCTTGCAGCAGATGGTACGCTGGTTCTAAATCCGACCGCAGCAACAAACAGGGTAGTGATACTGTAAACTACGCCGGTCGTGCGGACTGTCGAGTGATATCCAAGCAGCGGCGAGATTAAGGAGTCCCGTCAGTGCGAACAAAACACATTGTAGCGCGTGCATTTTCAATTTAGCAGCACTATGGGTCGAACGTATAAGGCTGCTTAATTGAAAATGCACGCGCTACAATGTGTTTTGTTCGCACTGACGGGACTACTTAATCTCGCCGCTTGGATATCACTCGACAGTCCGCACGACCGGCGTTGTTTACAGAATCACTACCCTGGATCTGCCGCGGTCGGGCGTCAGCGACGCCTGCCGTTGCCGTCTGCTGCTGTCGCCTGCGGTCGGCTATGGAAGGTTTATTGATTTGAGGTATCACAGCCGCAGCGCTTGTTCACTGTTGGCACCTCCTTGAAGGACGCAGATGGTATACCGCTGGGTTGTAAGTGATTTTGGCCGCTCTAGGTTGGTGAGTCCCACATAACCCCCCAGGACCTGGGTGGTATGCGTAAATGCATTCCCCCAAGGAAAAAAAAGGTATTTCGTTAAAGACAGTAGTGACGCCTGCCGTTGCCGTCTGCCGTTGCAGTCTGCAGTCGGCTGCAGAATGACACTTTAACGCTAAGTTAATGAGTTTGGATAATCGACACAATGTATAGGATTGACGTAAGCTGATGATGACACATCCCGTTGATCACTTATGTCAACCCCATTCATTTCAAGTCGATAGAAAGCAGAAACGATGGCATCTTGGCTAGATCTACAGGAGTTTTAATACCATATCTCTACGGAAGGAGCGGCATCGAAAAACAGCATGTTCCTCCGTGTCTTTAAGCTACGTTGTTATTGAAGCAACTTAGTCCAGGGTAGTGATTCTGTAAACAACGCCCGTCGTGCGGACTGTCGAGTGATATCCAAGCGGCGAGATTAAGTAGTCCCGTCAGTGCGAACAAAACACATTGTAGTGCGTGCATTTTCAATTTAGCAGCACGATGGGTCGAACGTATAAGGCTGCTTAATTGAAAATGCACACATGTGTTTACAGAATCACTACCCAGATCGTAGACGCCCAAAGTGGCATAATATCTAAGAGCGTAACGGTCAATGAAAGACGAAATATGCGAATATATTAAAACAAGAAGAGCAAAGAACTTACTTAACTTGGTAACTGTATTTGTTATCTAAAGCCAGTAAACGGGTGGATTTTTAAATACTCACGGCTTCATTTAATTGCCTTCTTATCACAATCCTCTGAAATTGCAAGGTTATTAATTTTCGTGCATCATCTCTCGTTGCGATCGAGCGTGTCCCGCACGGCTCACTGCGCGTTGCGCCCGCGCCGATAATTCGCGCTTTTTACTGGCAAATACTTTTGCTCGAATAATTGTAATGTCAAATAAACATTCGATAAAAACCGGTCAAGTGCGATTTGAACTTACGCACCGAGGGTCCCGCACCGCCACACATTAGCTATTACACTCAGGAGCAAAAATATCGGGTCAGAGTGCGTTTTTCATACAAACGAGGCTATTTTGAAGCCTTGGTTCCTAGCCAGGGGTTATTTTGAGTGAGGTTTAAAGGCTCCGAGGTTCAATAGAGGTCAAAAGTTCTTAAGACACCTAACTGATCGCACAATCAGTTGACACCACAGCGAGATAGTTTGGGTCAGCATTTGGATTCCCTTACATTTTATTGTCATTTTAGATGTTTTTCTGAACATGCACAATTCCGGCGTTAGCCGCAAATTCAATCAGTTGGGTGTCTTAGGCACTCTGGAAGTCCTGTATCGATGCTCGGGGCATCCATCATCAGATTTCACTACAAGCATCCCCTGGCGAGGGACCAAGGCTTCGAAATAGCCTCGTTTGTATGAAAAATGCACTCTGACCCGATACTTTTGCTCCTGAGTGTATTATATTTCGATTTTAATTTGATTTCATATCGAATCAGTGCGAGCCCAACTCACACTTGACCATTTTTAGAACATATTTATTTTCTTCAGGGTAAACATACAAAATTTGACGCTTGTATGTTTTACCCTTTCTTCGATACAACAAAAATAAAAGTACGTTATCCGCACTTAATTACTTATTTCTATTTCTTTAAAAAAATGATAGTAAATCCACCGTTATAACACAGATTCTTAAAAAAATCAACCCGCTATCTACCTATTACGGTTCAAAAGATACAGATCAGATTCTGATTTTATTAAAACACAGTATAAATTACATTACATGTCACATTATATGCAGTTACATTGAGGTCATCAGAAATATAATTAATTCATAATAATAAAAATAGTAAAATAAAAAAAGATGTCAACACAAATACGAAGAATATAAAAAAAAACAATCTTACTTATAAGTCAATTTACAATACTCATTTGCCGAATAGGCTGGTTGACTGGTGGTGTGATCTTTTAAGTTATTGTTTTTTGATGTCTACTCGGACGGAGTCACAGGCAACAGTTAGTTTAAAAATAAATATCAAGGGACAATCTCAAACAAATTGACCTAGTCTCAAAGTAAGCTACTAGAAATGGGAAATACATGCTTAAATAAATACATAGAATAGAAAGACTCAGAAACAAATATTATACAATATGTTGTTACATACCATCGCCATTCTTCGGCATCGAATCAGTTAATTTAAACATAAATTTAGGTATAATTAAGCTATTTACTGTTATTAATTGTTCTTTATAATATTAAAGCACGTCCTTATCTAATAATAACACTTTAAATCGGTAACGGCCGCATATTACGTAAAATGATATAACTTAACTAATAAATATTCAGAATACCTACGTCGCTTTCCGACCGAGATTACATATTGCACAATATGCATAACTTTAAAAGGCTATAATTATAGTGGAGAGAGAAAAGATACTCGTACATTAGGTTATATTATAAGTCTATGTATTTTACATATTAAACTATTGTTTCTAGTTATAATGTAAATATCATTACAATGTTTTACTAGGTATGCAAAATATGAGCTAACAACTCCAAGGATTCTCATTAATATGTGCTCTTTAACACTGTCAATATTATCTTAACAAGTTTCTGCCCGCGAATTTGTCCGTGTAGATTTTGATTATCGGTAATCCCTCGGTAACTTTCAAATTTTCCGGGATATAAACTATCCTATATCCTATTCCAGGATACAACATGTGTGCCAAGTTTTCGAAAATCACTAAAAGCATCCTGACCAGCCGCCCCTCTCTCCCTTAAGACTGCACCGAGCGTACGCCGGATGTTCAGTGGCGCCCTCATTACTATTATTGTGTTTTCTAATGAACTAAAATATTATCTTGAAATTGGACGATGTGTTTTTGTACTACAAATGAAAATGTATATCACATAGTTTAATAACAATTCACCTTTGAGTTAACAACTTAACGGAAAAAAGGGGCCACCTTTTCCCGTTAAGCTGACTACTCAAAGGGTAATTGTTATTGAAGTTTGTTACGTATCCCATAAATTGTGTTTTTACTTACTCTAAATTCTTTAGTTAATTAGTAATCACAATAATAGTAATGAGGGTGCCACTGGACGCTCGACGTTTGCTCAGTGCAGTCTTGAGTCCTTACTCATAGCTAACTACAGATTAATATCTACTACAGAAGACTACTCGTAAAAGATTATTCATAGACAACAAACTTGAATTATATTATTCACTAAAAGCACAATAGATCAGATAGTCCAGCGTATAGATTACCTATCAGACCAATATGGAAATGTTATCGCGCCAAATTGTTTTACCAGAAGCATTCGATCGTATCGTTATTTTATGAAAGTGAATTGATAAATCCTTTATCGACCAAGAAAGGAAATGTTTCTATTAAAATAACTCAACTATGCAACGCAGTGTTCACATTGTTGTGTTCCGGTGTGGGGATAATACATTCGGTGAAATTACTAGCATAGATATTAGAGGTATTCCATTTTAATTCTCAGGGTTGGCAACGCGTTGGCGGTCTTAGGCCTCCAATCTTTAGATTGTAGTTTTGAGTATGCAAATATGTCTATGGGTCTCAGCTTCCAATTACCACCAGCCATATCTTACTATATCACCATACTGACGAGGACAAGGGACAGTTGACATTTCAGTGTACCGTAAAATGTTCCTATTTACTTTTCTCCCCCATGGGTAAATTATGCTCCATGGTTATATTGAGGTAATCATCTATTGCTTTCATTCACTTCGTGGCTGGATGTATACATCGATTCTTTTCAGCAAATTTGTCATCGACTATGGAGCATAGTTACCCATAAAGGAGCAAAGTACGAACATTTTACGATACATGGCGCTGCTTATATGAAACCCAGTGATTTATCAGCGTGGTAACTTTGCTATGTATAGCGAATTGTCACCTGTCACGTGTCATTGTCAAGATGGCGAAATAGGGGGCTGGTTACTTGTGCTGGCTTGGCTTCTCCATATTGTATTGTTTTTAACTGGCATTGACAATACGATGAAAATAAGAAAAAAGTAGAATAGGAATATGTGACATCATAACAGCCTAATGTTCCAATTTATTTATTAGACCTGCCTGTTTGTGCAAAATGTGGTTACAGAATTTACAAAAAGTTTAAGGAGTTGTTGGTAATTCTGTAGCTCTGCCTACCCCACTCTGGGAATGAAGGCGTGAGTGTTTGTGTGTGTTATATTTTAGACACCTGACAAATATGACCAAAAAATTCTGACTGTCTTTGCAGCTTAACATGTGTATTATGCTAGTGTCAAAGGACCAATCGTCTTGTATAGACAGACATCTGCTAATTACAGCGAGACGCTTCTGATATTGCGTACGGAAATCATCCACAAACCTAATTTCTTTAACACAGTGATTTAAAGATTGCAAAACCACAGATCCAACGAAATGACCTGAACTAATACGCATTTACTGAGTCAAACAATTCTTATAAAAAACTGTTACACAATTCCGATGAATTAACGCAGTTTCTTGCAAGACGCGTGGCGTGCGGCCGGAGAAATCTGGTATGCATATTTATAGCTATATAGCTTTCTTTCTCTAGTATTTGAGACGAATTCAATATGTGTTCAATACGTGATTCACGATTCAGCATCACACGTAACGTTGATTGATTGCGTTTATTTTAGAGTGAAGAAAAGATGCACTTTTAATTAATTCTTACTTTCATTCTCTTAGAAATTATCTCGGTTTTTTTAACTAGTAAATGATCCCAGAATCGTAATGAGACGCTACAAGGTACCTAGGCCTACCGTGAAAATCCATACACTATTGTTATTGTGCCAAATGTGGTTAAGTACAGAATTAACAACAAGTTTTTAGAGTTGTTGGTAATTCTGTAGCTCTGCCTACCCCACTCTGGGAATAAAGGCGCGAGTGTATGTTGTAATTTATGAATTGAAATAGAAACGTTTCATTACATTCCATCACATTACTTTATCGAAACACCTTTAAAAAAATCAAAATTTTCAAAATCACTGTCTACAATCGACAAAGAAATTGGTGAGCATACAGACCTACATTAAAAAACCTGGCAAGAGCATGTCGGACCATGCTCAGTGTAGAGTTCCGAACCCGATACGACAAAGACAAAAAACTATCTCAAAATACAACATGTATGAACACCTTTTTTATTTAATGTTATATTTTGGTCTTTGATGATTTTTAGTAGGTATAAACACTTTAGTCGCCTGTATCACAGGAACTAATGAAGTCTACTTAGTCGTGATAGTTTTCCTTTTAAATTCGTTATACGTGCTTTCATTAAAGAATAATGTTATATTCATGCCAAATTACAGCTTTCTAACTCTAAGGGTCCGCACAAAACCTGAAAAATGAAAAATTATGATCGTAATTATGACCATGTGATTTTAAATCAAAGTGATTTCACAACTTATGCGTGATCATGATCACGCTTTATTATTGTACATCTTGCATTTAATTCGCATTATAAGAATCAATAACAATAACAACCAAACGGAAATACACTGAAACATCAAAAGGGAAAAAAGCGACTTTATACTTAACTTTTGGTAGGTATTGTAGTGCAATAAGGTTGTAGTGACTATAATAGAGCTTATTGTAGGTACTATAGTTTTTTAAGTGACACGTCGAGTTTGCTTTTAATATTTTAAATTTAAAAGCAAATGGTTCGATGGAACGGCGACTATTTATTTTTATATAATTTTCGCAGTCGCTCCTAGGCCTGCGGGTGGAGGTGCTATTCTCTCAAAAACAACGGACGGGCGGACGAACGAGCGAAATCGCTGCGGCGAGTTTAAGTAGTCCCGTCAGAGCGAACCAAACACAATTAAGCAGCCTTATACGTTCGATCCATCGGCAGAAACCATGCTGCTAAATTGAAAATGCACGCGCTAATATATGTTTTGTTCGCACTGACGGCACTACTTAAAGTCGCCGCTTGGAGATTCACTCGTTCGTCCGTCCGACCGTCGTTGTTGAGAAAATCACTCCAGAGAACATCAATACATATTATCTTTATACGTAACAAGAAGAATCAAATAAAGGAATAGTCTAGCCCATACTTTGTTTTACGTCTGCCACCCTTCTCCACAATATATAGGCTTCATTGAAAGCTCTACAAGACGTTGTAAATCATAGAAATTGTGAACTAAAGAGAAGGGTATATTACTTAGTGCCTCACGTGGTCTGCATAGCTTTCATCTCTCCAATCATCTCAAGACTTAGCCAATTCTTTCCAGCATTTCCTTTTATCAATGGACCATAACATCTACAACTTAAGAGGACGGAAAAAAGGGAAAGGGATTCAGAACACGGAGCAACCGGACAATTAGAACGTTCTGTTGAAATGAAATTGCATGCAAGTTAACTTGCAGTGTGGGTAGCGTTCTTATGATCCTGACATTACATACAAAACTGGTTTTTCTTTCGAATTTCCATGTTGTTTTCTATTGTATAGGATTAGTTAAAACCCTACACCTATAGAAACATAAATTAGTAATAATAGTAGTAATAGTTAAGTAGTAGTATGGTTGAGCATATGCTGTTATTTGTTATTTACGTCATTAAATTGTGAAATCTGTAAGCGGTATATATTGTGTATGGTGTTACGGAGCTGCCGACGCAAGCAGTAATGATTACTGCAATTTGTGTAATCAGCTTTATAAGGCTGTGTTCACATTTACCAATAATGTTAGACGTATTACCATAATAGGATATATTTAATTTGACCTTGGGTCACAAGATTTGAATGCTGAATTGGTCAGAGAATTCTAAACCTGCAAGATCGGATTTATTGACTCACTAGCTTCGGCCCGCGACTCCGTCCGCGTGGAACTCGTTTATGTCGTAGCTCCATAAAAAAAAACACCCTCTATTTCATCCCCTTAGGGGATAGATTTCGGGAAAAATACTATCCTGTCCTTTCCCAGGATTCAAATCTTTGCACCAAATTTTACCTAAATCAGGTAACAGATAGACAGACGGACACACTTTCGCATTTATAATATTAGTATGGATTAGATACTTTATCCCAAATGTAGATTATAGATCACAAAACATTATTATACCTACAATTAAAAGTACCAGTGGAATATATAACCAGCATAGAGGCATTCCATCTTATTCCTCAGGGTTGGCAACGCATTTGCGGTCTTAGGATCGCAGTCATAAGATTTTAGTCTTGAGAATACAAATGTCTATGGATCACTGAAATAAAATTAAATAAAAACAAAACTTGCAAACTTACTGCAAGAATTGTATGGCAGAACCAATTAGCGATTTTTTGCAATAGGCCGATGCAATTTAGAAAAAGAATGGCCACTACAAGGCTAAGGTATATTTATCTAACAGTGTCACAAAGCCGAAACTAATCGTTAATTATTATTAGACAGTTAAAGATCGTACGTTTTTTGTTGAACATACAAATGCAAAAGCAAAGCGAAAGACTTCAGATAAATTGAGCTTAGTGACGGCCTCCAGGATCCTTTCACCATGTCTTAATCTTTTCCTTGACATAATAGGGACATACTTACAGTCAAAGACTGCAATTTTTGACCCACCTTAGGTCTAAAGTCAAACTGACATTATTCAACAATAAGGTTGAGTTTCCTTTAAGTTACAAATGACTTGGCATCTCCAATAACAGTGACGACTTTTGGCATATTTTTTTGAAACGGGTCACAAATTAATAGACATTACATAAACCGACTAATTGAAAGAAAGCAAAAGATTAAACAAAAGGTTAAGACTGCATCGTAAAATTGTAATCATAACTTAAGTACCTAGGAAGGTACTTATACTCACCTTTAAGTGAACTAACGTTATGGAATGAAAATAATGCTATAAACATTTGCTACAAGTATTTTCTGCTATCATATCATCTAATTAAACAAAATAAAAGTTTCTTTTGACCAAATGTGCATAAGTTGGAAATGCGTTTTATGTAACCATATATTTCTCAAGGATTGTTATGAAAAAAAACTAACCTAATATACAGAACCTATAATTAATGTCTTTAAAAAAAACTGTTACTAAGCTATGAATTTGTGGAGAAATAAAAGAGTTTATATATATTATAATATTGTAAATAATATAGACTATTTACGTGTGTCCGCGCCTTACGAAAATATATCACTGGATACAAGTTACAAATAAGTTGGAGAAAATGTCATTACTGATCCGTTTGCGAGACAATTTTCTGTTTTCCCTTTCACCGCTTTACCACACTCTTATGTTGTGCTTGGCTCCGCACAAGAGCTTACAGCCATTTTCTATATCATTTCCAGTGTTACCAATATTGGGAATTGGGAGTATTTGGGAGTAAAAGCTGGAAAAGATCCAATATGGCCTGCAAGATTGGGGTATTTACAAGTATTGCCAAAAACCGTTGCCGAAATATTTGATTGGGTCTTGGCCAAGAGACATCGTTACGTACCTTTAGGTACTAGATTAATCTTAGTTAAAGCATGGAAACACTTAGCTTTAATATTTTGAATACATTGGTTTTGCAATAATAATAATTTAACATACATACATACATACATTAAACAACGCCTGTTTCCCAGATGGTTAGGCAGAGACCACTTATTTCACTGGAGTTTCTTCTTCTCCTAAATGATGGTCTTGTCCGAAGCGCTGGTAGATTCACTCTTGATTACCGACGTGTAAAAGAGCCCTCATGTGGCCTATTTACTGAATAAATATTTTTAATTATGACTTTTTTTTTCGGCCCGCCTGTCAAATCTCTAATTTTACAAATGTACATAGTTCTTGGACAGCTACCGTATTTAAAAAAAAACTCTATCTACATAAATATAAAACAACCACTAAAGTAAAGATAAAGAAGTATAACCACAGGGTATTAAATAATATAGTGCATGTGTCTGTTCAAGGGGGTTATGATGACATAGCTATGCAGTTCAGTTTACGCTGAGAGAAAAGGACAGAGCTATATAACTGCGATAGCTCTGTCCTTTACACTCGCTCCGTAAAATGAACTGCATATTTAGTTCATAATAACCTCCCAGATGTGTGGAAATTCCCATGTTTTGGACCGATTTAGTAATGTACCTCCTTGGCTTAATTATATTGTAAACTTTAGGTTAGCTTGTATAAACTTGGCAGTAAAGGCAGCCATATCTTGAACACAATTATGTTTTGTGATTTTCACGCGGATGATGTCGCGGGAACAGCTAGTTTGTAAACGTTATCAATGGTTAAAGATAATGGTGGTATAGTGTATTTACTTTCATACCGAACATTTAAACATGAAATTTGAAAGGGCCGCCGTTTAAAAATCAATCTTTGGCCAAAGACAAGATACGCTAACGTAAACGATTTCCGAAAACTGGTCAATTTAATGAAATTGAGATAAGCGCGCGACGCGACCGTCAACCAGTTTACGTTATTCCTATACATTTTCTATAGCGGTAACGTTTATTTTGACGATTAATTTTTGAGTTAATTAAAACGACCCTAAGGGCCTGTTGTTTGATCAGTAGTTAAACTAACTAATTGTTAAAATTTGAAAAAGGAATCGAAAATTTGAAGGAATCTCAAGAAAATGTGTCAAATTTTCAGTTCCTTTTTCGAATTTTAACAATTGTTAGTTTAACTACTGATCAAACAACAGGCCCTTAGAAACCTAAATACATTTAGCCGCAGAACCTTACTTTGGCCATGATAATAAAACCGAGTGATATCGTCTGGGTCATCTTAGGTATATCAAAATTAAAATCTCTTAGTAATATCTTTATCTGGCTAAATTTTATACAAACACCACTTGAAATAGCGCAATGGAAAAAACAAAACTGCCATCGTTTTTATTGACCATAATTTAAAAGATCAACGTTTAAAGACATACAGGTCACCAATGGTATTTTACGTTTTTTGTTATTGACATACGGTATGTAATTGTGCACCGTGATTGTGACTATGTGTCGTTTTGACTGTTGGAGAGTATTTAAGAGCAAAAAGCCATTCCCAGCCATTGTGTAAACAATATCAAGGCAGTGCCGCTGATTCTGATTACACCTGCGTTAAAACTTCAACGTCATAGTTGTCTTTGCATGAAGTTGCAAAGTAAATGACCTATTTAAAGATTCCGTAAACAACAAACCGTACCACTTTACTTGTTTTTAATGTTAAATGTTGTTTTGACGACGCGCTAGCCTAGTGGGTAGTGACCCTGCCTACGAAGCTAGTGGTCCTGTGT
Source organism: Acleris laterana (assembly GCA_963966035.1). Classification (NCBI taxonomy): domain Eukaryota; kingdom Metazoa; phylum Arthropoda; class Insecta; order Lepidoptera; family Tortricidae; genus Acleris; species Acleris laterana. Next base: position 14,146,335 of record OZ014455.1, read on the forward strand.
TATTTGTGTGGTCTGAGATATTTGTGTGATGAGCGCGAATATTTGTTCCTGAGTCATGGATGTTTTCTAATGTATTTAAGTATATATTTCTCTATATACTTAAGTATTAATATCGTTGTCTAGTACCCGTAGTGCAAGCCTAGAGCTTAGTTTGGGACTAGGTTGATTGGTGTCCCCTTATATTTATATTTATTTATTTATTTAAACTATAAATACAGCATAGCAAAAGATAAAGCATATTTTCAATGACTAGTTTTTTAGGGATTGGTACCCAAAAGGTGCCAATCGGACCTTATTATTATGCCTCCGTTGTTCTTTCATCCGTCTGTCAGCGGGCTTTATCTCCTTGTAGCTAGACACTTTTCTTACTTAACCGCTCGTACAACAAAATAAGATAAATAAAATACTGTAAAAGATGGACACAAGAAACACAAGAAACATGTGCGAGTTTGTGTGTTCCGTATCCAAAGGGTACAAACGGGGTCCCGTATTACTAAGACTCCACTGTCCGTCTGTCTGTCTGTCTGTCACCAGGCTGTATCTCATGAACGCGATAGCTGGACAGTTGAAATTTTCACAGATGATGTATTTATGTTGCCGGTATAACAATAAATAACGGAATAAAATATATATTTAAAGCCGTTTTTTGCTCGATATTTATAACGGCAACAGGTAGAAGAGTGAAATATTCTCAGAATATTTCGTTGTATATTCACATTAAAAATAAATAATTAAAGTAAAATAAAATAAATATTTAAGGGGGTTCCGATACAACAAACGTGATTTTTTTGCCGTGCCTAACAAAGTTTTGCTGCGTTTTCTCCACAATCAGTCCATAATTACAGCCAAGTATTGCATTCTCTCACAAATGGCTTCTAACCTTCAAATTATCGCAGTTAAAATGACAAGCCCGTTAATGTAATAATTTACCATTTATCTCCTTTTGTGCTTGGTTTATGAGCGTTAGAAGAATAAATACATTAAATTATTACATTAGGAGATGTAAAGGTTTACAACGCGTCCTCGTATGTTAATGAAGTAATGTCGTTTGACAAATAACTTTAACGTGTTCATTACAATGAAGAGAGAGCTATCAAAACTAACAAGTCCAAAACATTGTAACAAATTACCTGGTCGTGTCCGTTAGTGATATACAGTGTGTCCCTGGATAAAGTGCACAAACGAATAGGGATGAAACTAGACACAATTTTATCGACAAAAAAAAAAAAAAAAAAAAATACCACCTTTATTTATTTTTTTATGATTTTTTAAAAAAAGTCATAGTACGCAGAGGACCTCATCGGAACAAATCAAGATATTTTGGCTCCTGTGGGCTCTATTGATTTGAAACAAACGGAATTATAATCACAAAAGTTTATTTGTGTCAATGAAAATAGAAAAAAATGAGAAAAAATGACATAAACCCTAAAAATAATGACTTTTCCTATGAATTTTGTGTTTTTTTTTCTCGAATTTTTAGTATTTACTCGATTTACTCAAAATTATGCCCATCTTACCTCATGTTATTTTTACCAGTAATGGTTGTGTATCTCATTGCCTTTTATTTAAAAAAATAACCAAGTGTCTCGCACAATTACAAGATCCTTAATGAGCGGCCAAACAAAGACATTGCGTTTACACTTAATTAGGTAGCCGCTCAGGTTGAAACCCTTAATGGAGGATTAGGATTACATTTTGGGTATGGGATTATAAAATCAAACGAATTATGGAATTTCATTATTACTTATTTAATGTAATAACTGTTCAAAATGCCCACCCCGCTCTTGCAAACACAATCCTGCACGTACTGCTATTTGTTGAGTTGCTCGACGTATCATTTCCGGGTTATTTTTTATGTAATTTACACAATGGACAATTCTGCCACGCAATTCCTCTTCTGTGTTGATAGGGACGCTGTATACCCTCTGTTTCATTGTGCCCCAAAGGAAATAATCCAGTGGTGTCATGTCTGGTGAGCGTGCTGGCCACGCCACTGGCCCTTGTCGGCCAATCCAACGATTAGCATAAGAGGCGTTGAGAAATCCCCTTACGTCAAGTGCGTAATGGGCCGGGCATCCATCCATTTGTAAATACATTGTTCTTCTAGTCTCCAAGGGCACATCCTCCAATTCAAGGGGCAGATCTTCTCTCAAAAGTTCTAAAAATCTGGGACCGTTCAAAGTTCTGGGGAGAAAAATAGGGCCAATGAACATGTCACCAATTAGTCCAGCCCACAGATTTATCGAAAACTGCACTTGAAATTTTGACGACCTTTTGAGGTGAGGATTTTCTCCCTTGGGGTTCCATTCATGTAGATTCCTGCAGTTTGTGATCCCATGTCGTGTAAACTGACTCTCATCCATCCACAGAATTTTTTGGGTGAATTCAGGATCGTTCCTGATCTGCCGTTGAATCCAAGAAGACAGCACACATCTTGGTACCCTGTCTACGTCGTCGTGTAGATGTTGAACTCGTTGGTAGTGGTATGGGTGAAGACCTTCTTTTTTAAAAATCCGCCAAACCGATGATTTTGAAACTCCATGCTGCAAGGCCAACCGCCGAATACTGGTCGTCGGATCAGCAAATAAACTTCTTAGTATGGCTTCCTCAACAGCTCCATCAATCACTACTCCTGCTTGTTCTCGGCGATCTCGATCCAATCGAAGTCCATTCGACAATCGTCTGTGAAGTTCTTGAAAATTACGAGCAGACGGTACAGGTCTCCTGTTCGGGAATGCTGCCATGTATAATAAACGAGCAGCTCTGGCATTACCTCTCGCCATTCCATAATAAAAGTGGATGTCGGCGAGATCTCTGTGCGTGAACTCACTTAAACGGGGCATTTTATGAAATCCTGATAGTAGAAGTAGTTGTAACTGAGAATAAGTAACGACGAATGATTCGAAGTAACTGATGAACTAAACCTTATCTTATCACTATTTATGCTAATCCTAACATGTATTCCCCGCCCCACCCCAAATAAAATTCAATAAAGAGTAAGGACAATAATCTACCTGGGCGACAACCTAATTAAGCGTAATCATTATGTCATTGTTTGGCCACTCATTAATAATCTTATAATTGTGCAAGAAACCCAAAATGTAATCCTAATCCTCCATTCAGGGTTTCAACCTGAGCGTCTACCTAATTAAGTGTAAACGCAATGTCTTTGTTTGGCCGCTCATTAAGGATCTTGTAATTGTGCGAGACACTTGGTTATTTTTTTAAATAAAAGGCAATGAGATACACAACCATTACTGGTAAAAATAACATGAGGTAAGATGGGCATAATTTTGAGTAAATCGAGTAAATACTAAAAATTCGAGAAAAAAAAACACAAAATTCATAGGAAAAGTCATTATTTTTAGGGTTTATGTCATTTTTTCTCATTTTTTTCTATTTTCATTGACACAAATAAACTTTTGTGATTATAATTCCGTTTGTTTCAAATCAATAGAGCCCACAGGAGCCAAAATATCTTGATTTGTTCCGATGAGGTCCTCTGCGTACTATGACTTTTTTTAAAAAATCATAAAAAAATAATTAAAGGTGGTATTTTTTTTTTATTTTTTTTTTGTCGATAAAATTGTGTCTAGTTTCATCCCTATTCGTTTGTGCACTTTATCCAGGGACACACTGTATAAACTCCAAAAGAATTTGACCGATTTTAATGCGGATCTGATTGAACGCGTAGGTAGTTTATGATAAATAGTTGTGCTATGGTATAATTAATTAACATCTCTTTTACTATTTAAAGGTCTGGGGTGTTATTCTCTCAAAAGCAAAGGACGTTCGGACGACCGAGCGAAATCGCAAGCGAGTTTAAGCAGTCCCGTCAGAGCATGCAGTCACAACCCGCGAATGTTACGCCACTTGCCACTCTTCTTAATTTAACCGTGTACTACACTCGGGTAATATGTCAAGACTGCTGTCAAACCAAAATGCATTACACAGTTAAATTAGGAAGAGTGGCAAACGGCTTTACATTACCGGGTTGTGACTGTACATACTTAAATACATAGCAAAACATCCATAGTCAGGGTCACTACGCGGATAAACGCGTCGTCTATGTAGTATAGTTTTTAGCAGACAATGTCCACACATGGCACAGATGTAAACAGCCAATCTGCCATTGTACTAACCTCACTGATGACATTGAAAACCTCGCGACGCACGTGGGCGTCGAGTACACGGTACTCGGACCGGTTCCTGACCCACTGAACCCGAAACCGCCATGATTCACGCGAGAAAAGGATAAACAACTGTTAATTACCCACATGAAACATTGTACGCAAGGAAACTGCTTTGTATCGTCGGTCCAGTGCCCCAAAAATGATAACCGTAATTATCTAGGATTCTTTTCTAGAATTCACTAGACTTGACTATGTTTTGAAATGTAATTACTGTTTTCCTGTGCAATTATGTTGCTTTACTTGTGTTTTAATTACAAAACGAATAGTAAAGTGTATTTTAACCTTACAATTATAATGTTCTAAAACGTAACGCCTTCCTGAATTTAAAAATAGTGCAAAAACTCTACCGCGTTGATACGCCTAATGTTTCCACTTTTTCGGTAACCGCAAGAATTTACCATTCGGAAACAAAAAATACAAAATGCAATGCTAAAAGTTAATAATAAATATTAACAAAAAGCGTTCGTCTTGCAATGCCGGGTCGCCTTCACGCCGGACGAACTTGGCCGTGTTTTTGCGAAACACCCCGATTGATTGCCCATCGCTGATTTCGTGTAGAATCGGTAAGGTACAAAAAATGGCAAGTGCGATGCGAACTCAATCGATTATTAAGTAAAACGGAAATTGGTGTAACAAAACAAAAACTATGGGTGCCGGTGACCATGGAATGCTGCAACTATTAAATGCCTCATTAATTTTGTTAATTTGATTAGACCATATCCGTCATTCCGTTTAAATCTACGACAAAAAGAGCGTTGTCATTAAGTATCAGTGGCGTATCGTAGCTCAAAAACCAAAGGAATGGACCGAATTGATTTATCACTACATACTCGTAATATAAAACAAAGTCGCTTCCCGCTGTCTGTCTGTCTGTCCCTATGTATGCTTAGACCTTTACAACTTTTACAACGCAACGGATTTTGATGCGGTTTTGTTTAATAGAGTGATTCAAGAGGAAGGTTTTTATATGTAACAAATGTATGTTGTATGTACGGAAGTTACAGAAAACTCACATAAACTGAACCGAAGCGAGGGCGGGTCACTAGTTTGAATATAAAAATCAACATCGTTGTCTAGTACCCATTGCCCATGCGTAGAATTTAGTTTGGAACTAGGTAATTTATTTCTGTACCGTTGTCCCTTGATTTAAATCAAACGTGGGAAATGTCCAAGTGGATAAGCGTAGGAATTAAAAGATGCTGTAAGCGAAAGCGTGAATTACTCTGGAAATATAGATTACATGCAGAAAACAAAGTTGAAAACAAAATAGCGTTTAAAAAGTATTCTAAATTATTAAATAAGATAATAAAGTCAACTCAAAAATCTCAAAATGATAACTACATTAGAAAATCAAATAATAAAGCAAAAGCGTCATGGAGAATTATTAGTAATAATAAATCACATCTACCAAAAGAGACCATATCACAAATAGTATACAACGGAAAAAATATACACAACCCTAAAGATATTGCAGAAGCATTTAATCATTATTTTATAGATCAATTAGATGCAAAATCAATTAATGAAAATGATAATAATATTTCCCATGTTCACATTAATAATAAAGCAAATAACAAAAATACTTATAAAACTACAATGACATCCAATTTTATCAATTCCGCATTTATGAAACCTACAACTGCTAATGACATTAAAATAATTATTCAATCATTAAAAAATAAGTTAAGTACTGGCTATGATGGCATAAGCACAAGAGTGGTGAAAAATACTTCAGAAATTATTTCACCTTTAATGAGTCATATAGTAAACATGTGTATTGAACATGGCGAGTTCCCAGAAAGGTTAAAAATCAGTATAGTAAAGCCGCTATTTAAAAAGGGGAATAAAGAAGATATGGGGAGTTATAGACCAATAGCGCTAGTATCAATTTTCTCAAAAGTCATAGAAAAAGTAATCCATAATTGTATTTATAATTATTTCGAGATTAATAATTTATTTGCGCAGGAACAAAAAGGGTTCCGCAAAGACAAATCCATAAATATGGCTATCTATGATTTAATACATATAATAGTAACTAACATTAATAAGCGAACTCCAGTATCAGCACTATACATGGACATGACAAAAGCTTTTGATTTTGTCGACCACAATATACTTTTAGATAAACTATACAGGTATGGGATAAGAGGTAATATACATAATTTAATTAAATCTTTCCTCACTAATAGAAGGCAAATTATACAAATAGATAGATTATGTGTTAAAACTAAAACTGAGTTAACTCACTCATCCAAAATCAGACGAGTTCACTGTGGAGTGCCACAGGGAAGTGTTTTGGGTCCGTTATTATTTATAGCGTACATAAATGATTTGCCAAAAGCTATCAAGCATCCCATGGTTCTATTTGCTGACGATAGCACTATAATTTTTAGCGGTAATTGTCCAGCAATATATGAAGATAATATAAATAAGTCATTAGAAAATATAATAGAATGGCTAAACAACAATAATTTAAAAATAAATCTAACAAAAACTAAGATTATGTCATTTAAACAAAGAACAAATAATATACGACAGTTAAATATTGCATATAATGGACACCAAATTGATGAAACGGACACTACAAGGTTTTTAGGATTAAATTTAGATAATAAGTTGACTTGGAAGAATCAAACTGACTCTATATGTAAGAAATTATATCAATATTCATTTGCCTTGTATAATTTGCGAAAGGTGGTTAACGAGTCAGTTGTGTTAACCGCTTATCATGCCTATGTGACATCATCTCTTCGTTACGGGGTCATATTCTGGGCTAACTCAGTAGATAGGGAAATGGTATTTAGAGCACAGAAAAGGTGCATCAGATCAATGTGCGGCATCTACTATCTCGACTCCTGTAAACCATATTTTCGAAAATTACGCATCTTAACCCTACCAAGTTTATACATATATGAAACAGTGCTTTTTGTTAGGATGAATCCTCAATTGTTTAAAAATTTTAACAGCCTACGCCTAAGAAATAAAGTTACTGCAATGCCATCTAAAACGGCTTTATTACGGAAAAGTATTCTTGGGATGGCTCCCAGAATTTATAATAAGGTACCAAATAATATAATGAATATAGAAACGATCACTGAATTTAAATGCAAATTATATAACTTTTTAGTAAATAAGGCCTATTATACAACAAATGAATATTTGTCAGACTACACTATTTAGTTGATACCTGTGCATGTATAGTGTGCTGAGTCATTAACTACATGTTAAATTTGTGTGCCTGAGGGCGTAACATGGTGATACTTTACACTATTTAAGACCTTATGTAATTTACCTGTGTTATACAAATAAACGATTTTGATTTGATTTTGATTTGATTTGAATAAATTACTCTAGATCAATGTGAAGTTTTCTCACCAAAACCTCTTACTAGTTGAGTAACTAGATTATTATATTTTATGTAAAACTAGCGAGCCGCCCTCGCTTTGTTTCGGTTTATGTGAGTTTTCTGTAACACCAGTAGATAAACCAGAATCTATTATACATTATAAACCTTCCTCTTGAATCACTTTATCTATTGCTGAAAACTGCATTAAAATCCGTTCAGTAGTTTTAGAGGTCTAAGCGAACAGACGGCGGAAGAAACTTCATTTTATACTAGGTAAAGAACATATAGATGCTCAATATTTCTATAGGTTGATGTTGCAGAGGGTCATAATCATAATATTATGAGTCATAGAATATAGCTTGTATATTATGTATACTTTATCAATAATTATCTCCAGCCAGGCTTTCCAGTCGGAGCTAGTGTATAAATGGACTTAAACATCCGCCATCACCATTTTTATACTTTTTCTGTAGCGATTACTGGCCTAACTACATATAAGCACTTAACTTAACAAGCATGAAATAGCTGATTGATTTTTAAGATCCGATTGAAATCGGAAACAGATGCATGTTGGGAACTTGGATATAATTAAGGAGATTTTAACTTGTCACACTAAATATCCCGAAAGTAAGTAGGTATATTAATAAATCCTTCTTTTAGCTAAAATAATAATACAAGACTGTACTACTGAATGTCTAATTTATTTTAATTTCAATTGGAATAGACTAAAAAAAGTAACACCAGTTTTTATTGAAACATATTATGATATAGCATTTTAAGACATTATAATATTCAACTTTAACTTGTATATGCATTTGAATACGGTTCGTTTTGTTGTCCTTCATGGTAGGTACCGTCAAACGGGGAGAGTAGGGTTAAAGGGATGGGTAGGGACACAACCTAAAATAAGTCATAACTTGTTACAAATAAGGACAAGTATTAAATGGACAATATCGCTATGTCTATTGGATGGGATCCCCTTGACTGCCATACATATCGTTGGTCATAATGTATTGTTAGTCATACTTTATTTTTGTCATAACTTCTTTCAGGCTGAAGTTACAGTTTTTGATAAACGTTTATCGTGTAGATTATTTAGGTTAGGTTAGGTTAGGTTAGTATTATAAAAATCCTGAAAAAATAACCGTGGCCTGAGAAAAATGCATTATGACTTGAAACACATTATGACTAAAAATGATTATGGCAGTCGATAGAGACCCCTATTGGATATTATTTCAGTCTTATAATTAGTGCCTACCATATGCTTCATTTAACGTTGTGTCCCTACTCTCACCTTGATCCCTACTCACCCCGTTTTACGTTAAATATTTTGCGTTGTTGTTCACGTTGATGCGTTTTGGTTCCAAAATCTCAAAGGTTACACAAATGACAATGACAAGACTCGAGAAATTTTGGCAATAGAATTGGTTCATGAGAAACACATCCCTCGCAACGCATCCTCGCACATCTCTGGTGGAAACGCAGCCTTAGGATGCCATAAATAAGTTTCTTGTGCAAGCTAGATGTTAAAGTGATATAGGTATAGTGCATTTAACAATTTTTTAGCTACTTTAGACGTATCACTTTCTCCTCTCCACTTTAATTTATTTCCTCATGATCCAGTATTGACCTAAGTTTGACTCCAAATTCCTGATCGCGTGACTGGTATTCCTCATGTACCCGCTGCAGTGGATTGCGCTCCAAACCAAAAGGTAGTATGAAAATATGGACATCGTACTCTTATACTCCATTTTTCTCTTGAAGGGCAGTGAATATCTTTGGCTATTGAGCGAGCCACTCGAAGCGAGGTGACCTAATTGACGATGACACTCTTCGATTCACGTGGCTGACTTTACGACACTAGACTGTACTCTGTCAACTTTTTGCCGCGGGATGAAAATCATAAAAACTGTTATGTAACCGTTTCATGGTGAAAACGAAAACCAATTTATTTCTGTCTAAAAGCTTAAGTTACATGCCATATAATTAAGGCACTAGTAGCTTGGAATATCCAGGATTCTAGGAGAATTTTTGACCTCAGTGACTCCAAAGTACAAATTTACTTGAATTATTAACGCAAGTCTTTTGTCTGCTTTTTGTCCTTGCAAAACTTTCATTAATCATCACATGACAGCCTTGACGTTTGTGATTCAAACGACACCACAAAACAAACCATGTCTTGTTTGACTTCATTAACTACTTCCAATTCTTGTTTATATTCATTAGAAACAAGATTTTAACTAATAACTTCACAGTACTCTTTAAACAGATGTATCGAATATTCGCCCATCTCCTTTTATCTCAATACTCGGGAAATTAACCAACATCTTCATTGCCCTTTAGAAACTAGTTATTCTTGGCCATTTCAACTTCAACTCATATCCGTCGACTCGACACCGATTACCAGTTCCCGACGACCAAAATGTCAGAAGCCTCAAATATGATATAACCGCACGCTGTCTGAGGACACAGTTAATTTGGTTCTGTCAGACAACATTGCGGTTGTACACATTTGACCTTATACCAATTTAGGACCGAGTTGAGGAGAAAAAGGCCTTTCAAACGCGATTGAACAGTAATGAGTCACATATTTAGAGCTAGTTGAGTGCTAGCTAGACCTCGTTATTGACATAGTTTGGACCGATAATCACATGACAAGGAAATATTGTATTGGTTGGTTAGATATAGTAAGCAGGCAGCGGTTAATACTATGCATGGCCTAACAATAGTAATGACCGCTAGCCTACATACATACATAGTACATACGTACATACATAAACTCACGCCTTTATTCCCAGAGTGGGGTAAAAACTCTACAAATTTGTTGATAATTCTATAACCACATTTTGCACACTTAGGCTAAGATGTACCAGTGTATTAGTGACAGGTTGCAAGCCCATCGCCTAACAGTACTATACGCCTTTATTCCCTTAGCCGTCTCTTACGACATCCACGGGAAGACGTGGAGTGGCACTATTCTAACCCGGCAACCACACGGGTCACCTGCTAGCCTGCATACAAATTATGTTGATGATTCTAGGTTACATGTACAAACTAAACGCTGATGCCGCCTTAGGGAATTTATAGCAGTTCTAGGACAGCTTGAAATCTGGTTAGGGCACAGTATTTATTTAATCGGCACTTAAATCGTAATTATGTGTCATCAAATTCGACGTTTCGGTTACAGCTACTGCAATAATTGTGGTCAAGAGAATACGTTAATAAGTTAGTTTTAATGTGAGATTTCTTAGGCTAAATTGCTCCTAGTCTCCTATTTAAATGCCTTTTCGGTAGGTTGACATACCAGGACATCATGAAACCTTACAACATACCCGAAGAGTTCAAGCCCGAGATCCATTGGCACTACATTTCTAACAACATATAATCTCAGTTGACGCGTCTGATTTGTCAGTACACAATAAACAAGCTGCAATAGCACAACAATGAACCAATCTCCGTCTGTCTGTACCAGGACGTCATGAAACCGGCAAAGGTTACCACATGTGGTCTGTTAGTGATAATAGTGATGGTTGTTGGTAGTTATGTAACTTCTTCTCTTTCTATTGTATACATATACATTGAAATAGCTTTTAAAAAGGGAATTTCAGGTTTGGACTTTTCTTTCACTCTTATACGCTTTTACACTTTCTTTGTTTTATCGTATGCATTTTTTTCACCAAATGACTGCAAGTATACCTTTCAACAGATCCTCAAAGATGAAAATAAAGACTGATTTAGCCTTTAGGTTACTTGACACATCTGATGCATTTGATTCATAGCACATGAATCAATTTGCATCTGTACCAGGACAATATGACTCCGCCGAAGGTTATCCACGAGTGGTCTGTTGTTTATCATCAAGATAATAGTGATTTTATAACTAAGGTCGTTACTCGCGTTTGGTTACCAATTTTGGATTCATGTTTATTACGTACGTAAATTACTACTCTGACTGTTGTATCGTTTTTAATACTTTTTATTAACTTCCATAATTTGTAAGAAATCAATGAAACATTAATATGATAGTAGTTTAGTAGTAATAGTAAAAATATTTTTTCTCAAACATGCTATGGAATATTGACATTGTGTGCCTTACAATAGGCTGCGAAGTATGACGTTTCAGGTGCGGCTGGGACAGGAGGTCGTTAAGGGAATTTCATACAAATCGTGCAGGCCTAGGCCTGCAAAGTCCTCTTTTTTAATTTCCATTCCACATAAATTTGTGGCACAGACATCATGACATTCTGCCACTATGCGTATTAAAAAAATAATATTTTTAAAATTTTTGAGAAAATGTTATAACGTCAAGTACTAGGAGTGCATAAACGTTTGGGAGACATCCGCGCTGTGTCGTGTGCGCCCGCCGCCCGCCCGCCGGCTGCCCGCACCGCCTGAGATCTAAGTTGCGCTATGCCTGATATACCTCCTAATTACCGCTGCGCTCCTGGTACTTTATTTTAACACCCAATTACTTTTCCGTGGACATTATCAATTTACTTTTTTGAGTGATGTATTTTTTATTTAATTGCATATGTTTGAGAAAAGCACTATACATACCTCGGCGGGAAATATGGGGTTGCCCGCCTCAGACCTATCCGGCCTCGCTTGGCGCTCGGCCGTCTATATGTCTTCGGCCGGCAACCCCTTTTGTCCCGGCCTCTATAGTAATGTACTATTAAACCCCCGCTTGATAACAGCTTTAAAGTTCTGTCATCAACATACAGAGTAGGCTTTGACAATACTCTCGAAAAATATACTTAGGTACTCTTACATAGAAGTCCTTAGTAGTAGTTTTAGAATTAATATGAACTTTTACGGCTTTTTCTGTATAGATAACTAGTTGTTGTTGTTGGTGTAGTTGTGTTGTTAGTTGTTTATAAGCAGTTCTATCATGCTTTGGTGATCATGCTGATTATGTATGACACAACACAACACAGTGTATGTATTTTGGCTGCCTTTCTTCTCGTAGAACAACTAACGACCTTCAATGCTGATGAAAGCGAAAAAAAAAAAAAATAATAATAATAATATATAATGCCGCAGGGCAGCTAGTGGCGAGCTGTTGGTGAGTGGCGACACCACGTACCTGATTGCTCCCGAGGGTAGGTCCTGTTCCTCACCTAACGCTTGCCTTCACCGGCCGGCTGCGGTGTACAATGACGAGGAACAGACCCTCACCTCTGGCTTGCCTTTATTGACCGGTCAGAGTGGAGTCGCAAGAGCTATATGCTCGAAGGGTGGATGTGTTGCATAAGTGGCGAGTGGGCACCTTATGGTCGTTTAAAGTCCAGAAGCACCTCTCCACCCTTAGCCCCTCTGGAACTGTTGCCTCCCTGCTGCTATATATATTATACTATTTCGGGAGGCCCATTCCATTGAGTTGGCGAGTCACCGCCTGCCATTTCAACCAAAGTAATTAGTATTGGCCAGGCAGGCGCCGTAGTTTCATCAATAGCCTAGGTCACCAATCAATATCAGTTCATTCATAGAACTTATTATTAATGTTCCCATCCTTCTTAAATAGTCTCTTATACTAACCGGTGGTTGTCCGTGGGAGCATACCTCTATAGTTTGAACTCAGGGACAATCGCCGGTTGGTATCCCATCACTTTACTAAATTAAACTTGTCTAAAGGGCCTCTGCGTGTTGGCTTCGGCTCCATGTACGCCTTCCAAAGGTCCGGGACTCCCATAGTTCCGTGATTGGTAAAGACATACATAATAATACTGATTTTACGAGTAATATGGGGCCAGTGCTTAAGTAACAGCAGGCCGGTGACACTCCGCGCTATCGCTTTCAAAATGTGCTGCCCCTTGCAAGGGGCGAATCAGTTGAGTGTCACGCGTGACGCGAGCGCTTGTCTCGACGCGCGCCGCCGTGCGCTGCCAAAGTTTTTGTTTGAATACGCACTTAAACGAATATGACTAATCGAAAAGGCAAAAAGTAATGCATCGCATACGGGTTCTTAAATAATAACTCCAATGTCGAATTGTCTTTTTTTAACCTGCCTCAGGATGACGAAAGGTAAGATTATTATTAATATTATTAATAACTTCGATCTAGATAGGTAGTTACGAGTAGCTGGACTTAATTACTGACACAATCAGTACCTACAGTTTTGAATCCTCGACGCAAAAAGAGCGGTATAATATTATTTAATTTATTAACGACCCGTCCGCAGTTTCGCAGTTTTCAACTTATTCGGACCAAAAACCAGTTATCTACTTGCCTTAAACAGCGTTCATTGTAAGTAAGTAGATCTCCCAGTAATAGGAACTGCCTGCTAAAGCAAGGTCAGCATGTGCTGGATATTAGGTAAACACAACACACATACAAATGGCAGCTTTTCTAAGTAATGGAGTAGGTAACGATAGTACTTGAATTTATAACAAACAAAAAGTTTTAAGGTCTATATTGATTTGTTTATTTTATTTATTTATTCAATTAGACACACCAATAGTTGTACAAACAAATACAAATACAAAAGAAAATAGTTAAATAGTTAGTACCAATTACAGGTGTGCAACGGTATTAGCACAGTCGGGATTCAATAAAACTAAAAATTTGGCATTTATCACATTACAGCAAAATGCAAAAAAATAAATAATTAAATTAACATATATTTTGAACGTTAATACTAGTAAACTACGTCTTATTACTTAGATAGAAAGGGAGATCGGAGCAAACAACAAACAAGTCGCGGACAACTTTTGCTAACCCTCCAGGCATGAACTATTTTTTCTCGTCATTTAAGTAAGAACTACATAAAAAAACTACAAATTATCATAAATTCAATTTGTTTTCTTACAACAACCACGGAAAGAAATAGTACAAGTAAGTGCCAGCCCTGGGAGGTGGGCGGAGTCAGTAAAGCTCATGACGGGCGAAATAATACAGACTCTCGCGGCGCAGATTTAAGGGGCATTTTGCCTCGTTAGGGGCGCCCCCACTATCGATCGCAAAAATGTAACCAAGGTCGCTTCCGTGCGTGCACTTGTATTATTATCGTTCCCGCGTTCTGAATAGGTTTAAATTCGCATGTTTGCTGTCACAGAGAGTCGCTTCTGTACTTGTACTATTACTTATTCTGTGGTAACAGCGCAAGAGCAAAGGGAGCGTCATAATGTCCGTCCCCGTCCCCCCCCCCCGTGCAGTTTTTTCGTCTCACCCACTTCCGTGAAGAGGCTCGGTAAAAGCGTGTAGGTCGCGTCGGCGCGTTTTCCCGGACCCTTCCTTATAAGCGCATCCTACACGTGTCGCTGTTGCGCACGCGCTAATACGTCTCACGCATAAATTAATGGTTAACACATACGTGCTAATTGTTTGTTTATTATGTTTACAATATTCATGTAACATTTATTGCAGCAGATAAAGCCAGCAAGCTTTGTATTGTGACAGGTTTTATAATGTACTACTTGATCTTTCTGTGTTCCTGGTAGGTACTACTTGCATTTAACGCTTTTATCGGCTCATATGTACAATATGTGTCACCGAGTTCGAGGCTCAAATTTTTTTTGGAGAGAGATCTGATGATAAGGAACATTTTCACAAAGTTTCAAGTTGCGGAAACGCATAGTTACCGAGAAAAAAAATGATAAAGTTTAGTCTAAATTAATACAAGTATGCAATCGGAATGACATTTGTCGGCAATAGAATCGATGCGTTCCATTATTCACAGTGAACCTCACTTTTGTTAAAAAGTGAGTAAAAAGTTGGTGCGGTCTTTTTGCCATACTTTTAAGTAAAATTCTCCATCTGCTCGTAATAGGGCCGTCTTCCCCTGACATGAAAAATATCCAGAATAACTAAGTAGATATTACTTAGTTATTCTGGATATTTTTCAGGAAACAGTAGCGGATCCAGGATTTCAATTAGGAGGGGATCTCAATTATTCTGGCCAAGCCTAGGTTCGACTGCGCCCATCCTTCGTGTTCCCATTGTTACCTATTTCACAACACAAAAATAACATGCCGCGTTTATCAGAAGCAGTAACCTTAAAACCACCATACTAATGGCCGTATTAATAAACAACTCTCAGCTGAGACGAGTTTATTAATACGCATCTCAGCTGAGACGAGTTTATTAATACGGCCCTAAGAAACATTTTAGAGACAATTAACACGTTCCTTTTTCAAACTTGTGTGTGAAAAGTCGTTACTAAGGAACGTCTTTATTGCCAGTAACTGACTCTGAGTGCGGCTGTTAGACAAAAAACAAGAAAGGAAAGCAATCTAAAACACTGAACGTAAGCGAGATTGCGCTATTATTTCCTAAATCAACTAAGTTGCCAATAAGTACCCAAATGGAATACCAATCGCTATTCAAACCGCTCCCACAATTGTCAGGCGTGTGCGCAACCTGTAATACTATCATTGAACAATTAATTACGTATGCAGATCGGATAGTAAATTAATAGCGGAGGTGTCAGAGTAGAGTATGTGCTAATTGGTGGCTGTAACATTATAATGGGATTATGTTTTAAACAGAGATCGATGGAGAAGTCGAATTATCGATTTTGCTTGGGGTGATGTTTAATTTAAATGTTACTAACTGTTCGTGCGCGACGATTGCTACCGAATTTTGCAGGATCACCCGCTGGGCAAATCAAAAGGTTGCCAGAAAATTTCATCAAAATGGGTCCAGCGGTTTTGAAGTTCATAGGGAACGTACCTATAACAGTATGTCAAACTTACTAAAACCATTTATTTGAACCCGAGCATGTCTAGGCGATAGATAAGGTTGGGGTATATAAATTATTGAAATCTTAACCCTTTTTCAAATTTAAATAAAGAATGCACTGAACGCAAGTTCAATAATCTGTTACGATGAAAACATTACATACGGGTCTTATAATGGGCACTGAACAACTATGTAAACATTACACTTGGGATGATACTTTTAGGGTTAACCGACTTTGAAAAAGGTGAGATGTTATAATTTTTATGCAATGATAAAATTAAAAATATTCGACACACTAGCAAATAAATGTGGTAAAACACTTAACTCAACTAGCCTAGCAACTGGTTGAAAGAGATGGTTTTAGTAAGGTTACATACTCATACACAAATAGATTTTATAAAAAAAAAAACTTTGCTCTTTTCTATAAAGTATTTATAAATTATGTTTGTTTTATTTTATTTTATATAGCGACCCACTCTTGCTTCGCTCCGTTTGAAACAAAATAAAAAATAACCTACAAGTATTGTGCGCGTAACTTTTCATCTCATTACAGGAACATTAAACCCTCTATTTCCTCTTGACACCTTCGGTAACGTCTTCGGTAATATCGATAGGTATCGATAATCGATTCGTCTTGCCATATCTTGTGACGATAACGATCGAATCGGCTTTTTATGACGATCGGAATATTAGTGGCACCGGTTTGGGAAACCCCTCGGAAGACTTCGGAGCTTATATTATGTTTATTATTGAATGTTATTATTAGTTATTACGAAGTCAGACCAAACAATATATTGCATGCATTTATTGTTTCGCAGCAACTGTCTTGAGTTTTAGTATATACTTTATTACAGTTAGTTAACTGGCAAAAAACCGCGTCTTATCTCATGTAAGGATTCTTCATTAGTAAACTTTAACGCACGTTCCTCTGTGCTTTTTAGCATAGTTAGGCTTTTATTATCGAATAATTTTCGTGCATCATCCATTTTCGCAATTCCATAAAAGTCTCATAAATTTGCTGTAAACGATCCCAAAACACATAAAGTAATAAGGCCTGTTTGGCTTCAAACAGGTTTGAAACTAGTCTTGGTTTTCCTATACGCGCAACATTTGTGCAAAATGTGTTTTCGTTTACACAGCTTCACTAATGGATCTCTCGCGCATGCGGATCCAAGTTGAAGGGGGGAGGGCAGTCGATCTCCATAGTATTTTTATTATTTCTCGAAAAAGTGACAAAACATATAGGTAACATTATATATCATTCCGACCAGTTTAATTCCCCCTGTTGCTGGTTTTCCGCTGGCATGGAAGAGCTGCATACATTTTCGCCTGCCGCAGCAAACTGGCTGAAACTTCTGGACATGCAGGACGAGTGCCATACGCAATGATGATGATGATGACAAAAAATACCTAAGCAAGCCACCATAGAGCGCATTAGAGAGCTGCAAAGCATAGTTATATAGCTTCCCGATGCGGTATTCATTTATTTATTTATTTATTTTATGACATCGAGTAGACAAACGAGCACACAGGCTACCTGATGGTAAGTGGAAACTGTGACCCATATACATTCGCAATCACAAGACTGCAATGCAATCCTAAGACTGCAAATGCGTTGCCAACCCTGAGGCTAAGATGGAATGCCTCTATGCTAGTCATTTCACCGGCTGTCTTATCCCCAAACCGGAACACAACAATTCGCTTTGTCTTTGGTGTTGCCTGCCTGCTTAAATGACTTAAATACATAGTAATGTTTTGATAGGGTCTCTATTGACTGCCATAATGCCATTATTTCATTATTATTTTTATTTAATTTTTTACACTGACGATCCTATTGTGAATTCATTATGATTATGTGACATAGAATAACGTAATTTTCAATATGAAATAAATGCCTACCTACCTACCTAATTATTTTTAGTCATAGTGTGTGTTAAGTCATAATTTTCGCAAGTCATAATGCATTTTTCTCAGGACACGGTTATTTTTTCAGGATTTTTATAAAACTAACCTAACCTAACCTAACTAATCTACACGATAAACGTTTATTAAAAACTGTAACTTCAGCCTGAAAGAAATTATGACAATAAAGTATGACTAATAATACATTACGACCAACGATATGTATGGCAGTCAAAGGGATCCGGTATAGCATACCATTTAATAATCACGCTGGCTTGCATCCTATGGCTGCTGCCGGCAGTTTTAAGTTTTTCCCGATTCGGTCTAGGTCGGACACCCGCTCTTGCTCAAAAGCATTCGCCTTTAGGCATAAGCATGACGAGCCACAAAACCTTCCACCGCGAGGGCCCTCAACATTACGTCATTTCCAACTAAACAGAAGAAAAAGAAACGCATAAAAACGTGAAGTCGACTTAAGCACGTGCACATTGTACGTCGTACACAGGTTTTTATACCATTTAATCAGCTCGCATTCTTCTAAAGACATACCAGTCCGTGTCCCACTCTACCTTAACCAGTTTAAAAAGGACAACGATATAAGACTCGTTGCTAGCACGTTGTTTACTACGTTTTAATTTTTTGCTCCCGTGATTTTTATAGCTGCTGATATTAATTCTAGCTTGCGTTTGTTTTCTTGCGGAAAGTTGGTAAGTCCGATTTGTTTCGATTTGCAATTAAATGAGAACATACTCGTAACAATATGCTTTCACACATCATGGTAAAGTTTAAAAAGTTAGGCATAGTTAGCAAATAGTAAGGCATGGTTAATCATACAAATGACAAAGTTGAAAAAGTTCCTTTGTTCGACGAAAAGTATTCTTAAAAGTTGCATTGTTATTTTTGGGCGCATGATGGAAAATTCTAAGAAAATTTTACGAGTTATTGCTTGACGTTAGATGTAATATTACGCGCTGTGGTAATGAAATAAATAGAATTAAACTCCCGAAATTCCGCCCCTTCTTTCAGATCTCTTAAATCATAATGGTAAATTTTCAAGAACCCTAAGAAAAGAACCGACGCGGAATGGCTAGCATCCTATTTTAAAAAAAACCTATTTAAAAGCTAGTCCATCCACACATTTGTGAACTACAATACCATAAACAAATACCTACGTACGTTAAACTTAAAACCTCCGCCCCTCTCCCCCTTTGTTTGCATCTGGGGTTAAAAACATAGCAGTTGCAATCAAACACAAGTTATACTCTTGATAAAATATGGCTACCATCGTTGGCAGCCAATTGAAGCATTTTTTTTCTACAATGGCGCGAAGAGGTTCTCTTAAGCTCTCGTAGCTCGTAGCATACTTAATTAGAACCGTTTTACGAGTAAATTGTAAAGTTAATTTATGATCAATGAAATCTAAGCTGTTCTTCTATATGGTTTCGAATTAATTAATTAAGGCATAACTTAGTACACGACGACTTTTATGCGCTTATGCGCAAGAAAGTCGCCTCACTGATATGCAGAGTGAGAGCAAGCTCCAACAGTCTCCTACGGGTGGTCGCGGAGAGGCAGGACAGCGCGGTGCTAGGCAGGTTCAATACGCTGCACGCAGTTCCTGCGTCTCGGTGACACCCAAATTTTATATTTTAGTTTACATAGCTCTGTATTAATATAGTTCTTAAGTTACCTTTGTTACTAACACTCTATGGACCTAAAGTTGTCTGACAATAAAAACATTTTTTTTTTTTTTTTTTTTTTATTTTAGTAACTGCGCCTCTAATTTAAGCTGTAAAATCTAAATCGTATTTGATCTGTAATGGTATTGTTTTTAACTCTGCCGCCATTACTGTCAAGTTAATAAAAATTAAACAGGTCAAATACGATTTTACCGCCTATATTATCCAGCCGCGATTAGAAAGGGATTCGAGCTGACAGTTTTACCATATACCTACGTCAAAGTGCATATGAATTGACAGCTATTCCAATCCCAAAGTAATCGCGGTTTCATAATAAAAGAGGCGCAGGTATACTGTATTTCGTAGCCTTATATACTTACATAATAAGTGTATTTTAATTAGTAATAATTACACTCATTTAAAAATTTATAAAGCCACAAGAGATGGCTAAAAGGAAATTCTTTTTATAAAGAAAACGGTAGTAAAAAGACCTATTAGAGAAGAGCAATTCAAGATTTAGATACTTACTATAAGAGAAATATACCTCATAAATAAATAGACCAATAACGAATAGATACTCGTATGTTAATTAAGTAATGAAATATCTGCATCGGAATTGTTCGAACCGAACAAACAGGTTCTATTTGTATAATATAAAACTACAGTTTTCATACACTGGCATGTTGCATGCGTGTATAAAAAAAAAGAGGTTTGATAAAGAAGATGGAGCGATAAAAAATATGATATAAATAATAGTGATGTAATTTGTTCTCGGAATAAAAATATTATAACATTCAATTTATGTTTTACATGTATTACTTACCACTGTAGCGATAATATTAGTTTATACATGTAATTTGGTCCTTCGAACCGGATTTGAAACTGTGACCTGTAGATCACAGTTTAATTGAGAATTCCTAGAAATTACAACATCTAACTTATCAATTTATCATCTATTTAAGTTGCGAAACATAAGAAAAACGTAGGCTTGCTTACGACGTATGAATTATTGTTTAAAATAAAACACACCATGTACTTGCCATGTGTAGGTTGAGTTGTGATTCATGCAAACTTTGTGTCTTAATCTAAGGTAATAGCGTCTAGTTTAGCATTGGACATGATACGCAACATACGAGGAACGAAAGAATGATCTTGGAGGATGCTGCAATTGCTGTCAATTATGTAACGCCGAGGTTCTGACTGTTTGTACTGAGACTACACAATACATATAGGTACAGTCACGGTAAGAAAAGGTTCGTCACTTTTGGACCTTAAGAGCGTTGAAATATAGTCGAAAAGTGACGAACCTTTTCTTACCGTGACTATACTTTGTGATTGCGTTGATAAAGTCATACCCCCTTATAAACGTGGAATAAGCTTGGAATAGTTTATACCATGCTTTGTCCTTATCTGTAATTGTGACGTTTTCATCTGACAGAAAGTGTACAAAGCATGGCATAAATATTCCTAGCTAATTCCACGTTTATAAGTAAGGGGGTAATGTAAGTACGTACCTATGTAGACACTTTATTGTACAAAAGAAAAGTAGGACTCGCGCACGGAACCCTCCGTACCACCGCATAGTAGGTACTATCAGCCCAATGGAACCCTGACCCACCATAGAACGGTGTCACAGTGACATTATAAAACAATTTGTTTGACACTTCTTATGACTTGAATCATAACGTCTCTGTGACTATTATTATATTCCGATATGGAATGGAATCAGTTTTTTTTTCAAGGTTTGTTCTGTAATTAAATCATACCAAATTTGACGCTTATATGTTTTACCGTATTTACGAAACATCAAAAATAAAAACACGTTGAAAAAAACTTTACATGTTCCCCCTTTATTATTTCACTTTCTTATTTTTTTATATTAGTTAGTAAATCCGTCGTAAAAACACAGGAAAAAAAAAAACCTGCTATCTATCACGGTTCAAAAGATACAGCTCTTTTAAGTTAGGACGGACGGACGGACAGTGGAGACCCATTATAGTCAGGTCGCTTCGGGTACGGAACCCTAAAATAGGATTTACTCTCAGCCCATTGGAACTTGGAACCCTGACCCACCATAGAACTGTGTCACAGTGATGTTATGATTCAAGCCGTAAGAAGTGTCAAACAAATGGTTTTATAATGTCAATGTGACACCGTTCTATGGTGGGTCAAGGTTCCAATGGGCTGATAGTACAAACCCTTTTAGGATCTCTTCCATCTAACCCTGTGTGGTCGTTCTTCAATCAAAGCTTACTTACACGTCGCTAATGTCTCTGTTTTAATCCGACTGCGTCACAGCCCAAAAGGATGATTATGTGTTTGATCTGTATGTAAGTCCGACTTACGTTCCCTCGTAATTACTAAACGGCTAAACCGATTTTAATAAATTATACGTGGTTAGATTCGTCTTAACCACTAGTGTCATAGACTATATTAAAATTATTTAATTGGTGAAATAAACAATATTATTATTATACATGATAAGTAACATTACATTGACGACATCATCCAAACAGCAGTTGGGTTTTTTAAAGCTTGCATATTTATCGACTCTGAATGTATGGAGTTGACAGCGGTCGACGCGATCTGTCATCAGCTTACGTCAATCCTACTCATTCTGTCTATTTTCGAAAATCGCTAACTTAGCGATAGACGTGTTGACTAGACGTGGTTTTAATCTACTGGTTACTTTATAAATAACTGGCCTAGTTTTAAATATTCTTATGGGTTATTAACTTTCGCGTTGTTTTGAATTTATACAAATGTAATGGAAAGTCGTATTTACATTAACTAATTAGAATGTTAATGAGGTGATTAAGGTAATTATAAAGAATAAAGGGTTTAAAGAGGAATAATAATGGCTTGGAAACAATTTGCCGAGGGATCACGAGTTGTGTAATCCATATACTCCATGCTTAATATTAATGCACAAGTAACTCTGTGCGTTTGTTACGCTTTCGCAGCTAAACTGATGAGCTTATTTAAGTGAAATTTGGCATGAAGATAGTTTGAATCCTGGGAAATGTCACAGGGTATTTTTTGTTTCTCAAGGGGATCGCGATAAACGGCTCCTACTTTGACATATTTAAGTATTTTCCTCGGCTCTATTAAAAATACCATCGTAATGACAACCAAACAGACTAAATGCGCTACCAAATGGTGTTTGAATAATTTTTATATAAGTACTTAATAGTTAATGAGATAAGATACTTCAAAGTCTTGTGTCAAAGTTTTCGTCGTTCGGACATGGCAGTCAGTGCTCGCGGCTGGCGGCCCAAAGGTCTAAAACTGGATTTTTAAAAAGGGTGCAGAACATAATATTCAGAAATAGTAGACACACGACCTTATGCCCGATATAGACACCCTCAGTTAATACATATTTACGAAACAAAACCAACAATAATAAAAAAGGGGGTTTTCAACTAGAATATTAGATACCTACCTAACCTTTTCCTACAGTCGGCCGATTTTTTTCTTTTTTAGTTCCCTAAAAACGACAAGTATTCTATGAATCTGTCCTAGATACACTCGAACACGGACAATGCATCTTCAAGGATGCTGGATGTAGTACACGAGCGGAATGCACTGCATACTGCATCTATTAGCGTAACGGTGCACGGAACCGAGCCGCGGAACACTCACGGACCATAAACCAACACACAATACTCAAAACATCTTTACCCCCTGGAAATAAAAACCACATTTCCGTAACGTGAGCTGTTACGAGCGATGAAATTCTGAATACGCGTTTGTACGGTTTGGAACTAGATTAAAAATGCTTCGACTGGCCAGTTACCGTATCTGTAAGTTTTTTTTTTCAATTAAATAGATGTTTTATTTGAAAGAGGTTATGCTATTGATAGGTTATTGTGCTAAAGCAATTTGTTATTGCAATATTACGTGATGTTATTTACGTGCCCAAAATGGAAGTTAAGGTTTCTTAATCTCAATCTAAATCAGTAGTGTTCGTACCATTGTGTTTCGGTATAAGGCAGCCGGTGAAATACAAGGCATTAAGGCCTTCCATGTTATTATTTATGTTTAAAAACGTGAACTTTAATAGTACATTACTTAACAAGGGCTGTAAAAGAAAGAAAGCCCGAAATCGCAGGTATTTGAGACCCGAGCCGTAGGCGAGGGTTGTAAATATGCGATAGAGGGCTTTATTTTTTACTGCCCGTGATGAGTACACAATTTTACGTCTTCACCTGGCCACAATGCGAGTTTTACCGTGCGCGCAGCGTGCGGTAAAACTCACATTATGGCCAGGTGTTACGTAAAAAAACAAATGTATCTCACCTCGCCGTACTTACCTACTCAGGGACGTTTTAGAGACTCTTTATTCTTTTCAAACTTGTGTATGGAAAATTGTAAGGAATGACTTAATTGTTATTAACTGACGCTGAGTGCGGCGTTAGAGTCCGCTTAATACCAGCCCCCTATTTCACCATACTGACAGTGACAGGTGACAGGCGACATTTCAGTGTAGGTACACGGCTGATATGAATCCCAGCGATGATGTGAGAACTTGTTGACTCGGCAATGTACACTGAATTGTCACCTGTCACCTGTTATTGTCAGGAATGTTGGGATGGTAAAATAGGGTGCTGATGGCCTGTTTGATTTGACAAAACTAGAAAGGTCAAGGACTTTATATGGCAAGCAAACTTAGAATCTTTGCACTAGAAGTAAAAAAGTTTTTTTTTTGGCAATTTGGTGTAACACCTTTACAGGGTTAATAATAATATCAACATAATCAATGAAAATTACTCTAAATCGTACCAATAAGTATTAAAATCAGGGAAACACTGAATGAAATCGTTAACTGCATGACACACATGTGCGTCAAAAATACACGCAAATCGCGCATATCGTGCGAGGTTACATTGGGGAAGTCCGCAAGCACAGATAACTTAAGGAAAGGTCGACCATAGAGCCCACACTGACGTTTTGAATTTTAATGCCCGGGAATTTAAGGCGTGGATACACGTCGACCTATAAAACTAGTTGGTAAGTATGCGGATGAGATAGAAAATATTTTTATTTTCTCAATGACGCGATTAAAATCAAAACAGAAATACGAATGTAGACTACATACACGCTTATAGCCTTCTAGTTTTGGCGGGTTTTTACTTAGTAAATATAAAGTTGGTGATTATTGTAGGCGGCGTCCTTTTATTGTAGGGGTCAAAGGGATCAACAATATTTGAACGTGACATCAATTGCTGGAAATTGCTGAAGTCATTGACCTCTCTACTAGCCATACCTAGTAAGTACAAGGATATCCTTCAATACAAGACCTCACAAAAGTGTATTACATGGTGGTATTTCAAGTGTTGGTAAACTTTATAATCAAGAACCCGGGAACAGTTTCACGATCTCACTGTGCGTACCTACTTAACTTTCTTCCATTACAGGACCATTCAAAGAGCAACTCAACAAAACGAAATCAGTTCTATTCATGTCAACTCGTGTACAGTCAGCATCAAAAGGTGATTGTAAGCCGACAGCTGAAAGATGACAGGATTGCTTCATCTACCTGTAGTTAAATGACGCTTTGCGCAACTCGCCGACTCATACAATCTCAGGTCAAGAGTACTTCAAACGTGTTTACAAACAACATGGCTTTACCAAAAAACTCAACTCATAAAGTTGCATTTACATTAATTGTCAGCTCCTTTACACGCATGCATTAAAACATTTAAAACAGGATCTTACATTCATGAAATGTATCAGTCGTACGATAATCTAAATATCATTATGTTCGTAAGTGTCATTGATAAAATCTTCAGCATATTAGAATATAGATAAAACAATAAAATTAAGAGATAAAGAAACACTATACCTTCTCTGTTTGATCCAAATCACACACACAAAAACCACACAGTTTCAATCATCCAATGTTCCACAAACAAAGTCACTTTTTTTTAATTTACGCGGGAGTCGAGTTTGACAGGTCGAACGCGTGCGTACCGGCCGAGGCTTGCGAGCGCACTGGCCACAAGACACTGGCCGGCGGCGGCGGAGATAATGGTTGCATAGCCATTAAACGTGGTTAGAAAACGAATAAATTGGAGTCGGCCATATTTGCCAATAAATGCGATCCATTGTAACTCTCCAGTGTGGCAATTCATACGATCCGCAGTTTTACTTGTGCTTCATCGTGTTGTTATTTTAAAATGTGATGAAACCGGTTCACGGATCTAGAAGAATTAGTTTATGTTTTCTTAACGTGTTTTGAACGCAAGCCTTTTGATAAATAAACATTTTATTATACTTATCCCACTTTTGGCTCTCCTAATACATAGAATGAGCTCCTATTTCCTATGAGAGTTAATTTCTACTAAATGGAGGGCCGTATTAACACTCGATCGAGCTGAGATGCGCATCTCATCTCAAGGCACATCAGAAATGTAGGTACATTTTCTACGACGTGACATTTACATTGATGTATCTTGAGATGGGTATCTCAGGTAAGATCGTTTTAATTAGTGCTAACTACTAACCTCTTAAATAAACAAGAAATTGAATGTAAAAGTTAATTTACAAAACATCACTTAGGTACTTATCTACTCGCTGGGAGAAACTTGCTACAAGAAAATTATAACGTACTAGCGACCCGCCCTCGCTTCGCTTCGGTTTATATGAGTTTTCTGTAACACCAGTACATAAAATAAAAAAATATTATACATATAAACTTTCCTCTTGAATCACTCTATCTATTAAAAAAAACCGCATCAAAATCCGTTGCGTAGTTTTAAAGATCTAAGCATACATAGGGACAGACAGCGGAAAGCGACTTTGTTTTATACTATGTAGTGATGATGTAATGGTATGTACCTATGTGAATACTTTATTGTACATACGAGAAGCTAAAAAAACACAATAAAGACAGAAACACAAAAGGTACCTATGTACAAAGGCGAACTTATCCCATCTCATCCAGTTATCCTTAATCTTCCAATTAGTCTTGAGAATGCAAATGTCACAGATCCCACTTACCATCAGGCGGCCTGTCTGCTCGTTCGCCTTCTCTTCCGTCTCAGGCGGTAACAACTAACTAACCGACGTGCGTGCATGACTCGATGTATGAATGTGGAAGAAGCGAAAGAAATTTGTCAAGATCGTAGCAAATGGAAAGAAGTGGTCTCTGCCTACCCTTCTGGGAAACAGGCGTGATTTAATGTATGTATGTACGCATTTACCTAAGTCTCAAAAGTTCGTTTACGTTTTGCTTTTTCAAGTAGCTTATGGATGGGTACTCAAACTGCCGCGGTTTTCGGTCACTTTAGAGACAATCAACTTGTTCCTGAAACAAGTAAACTTGTGTATTAAAAACTGGCAGGGTGCCGCCGTAAGGCAGCGAGATAAATACGAACTTTTCGAAGCAAAACTGATGTCATAATATGACATATTATACCATAACACACATATTATATTATAACATATTATGTTCATTCACCACACAAATTGTTTAATAATAATAATATTAGTGTTTTGTCGCATTTTGTAGTTTTATTTACGAGACAAAACACTAATATTATTAGACTAATACGCTTTTTGAAATGGGCCCCTTTACAGTGAGCAGCAGAAGTAGCTACGCAACTGAAGAGGTCAAAATTATCTGAACTCGACTTTAACGCCAAGAGAATATGTCGTGTGTAGATCATTTTGAGCATGTTATCCTGCTTAGCTACTTTTGAGGCTGACTGTACCTACAGCCAGCTACAAAGAGATGTATTCACTTCTTCATCTTATTGCATTTGTAATAAATAAGGTCCAAAAGGACTTTTGTCACTGACGTGAAAAAGAACCCAAATGTGGCCAATTCACAAAAAAAAATGAATTTGAATTAAAACTGACATTGACATACATACCCGTAAAGTTGTGATTCGCGTCACTTTCCAGCTATCATTGAGTAATGCTAATGAGTGATGTATTTGACATAGCGTTCAAAGGGTTAAACAACGCAGTTAACGGGTATAAATTGATTCATCAAACGGGGATCAATAATACGCTACATGGTCTCAAGTCATTTATTCACAAATTTGACACTGTACAATTATTCTAAAATAAATTAAGAAGCGACAGATCTAGGTCTAGGGTTAATAAATTAGGCAATGATAAATTACATTCAAAATAAATACAACAAAATAATAATTGGTTTAATATGTAAAATTGACTAAAAATACAAGTAGAAAACACACGACTGGACCTGAAATGAACATTGTATAGTCGAGTACAAAGATATGTACACACTTTGATACCGTATTCCTTTGAAATAAGGTGAAAAGGTGTATACATATCTTTGAACTCGACTATACCCTAAATACCCATTCAGTATTGTCCGTGACAATTCCAAAAACGACAACAACTCGTCAACAATCTTTATTTTACAAGAGAACAACTTTCTCACGTAGACTTACAATTGTCAATTGCTTAAAATGTAACCGTTTCGAGTTTTTGAGCGCCACAGCCAGCATTTCAACATGCCCTCGACGCCAGCGAGCTCATTATGGTACCTAGCGTTTATCACTGTGGACAATGCATCCGTCACTCTCGCTCTTACACATTTGTTAGAAAGTGACGGATGTTTTATCCACAAAGATAAACGCGACCATAATAGGTTAGCAGGGGGCATAATATGGCTGCGTTTATCGCGTGACAAAATGTGGATAAAGCATCCGTCACTTTTAGACACGTATATAAGTACGAGAGTGACGGATGCTTTATCCACATTTTGACACGCGATAATCGCAATCAAATTAGGCCCGCAGGACGTCTTATAATAACGAATGGTAGGCGACCGGTAGCAATTTTTCGACAAAAGTATAACATGGATATGATTCTATTAAAATTTCGTGCACAATTTATAGTTTAAAAAAGTATGCAGTTCTATAATCAAGGTTTTAATATGTCTTAAACGATGAAATATCGGTTTAAAACTACACACCTCCACGTCTGTTAATGTAAAAAGGTTAAAACATTATATAAATGGATCCTCAATGTTAAAAGGAATCTATTGACCATATGAAACATAGAAAAATATATTATAATTTACTGTAACAAATTAAATTCAGTGAGTTTTAACAATATAAGGGTGAATTTCAAAAATATTGCAGATAGTTAAGGGCTTAATTGAGACAACATTAACTTTCTTCCATTGTTTTTCTTTTGTGTTCCGAAAGTTATCCATATTATTATATGACTAATCTTCGTAACTCAAAGGAAAAAGTTAAGGATTGTTAAGGATTTTTTAATTGATCCCTTAACTATATACAATATTTTTGCAATTCAGCCATAATGATGGTTTTATTTTTAACAACACAGACTTATCCATATTAGTCATTACGTTTGACGTTAAAGTGACATAAAATGCTACCGATCATTAATAATAACGCAAACCAGACGGTTGGAGCGGTCATTGCCGCTAGCCGTCCAAATACACAGAAAACTGCAGGCTGTGGCGTTGAAAAAGTGAAATAAGCGGGAAATAAACGAGGGTCGCCTAATACATATCGTTCATTGAATACAAAACAGACACAATCCGAAATCATCATGAATCATCAATCATGTACGGTCACGAGCGTTAATTTGGGACCCATTTTATAAAATATGCTTGAAGTATGTATGTATGTATGTAAACGCTTTATTGTGCAAACAAGAGATAACAATTATAAAATAGACAAAAATATAACAGGGATGTACAAAAGCGAACTTATCCCTTTAAGGGATCTCTTCCAGTTAACCTTTGAGCGATTGAGAAAAAGTTAATTTACAACGAATAGCCAAATAACTACAACACTAAAAGTAATAAGTAGTAGCAGTAGTAGTAGAAACTCAACCTTATTATTGTAGAATGTCAGATTGACTTTGGATTTAAGGTGGGTATCAAATTAAACCTCGTGACTGTACCCGACAAATCCTACAGTCAGCATCAAAAGTAGCTAAGCCGAATAACACGCTCAAAATGATCGAGACACGACGTGTTCTCTTGGCAGTAGAGTCGAGTGCAGATCATTTTGAGCTCTTCGGTTGCGTAGCTACTTCTGCTGGCTGACTGTATAACATCGGAGCTATAACAGAGGATTTTGAAGCAGCTCAATTCACGTCGCTTCAGCGTATTAAGCTATAATCGATCCTTTAAGATCCCACTACTCTCTGTTAATCGAATACATTGGCAGTCGAACATTTCCTTTAAGGCACTGTAAGAAACAGACATCCAAAATTTAACTTAATTTTACATTCTACACGCACACAATTTCAAAACGGATCCAAAATATATTTAACAATACACCTAATTACGTTGTACAATATAACTGTTGTTACACCTATTAAAAGCTGTATATTTATAAAAAGCCGGTGTACATTGCGTATAAAATATAATCGTATATGTATAGTTACAATAGGCACTCTTTGGTACAAGTATGATTGAGAACATGATAATTATGCTATTTTGTACTATTAAGATTTTTTACGGAATGGTCAATTCGAGTATATTTTATATTAATAATTACGCGCTAAAATAAATAAGATTCAATCATATTCACATTATACAGACACTGGTTTTAAATCACACTTATTATAATAATATTGAAGACATAACACTCGATATCATTTTGGTCAAAATTTTAAAGCTACTTTGACAAATTGTCTCACACATTAAGCCAATAAAGGCAGGTTCCCAATATGTCGTAACAATAAATCCTTTTTTTACTTTATTAATGGCTTTCACTCCTTGTTTTAACGTGTATTTCGCGACCGTAGAGTTTTAGATAATCACCATAGATTTATTAGAGAAACAAGTGCATGATATCACATGCGAGGAAAATTCTTCAGAGTATGTGCTCCTGTGGACTACACAGAACCACATGGGGTTATCTCCACGAGCTTCTGTCAAGTCCACGATGAATTGTTGTCGTCCGAAATGTATACCAGTTTAAAAGGCACTGTTGACATTAACATCGTAAGGTAAGAGTCGTCAACTTCATTACTACCGTGCGGATTGTCACGATTTTTTCGCCGCTGCATAATATGAACAGCTAGAACCCAACAATAAATGTCTCGTCACGACATATTGAAAACCCGCTCTAAATCTTACAATACACTTCTTCATCAAACTTTGTCTTCGATTAGAATTAAATTGTCAGTAGTTCTGACGTTTGTGAGATTCAAATAATAACAGGTTTTACAAAGACTTGCGAACATATTCTTATCTTTAAGTGATAAATGAGAGACTTCAGATAATATTAGTTGATAAATACAGTGGTAATATCTTAACCCATTTCCAGGCCTTGCTAAAGTAAGGATACAAGCAAGAAATGGAATAGAGCCACGAAAAAGTAACTTCCTGTGTTCATACAAAAACATTGTTATTGTGGATGGCAACTTTGTTCCCCTCCTCTTCTCCCAGCAAATCTTGGTGTATATCGTGTCCGCAATAAATAATTTAAAAACTATAAATATTAATTTGATTTTACAATAACCTGAAGGTTCAGGAAAGTTCAATTAAATTTGAGTCATAAAATGTAGGTTCGATTTTGACCGACATGAACTGGGTCGATGAAATGTACTATGCCTGGAAAAAGGTTGAAGAAGATCAATCCAAACCCATTTTTCATCATCACTACTATATCCTATACGGTAGGAGAACTTACAACTTCATTGAGAGCCATGGTAGAGCGAGGTACAAGGTACAATTAAAGCTCATACAGTCACACCGCTGGCCTCTCTCTACATCTCATATCTACCTTGGCCCTCAATCAAGCCTATAGTCCACTGATAAGTCCCTCGAATCATCCTAAAGCCGGAATCCCACAGAAATCCCACTGGTATAAATGAACTGGTTTGAAAGTGTATATAGAATTATAGTCACTCCTACAGTGGCACATGCATCAAATGTATTCAGTGACACACGCGTGCGTGCGTAGCGTACGCAGTGAAATTCCGGCTTAAAATTGGACCAATTCAATATTACTTTCCGTAACTGCGGACGTAAATTTCACAGGCGTTTTTATTTCAAGTTATAACAATCGACTTTACGCGTATTATAAATAATACAATACATTCTTCACGGCGCTTCGAGTATAATGTTAGCGTTAACTTATTTCTTAGTGATAAAAGCACTTATGGAGTGACGTAGAGCTGTAAAATATATGACGCGTACGCGTGGTATAAAAGAGAATTTTACAAAATAGAAAATATAAACGCATGATGGCGTTGCATTTGACGTTACGTCACGTGTACGAAGTTCCCATAAATCAAGACCGTTCTTGCAACTTAGGGTCTTATTATTACTATCTTGAGATGTATTATTAAAGTAAAATTCGTCTTTTATTAGGTTCTAATAAATCTTAGGCTTTGTATAAGACCGATAGAATGATGCATTGTTTTTGCACGTGGCGTTATAAGATAACAAGGATGTTGACTATAGTCAAAATAAATTATTTCGCTCTCGTAAACAATAAAAAAAATTACACGCCTGTTAACAATCGTTTCTTTTTAAATAAACAAATTTAGTGGATCATACACAAAGGTTAGCGTCTTACTTGTTTAGTCCGAAATTAACGTTTAGAAAGACAAATTTTCTGGCCGAATTCATATCCGCATAGGTTAGGTCTACTATAGCCTGTAACTTGACTACAGGAAGGTTCAACTTTACTTTTTTCCAATGCGTATAACAATACATGTTCATGAAATAGCACAGCGTGACGTCACAGCTCGCTATATAATACAAAATACAAAACTCGTATCGTTTGGACACTTCGTCGAGAATAGCTAGTCTGACCGTTAGGAGTAGAAGGTGAGCACGGCGGAGTGGTTCCCGCGCACGAGCAGCAGGCGGTCGGCGGCGGTGGCGATGGCGTGCAGCCAGCCCACGTAGAGCGCGGGCGGGATGACGCCGCGCCGCCGCGGCATGGGCAGCGTCACGCACACCAGCCGCGCGCCGCCCGAGTGCGCCGCGATCAGCTCGCGCAGCCGCAGCTGCCGGTGCGTGCGCGACCGCGCCGCCAGCAGGTCGGCCGACGTGATGCCCACTGGGGGGGGACGATCAAAATAAAAAAAGGTCAAGTCACCAAGGATACTTGAGATATGGTTGGAATATGCAAAAAAAACTAAGATAAAAAGATAAAAGAAATTTATTCAGTAAATAGGCCGTACGGGCACTTTTACACGTCAAGAATCTACCAGCGCTTCCCAAGAGGAGACACTGCTGAGAAGAAACGCTGCAAGAAACTCAGCAGATATTATATACCTAATTTAATGATGAACTTTATTTTCTATGCAATAAGGTCCATTTTGACTGAGAGCGGATTCTACGAAACGAAAATAAGGTCTCATACCTGAAGTCTATACTTTTAGGTATTTATAAAATTTTAAACAATCCAAACCACACGTGACATTGTTAAACAACCAATCAAGACAAGCAATCAAATCTGTTTTATTGCACTATGACGTATCAGTGTTCTGCTTCTATTGGCTGACAAACTATATCACATGACGAACTACATAACATTTTTTTAAATAAGTACCTAAAAGTATAGACTACT
Organism: Acleris laterana; assembly: GCA_963966035.1. Lineage (NCBI taxonomy): Eukaryota > Metazoa > Arthropoda > Insecta > Lepidoptera > Tortricidae > Acleris > Acleris laterana. Next base: position 14,179,684 of record OZ014455.1, read on the forward strand.
AGCTGCCCGCCAGCGGCTTCGCCCCGCTGCAAATTTCCGACCTTCCCGTTGCATTTTCAATTTTTTTCTTACATATAAACCTTATCCTGACAATAACGAACGCAACAAAAAAGAAATCAGCCAAATCGATTCAGCCGTTCTCGAGTTTTGCGCTTACCAACACATTTAGTGATTCATTTTTATTATATAGATACTTAGATTAAACGCCGAATTTAGCTAGACTAATCTCAAAATAAGTATTGTTCAGGTTTAGTAAAATCGATGGTAAACATTGCAAGTTAATTTTTAACTTCTTCTCAACAGTAATCTCCTCTTGGAAGACACTGGTAGATTTACAAATGAAATCTTTAACTACCATACGGCCTACTTACTAAATAAACAAATTTTAATTTTTTTCTCGCTTAACGTAAATCCACTAAATAGGGATTAGTTCCCACTTCAAATAAAATCCGAGTCTTTAGGATATTTTGTCCTCAAGATGTTATTTCTTCAACGTAAATACACCATATACTAATTATTTTAGAAAATCTAGGTACGATTATAACTGGAAAATCATTTTACCAATAAACCTAGAACTCAGAAGGGTTTTGACGCTTTGTGCCAGATTTGCAAAACACCAGATTCGCGGAACGCCAGATTCGCAGAACACCAGATTCGCTTAATGCCAGATTTTCAGATTCGCAGTATACCAGATTCGCAGAATGCCAGATTCGCACGATGCCAGATTTGAAATTCGCATAGTACCAGATTCGCAGAAGGCCAGATTCGCAGAACGCCAGATTCGCACAATGCCAGATTCGCACAATGCCAGATTCGCACAATGCCAGATTCGCACAATGCCAGATTCCTGTAGATTGTTTCGTTCGTCAAACTTTTGCAATAACGACGAGTCATACATAATTAAACACGATCTAGAAAGGGGTTCTTATTACGTATATTTATATTTTATTATATTAGAAAAAACGGATTTTTGCCTATTGCCTATTAAAAATGTATTTGTAAAACCCGTTTACTATACATTAAGGGCTAATTGTTCCATCACCAGATAAAAAAAATCTGTCAGATAAATTTTGGCTGTCACTTTTCTTTTATATGACGGGAGAAAAGGATAGCAATAATTTTAACTGATAGATAAATTTATATCTGGTGATTGAACAATCGGCCCTAAATGGGCTAAGTTCTCAAGATAATGGATCCAGAAAAAGGAAAAAAAAAATAAAAAAAAATGGATGGATCTCACGGTGGTTTTGATTACCGTTTTCAGTTATACGGCGTTAGGTTTTACCACTACAAAGTGACTCAAAATACAAATCTGAATCTACAGGAAAATGGTAACGAATCTGGCATTGTGCGAATCTGGCATTGTGCGAATCTGGCGTTCAGCGAATCTGGCCTTCTGCGAATCTGGTACTATGCGAATTTCAAATCTGGCATCGTGCGAATCTGGCATTCTGCGAATCTGGTATACAGCGAATCTGAAAATCGGGCATTAAGCGAATCTGGTGTTCTGCGAATCTGGCGTTCCGCGAATCTGGTGTTTTGCAAATCTGGCACAAAGCGTCAAAACCCTCAGAAGCACGTTATTTCCCATAATAAAAAAAAATGAAAATATTTATTCAGAATATACTTAACTTAAGGCATAACAATGGTTTAGGGTCCTGCGCTAGAATTCCCTGTGCAATAAACCTGAAAATGCTTAAAAAAAAACTTGCGATAATCATGAATAAAAATAATAATAACTGGAGCCAACTCACAAGCGTCATCGGGATCTTCAGTCCGGAAGGGCGCGATCAGGTTCTCGAAGTACGCCAGCGTGGAGTCCTTCGGCTTCTTCGTGATATCGGAGACCATCTTCAGGGCCGAGTAGTCGATGCGGAACTTCGATAGGAGGGACGCCATGCTGAAACAATATACAAACGATGAAATTAAGACTGCACCGAGCAAACGTCGAGCGTCCAGTGGCGCCCTCATTACTTTTATTGTGTTTTCTACTTAAGTAAAGAATTTCCTTGCAATCAGACGATACATTTTTGTAGCGCAAGTAAAAACACAATTTATGGGATACGTGACACACTTTAATAACATTTACCCGTTGAGTAGTCAGATTAACGGTAAAAGGTGGCCACTTTTTTCCGTTAAGTTGATAACTCGAAGGTGAATTGTTATTAAACTATGTGATATACCCTAAAAGTTGTGTTTTCATTTGTAGTACAAAAACCTACCGACCAATTTCAAGAAAATACTTTAATTTAATAAAAAAACACAATAATAGTAAGAAGGGCGCCACTGTACATCCGGCGTACGCTCGGCGTAGTCTTAAGTAGTACAACATTGCAAATAAATTACATCGGGTTTTTATTACACGCGCTCTTTTCTACTCGGTAAAACAATATTGCTTTTGACATGTTACCGTATTGTCAACGTTACGATCCCGCCTTTTGGCCGAATATATCGTTTCCCAACTGTTTCATTTGCCAACCAGAGGGGCTATTGCCTAACGAACTCGCAATCCCAATTGTTTTTATTTTAAAAATCGAACGCGTGTCTGCATACAAAATGAAAACAATTGTTCCGCTTTGAAGTCGATTGCGATTGCAAGTGCGTTAGACAATAGGCCCGTTGTTTCTTTTCTGTAACCGTAAATATTTCAGGATTTATTTCAGTACCATCGTGTAGAACCCTATAGGTTAGGTTAGGTTAGTTTTATACAAATCCTGAAATATTTACAGTTACAGAAATAAAAGTGGGTCGGCAAATGAAACGGTTGGGAAACGATACAATCGGCCAAACATATTTCTGGCAAAAGGCAGAGAACCCTCTTTTGAACTTCACAGTAAAACAATACAGGGACAGGCCTGTGATACTGACTTTCTCTCCTCGATCTCCATCTCGGTGTGCTTGTTGGCGAGCGTGAACACGCGCAGCGGGCACGCGGCCCACGCGCGCCGCGTCGACAGGATGTACGGGAGCAGCAGCGTCAGACCTGCGCATACCAAAAATGTCTTGTAATTGTTTATGCGCAACACCGTGCTTTTTGGTCACATTTTCACATTGTGTTCCGGTATAGGTGGGTCAGTTTCCCTATCCCTATGACAGTGCGTATTAACGCGTATTACACTTGTTTCTTTGACTTGTAATGAAAGAAGTGAATCCTGACAGCTATCATCGCAGTACAATTCATAACCTATTTTTGGGTTTGAGGTTATAATTTGTATTGGAATGACAGTTGTCAGGATTTACTATCGACCGGGCACTATAGGTATAGATGAATTAGCGAGAGCGTGGAATGCATATGTAGTGGTGTTGTGTGTGTATAGACAAGACAAAGAGAGAGAAAAATACTTAAAGTACTTCTCTCTCTCTTTCTCTTGTCTATAAACACCAGAGATCGGAATAGGTAGAGCTAATTTGCCTAAACTTGACTCATATTCATTCATGCGTGAGCGAAATGGGAATACATTATTGAATGAAGGTGCATCCAGTTTAAAGGCAAATTAGCTCTACCTATTCTGATCTTTGAAAAACACACAATACCACTACATAAGCAATTGCACGCTCTCGCTAATTCATCTATAATTAACTTAAAAAGAAGTTTCACAACAACTGCCCATCCCTGTATAATTCAATTATTATATTTTTTACTTAATTTGTGCTATTGTTGTTAATAAATTTAAAAAAAAATGAAAACATCCATTAAATGTAATTTAGAAAACTTTACAAAAACTAGTGTTAACGTTGCCAGATAGCGTATAGCGTATCAGATGAAGCGTGTAGAGTATCAGATGAAGTCTTATGAAAAACTTATTGAAACTTAGGCCCGTATTAATTAACTCATCTTGGCTGAGATGCACGTCACAAGATACGTCAAAGTAAACGGCAAACCATAAAACACTGTCAACTTTGACACATCTCGAGACGAGCATTAGAGTTGAGATTAGTTCATTAATACGGGCCTTAGACGCGAACCGAGGGAAGGCCTTGTCCAAGCAGAGGATCCTTCAAAACGGCTAAATACACTCACGGTCAAAAAATTCGGGTCAGAGTGCGTTTTTCATACAAACAAGGCTATTTCGAAGACTTGGTTCCTCGCCAGGGGATGCTAGTAGTGAAATTTGATGATGGATACCCCGAGCATCGATACAGGACTTCCAGAGTGCCTAGGACACCCAACTGATTGAATCTGCGGCTAACGCCGGAATTGTGCATCTTCAGAAAAACATCTAAAATGACAAAATGTAAGGAAATCCAAATGCTGACCCAAACTCTCTCGCTGTGGTGTCAACTGATTGTGCTATCAGTTTGGTACCTTAAGAACTTTTGACCTCCTCTATTGAACCTTGGAGTATCCACCATTAAACCTCACTCAAAACAACCCCTGGCTAGGGACCAAGGCTTCGAAATAGCCTCGTTTGTATGAAAAACGCACTCTGACCCGAATTATTTGACCGCGAGTGTAAAATAATAGAAGTATATGTTACCGCCATCATCGTAGAGCCACCAGACGTCGACGGAGCCGGCCTGGCGCCGCGTGAACTGCTCCACCGACGTGAACGAGGACGCGCGCCGCGCCGCGCCGCCGCCCAGAGCGCGCCGCATCGCGCTGCCCAGGCCCCTGCTGCACACATCACACCACGTACAGCCCACAACACACTTTACAACATCACGAGCAGTCAATAACACATTTTGCAAGGTCACGTACAGTCAATACCACATATTACAAGATAGCGTATAGCAAATAACACGTTTTACAACATAATCTATAGCCAATCACCAAATATCGGAATAAGTAGAGCTAATTTGCTTAAACTTGATGCACCTTCATTCAATAATGTATTCCCATTTCACTCACGCAATGAATGAATACGCGTCAAGTTTAGGCAAGTTAGCTCTACCTATTCCGATCTCTGCCAATCACACACTTTACAACATAACGTACAGTCAATTACACATTTTACAACATGACGTACAATCAATAGGTAACACACTTTACAACATCACGTACAGCAAATAACACATTTTACAACATAACGTACAGTCGCGGAATGAAAAGGTGGTCACCTTAAGATTTGTTTTTGCTTGCTCAGTGTAAGTAATCAGTATCTGCTTATCGACTGAGTATGACACATTTCGTCATAATGAATGTCATTTCACTACATGGCCCAGATACTTGGTTACCATAGTCACGTATAAACAACAGCCACTATTGGTTCAAACTGAACTAAGTCTTTATTGGCCGTTACAAAAGTGTTGCTATGGTCACGTATAAACAACAACCACTATTGGTTAACTGAACTTAGTCTTTATTGGTCGTTACAAAAGAGTTGCTATGGTCACGTATAAACAACAGCCACTATTGGTTTAATATTATTTCTCTCGTCTGTCACACAGTTTAAAAAGGTAACATGTGTTTGCAAAGCGTAAATGAATTTATTTGAAAACTGGTCAACCTTTTCGTCCCGCGACTGTACAACCAATCACACATTTTATCCGTGAATATTGATTTTATACCAAAACAAAGAAAGAACAACTTCACAAACATAGTACAGATAGAAGTTTACCCCGTCGCCTTAACTTTTAAATTGTAAAACCCAACGTGATACTCGTACATGTTTCATTCCGTACCTCTCCTTGTGCGCGGGCGCACACGGCGGCGCGGCGCCGGGGTCACGTGACACGGCGGCGCGCCGGAGCTGCGGGGAGCCCGCCGACACGTCCGACATGCTGCTGCCTGACACACACACACCCAGTTAACACGCCTCTGGCAAAAACTGAAGGACAATCACGCATTTTTTCGTTTTTTTTTATTCGAAATTGGAATTTAATGAAGGTCTCTAATGTACATAGTATATTAACGTCTATCATTACCAGACAACTTTGGATAAAAAAATACAAGGCAGACGAAGTTATCTTAAAAAAAAAATACACCAGATTCATTATTCAGTGTCCACATTTGAACATTTCGCTCGATTTCACATAGATAAAAAAAACGCGTCGTTTACAGAACAGGTGTTTTTATACGCCTCTTAACCAAACTACACTATAGACTCTAAACGGTGATTAGTGTCAAACAGTATTAATTTATTTACATCTTTGGCAATTTAAATTGCCACAGACTATAAATGATGTACGCTTTCTTGAGCTTACACTTCATTAACACATGAGAGAAGAAACTTTAGGACAATTAGTAGTCAGGGGGGAATCCAAGATTAGGGGGGAGGAGACCTCCAACCCTCCTAAGATAAGGTCCCGTTTCCTTAGTTCAGATTTTGCCTACGCGATGCCGTCCCCCATAGATCCGAACATGAATATAGTTAATATTCAACAAGTTGCTGCGTTCTTGTGACGGGATGTCAGATGAAGAAGACGAGGTGTCGAAGGATGAAGATAACTTAATTTCAAATATTATCAAAGTAGGACCTAAAGTGCCTCAACAATTAAAGTTTCCGTACGTATACCAGAAGAAATGACAATGAAACAAATGCAAAATAGTCATTAATAGAGACAATTTTATTTAACGTGATTAAACATGCAAACTCTTTGGTTGGATGCATGGCTTGGAACAACAGTAAATTAAAAAAAAAATGGAAAAGTAAAACAACATTAGTGCGAAAAATCCAACTGTCCGCACGATATACAACTACAAAAAGCACAACTTTTAGAGCATTAAAAAATCCATTTGTTTGACCGTTTAACAGACTTACCTCTAGAGTGCGTGTTCAAGCTCTCAGTCGACTTGGAATCCTTGTAGGCGTCGCCCATCGAACCTGCGCCGGAGACGGGCGGGTTAGGCACAGATGGATCGTGGCGATTAGAAAAAACATGTCTTAACACGTTCCCTGTCCCGGTACCCCCAAAGTGGGGTCATGAAGCTTCTTTTCAGGGTCACATCCCCATACTGAATGCACAGTTGGACTCGTGACATTGTCAGGTCGTTTTGTATGAGGACAGTGAACGTATTAAGCCGGGCACTCATTGGCGAGCTGTAACTGCTACCATTGCACGTAAAATCGTGATGTGTACACGGCTCGCGAGCCTGTTCTCTATTCTGCCCTCCCAAGCCAATAAGCAGTATCTTAAATTAAATCACCAATACATATTCAACTCTATGTTGTTAAGAATCAGGTTGATATTACTACAGGAGGTTTATCTTAGTTACTGCGTTTTTGCTTAGGACGGCAGTATTAGGAGCTCGTTACTGCAACTGCTACGAGTACAGTTACAGTTAGCTTGTGAGTATCCGGCTTTACAGACAATGAATCGAAACTTGTCGGTTTAAGAGGATTGTGAATGCAAGTGCTAACGAATTAAGACTTATATTGTTTTATTTCATAACGGTTTCGGGGGAGAAAAGTCCCTTAAACAATTATTATTATTGTTCTACGGGTAATCGAGGCAACTACGCCCATGCACTTGACAAATTTCACAATTCTCTTAAGGACGAAATGTAGTGATAACAAATTAACTTTATTTCTGACGCTAAAAAAGTGAGGTAAAATACGGAGTAATCCTTTAAAATATGGTGTTAAATGTTTTTTTACTATAACTGAACTTGGACGCCTGTTTTTAAGGTATCCTATCCTCGTAAGGCACACGTCAAATTTCGTTAGTTCGAAAAAAAAATTTTGTGTCGGTCAACTTAAGTCCGTGGTCACTTTGACAAATGTCCTAAATTTAGAACGTTGGCCGTCGCCCGCCGTTGGCTCAACTTCTGTGTTAATTCTAAAAGTACAGTCGGCCATGAAAGTGGTCTTGTAGTTTTGACAAAAGTTTCTGTGAGATCTAACAATCGCTAAGGTTGACACTTGTCACTGTCATAATATTATTGCAAGGGAAAATCGGACATGTTGTATCATGACGTGCAAATGAACTTCAACCGGTGGTAGACCACATTTTTGGCCGACTGTATCTAATCAAGACAATGATGAATGATGATAATGGTTATAGCCAGAACGAAACGTTAAACAAAAAAAAAGAAGGAAAGAACATACACTATCATGGATGAAAACAGGTGTGAGATATATTTAAATATCATAATTTTGATACTAAAATGACGATATTTTCATAAAAACAAATAGGGAATACGAATGGAATTTTTAAATCACATTTCTCAACATAAAATGGAAATACCTTACAAGAGATCCTAAAGTGAAATTAGAATTAAATTCAGCCAAGAAATACAAGCATTTTAAAATGGTAATTAGAACAGAGATCCGATACGCCGTGTTACGTCATGTAACACGTCGGTCATATAAACTCCATGTTAAATTCTGTTTTGCTAGAAAGAAATTGGAACAAATCTTTGTTGGCTTTATATCTTGTTTTTTTTTTCTGTATTGTTTGTTCCTTGAATCAGCGTTTATTGAAGCTGTTAAAAAATAACATTAATATTCCCTATTCATTTAACCCTTCACCAGACATAAAAAATGAGTCGAAATTATGTGATCGTTTGGAGCATTTTTATTAATAAATCGTTACTTATTACTAATTACAAAACGAAAAGAGAAAAGATCAGAGGCCCTAGCCAAGATGCATTACGCTAACTAGCGTTTCTATTCGTTTCGTTCGCAAAAAAAACGCGTCACTGGTAGATCACGTGACTTTCGTATCACGTCATCTACCAGTGACGCGATCGGCTTAAAATCTTGGCTAGAGCCCGAGAGCACATAGTTTAAATAAAGAATCGAAGAAAGATATCGACAGAAATCTCCTTGTTCTTGCGTTACTCACGCTAGTTTCTCTATCGTTTAGAATACTTACGAGTGAAAGCGTTAGGGTCCGAGGCGTTCATGTCGTTGAGGTACGCCTGGAGGTCGTCGTCCAGCGTCTCGTTCGTGTACTGGCCGCCGTCCACCCGCAGGATCGCTATCGCCATGTGTACGTCCAGCGCTTTACTAGACAAACAGGAATAAGCACTTGTACGAGTGTATAGTTGGGTCATTATTTGAGCGTTTGTTCCGAATCACTTTCGTGGTCACTTTTTTGTAGAAGTGGCTGCAGATTTCGATTTCGTTTCTGGTTAGGTATCTAAGTTTACCGGACATCTAACAAATATCCAAAAACGGCGTCAAAACATACGCCCAATTCTTCAAAAGTATCTCCATACAAGTGAGGCGGTTGAAACGCTCGAATAATGACCCAGCTTCGCGATCGCCAACGAGAGCCAGCCGTTTGGCCGAAATATGGCCAAATTGTATAGTTTCCCAACCATTTCATATGTCAACCCGTTTTTTTTTTCTGTAGCCGTAAATATTTCAGGATTTTATAAGTAACCTTACCTAATTATATCGTTCTAGACGATGGTACTGCAATAAACTCTGAAATATTTACGGTTACTGTAAAAAAAATAGTTGGCAAATCAAACGGTTGGGAAACAACCGGTTTGGAAAATATACTCGTATTTCGCCGAAACAAAGGTTGCCCGTCTAACTATTTAGATCTAATAATAAGTTGAAATAATTGCGATTGGGAGCAATACGGATAGGAATATATGCAACTGGAGAAAATTTATGGAAGTGGCAATTCTGCTATCACTAAAAAAAACCCACTGGGACTGACTCTTTTAATGACTTTCGGAAATTATTCGCCACAGTCCTTAACTTGTTACTGTTTAGCTTATTAATTGTGTGTGTAAAGAAGTTGAAATAAATAATCAATCATTTGGGAGCAAAGAAATCGAGCCACTTAGTACTGAATTTCCATAGAAAGTGATTCGATTTCGTTGCTACCTAGTATTTACTCACTGCATGACTTCCACGTAGTCGACGATCTCGGAGCGGTCGCAGGTTTGCCAGTTTTCTTTGAACCCCATCATAAGAATGTTTGGTTTCAGCTTTCCGAGACCGCTCGCCTACAAATATTATTACAGTAATTAGAACAATAAGTTAAGACTGCGCCGAGCAAACGCCGAGCGTCCAGTGGCGTCAGCATTACTATTATTGTGTTTTCTAATTAACTAAAGTATTTCCTTGGAATCAGACGATACGTTTTTGTAGCGCAAGTAAAAACACAATTTATGGGATACGTAACAAACTTTAATAACAATTACCCTTTGGGTAGTCAGCTTAACGGAAAAGGAACGCTTAACGAGGAAGGTGGCCACTTTTTTTCGTTAAGTTAATAACTCGAAGGTGAATTGTTATTAAACTATATGATATACCCTATAAGTTGTGGTTTCATTTGTAGTACAAAAACATTTCGTCCAATTTCAAGAAAATACTTTAGTTTATTAGAAAACACAATAAAAGTAATGAGGGCGCCACTGTACATCCGGCGTACGCTCGGCGTACTCTTAATAAGCCTTAGCTTACCGTCGATGTTATACTAAATCTTTCATTAAAATTAAGTAAAGCTTCAAATACCTACATTCTTGTTTTATAAACATAACATTGCACGAAAATCGACCTGAGTATATTGGTATTGTATATGTAATTAAATTATGTACTCATATAATTTTAGGAAGTCCTATGATGATGTTACTAAATAAACTCTTTTGGAGTCTCAATTATGAGACACACACATCACACACACACACACACACATTAGTGAACCAAAAATATACAACTTAGAGGAAATATAATTTAATAGCTCTAGTATTCAATGTAGAAAAAAGAGGAGCTGGAGTGAAAGTGACTAAAAAAGCGAATAAAACATTATTTAATATTTTTAGTTCCTTTAAGAATATTACTAGTCTACTTTAGGATAGTCCGTCAAGTTCAAGCGCGATCGTCCCGCGGGGTAAGAGACGCCGGGGGAGGCGAGGCTCCCCCCGCTGCAGCCGGCTGCGTGTACCTGTATGAGCGCGCTGGCGCCGTCGCGGAAGTTGTGTTCGTCGACGAGCGAGTAGAACGCCTTGACCTTGCGCCGCACGAACCAGCCGTAGGCGCGTGCGAGCAGCGCCTCGCGCGCGCGGTGCGACACTTGCCGCTGGAGCGAGACAGGGTTACTTACACCGTTGCTACATCATTTTAATATCAATAAAAACAATTGAAACGTTCGTCAGCTTATCAAAAGCATAGCACCGAGTCTAAGTGTTACCTCCGACTCCATTCCATCATCAGATTATCTCTAAAGCGCGAATTAGACTGGCAGTAAAAAAATGTAGAAGTTAATTGCACTTTAACTTCGGTTAAACAAAAAGAACAATTTTGTTGTCTTTTTCTAACTTATTAAGGGCGGATTCGACCTAACGGGAATTTGTATAGAATAATCTCGGAGGAAGTCTTATTCCAGTTTGATAAAATCGAAGGTTAAAAGTTAGAGTAAGAGAGCAGTCAAATTCTGCATTTTTATTGCTAGGATGCACCTCACTTTAAACACTATATTATTGCATAGTCATCTACTTTGCAAATATATTTTAACTATACTTTTAATAGATGTTTTTAAGTCAAATTTAAAGCAACTATAATATACATCTCATACATTAATACTAAATTTTAGGTCGTCTCTCCATATCCATTTTAGTAGCCTTGGTCGTCTGACGGTGGGTCGAATAAGCCCGGGGATTGCGATACTTATTTTAAAAAAATCCTACTCACGGGAACGATGTGCCCGCACAGCATGAGCGAGAGCCCCTTGGTGAGCAGGTACGAGAAGTCGGTGAGGATCGGCCGCTCGCCCGGGAACCCGCTCAGCACCAGTATCTGAGGCCTACAACGTATCCAAGTAAATTAATGTCTTTTCATCACACTTGCTCGTAAATGGTGTTATTCCATGCCTGTATACAGAAGGACAATGGCCTAAATTGTTCCCGCGGGAATTATGGCGAGTTTGTCATCCCTAGGGAGTAATGACTTTCTTTTTAAAATTTGCAACTCTTTCGTACATCATTTCTGACTAAGGAGGTTTAATTTTCAGCCAAAAATTAAATCGGTTTCTAATTTCATCTTTAAAAATTAGCTATAGACTAACTTACATTACACAAAACCTATACGCTTCATTAAACTTCATTATTTTTATACCTATTTCAAGTTTATATCAACATTTATCATTAATTTTAGTAATTATACATTTTTATCAAATTGGCTAAATCTGGCTCGAATCCAGGTCGAAACTAAACGCAGTTATTATCTGTGGTAGAGGTCACAAAAAAAATATCGTTTCCATTTACGTTCCCGTTCGTCAAAAGTTATTTCTTTATATTTTGCAGAGTTAAAGTGTTTTTTCCTCGCAAATGTGATGAAAACCATTGTGTGTATCACAGGCAGTAAGGGGATTACTAACTCGAGTCATTAAAAGCCCTCCGCCTTCGGCGTCGGGCTTCTAACACTCTCGTTAGTAATTCCCTTCTTACTACCCTTGATGCACAATGTACTATTGGACTCATAGCGTTCTAACGCGCCAATAGCAACGGCATCCTGAGGATGTTCGCTGAACGCCTGGACTTTCCTATAACGCAGCACTGGGTTAAGATTGGCATTGGTATGATAAAGTAGAGTAAGGGTTAGATTTCAATTATGATATTATTATAATTCGTACTAAATTGTGACATCAAAATTATAATATTGTGATTTTTTTGCCAATATTAAAGTTGATAATATGTGAATGTAGTCTACTAATATATGCAATAAGGAACCTTACTAACTATTCTATGGGGAAACCTGTTTTTTTTTTGGTATGGAATAGCATGGCAATTTCCATTTTACATGCACAGCTGGCCACCATAATTTACGGCGGTCTTCACATTGGACGCCGCATTGGTTTGCACGCCGCCGCTCCGGTGGGTAAGTGAAACAGCGCTATGCACGTCTATGGCGATGTTCCGCTTACACACCGGAGCGGCGTGCGATTCACATCGGTGTGATAACCGCGCAAATGTGATGCATATTTTAATTTGGAAATGAGACTAGCGATGCAACGATTAGGAAGCGGTGCATCATTTAGCATTCAAAAATCCGATAGCTTGCAATACGGATCGCTTGAAAGGCTTTGATGAGTAATGGAAAAGCTCTGACCTGTAGTTCTTGACGTGGTCGGTGACACTGTTGAGTTGGGTGACTCCGGCTAGAGCTGCCTTGTACGTTTGCGCTTGCGTCGTAGAGCCCCAGTTCACGTCTGAAACGATAACTCTATGACTACGGACCCATACTCGTATAGAATAGGTTTATCCTTACTTGAATCACTGACCCTCATTTCATAGAATGTTTTACTTCTCCGAATTTTCATTTCATTGACACGTGCAGGAGGTATAATTTTTTGGTTGGTACCTAACCTAACCTACGTAACCCGTGCTTAAGACAACCTAAAAACAATAAGGTTACAGCAGAAAATAGTTTTCGAACAAATGATACATTCCATCAAATGAGTTTCGGTGATTCAAGGGGATCCCATATTTGTAGCCGTAAAACTTAATTGAGAGCTGGGTGGGATATTTGAACTACATTTTAAGCTTGTAAAATAGCAACATTAAATTAGCTCTAGTGATACTTGTCTCAATTTTCACCTCGGTTCAAACTTCGCCACACGTCTCTCAAGAGTTTAATTATATGACAGTTGCATAATAAACTATTAGGTTACTATGACAGTAGTGGATACATGTGCCGGATAACCGGATGCAAAACATTACAATACAAATAATCATTATTGAACACAAAAGAAAAAACACAGAACAGTACATTTAAAGTATAGGTATACAGCTAATTAGCGATATGTATGATGTGTTTAAGCGATACTAACCTGGTTTCCTATAGGACACGAGCAGATAGAGGGCAAGCAGTACAGCGAACGTGACTAGTGCTGTCACCCACGACACCACGAACATGATGGCGAGACACAGGACAGCCCCCACAAGTGAAAGCCACATGTTGTACAGCTGTGGGGCAACAAACGTGTGATGTTATTATGGGCTTTATTATTAAAATGTTGTACAGCTGTGGGGCAACAAACGTGTGATGTTATTATGGGCTTTATTATTAAACTGCTGTGACGACCAACTCACTCAGAGTTGGTCGTCACAATACGGGTCGGAAACAACATTCTCACGTGTCTAAAGACGAGCATCTCATACAACATCAGCTTATTGAAATGACGCTATGTGCGTGCTATTCGCGTTAAAGGTTTGGAATTTCACGAATGAAAATGGAATTTTGTCTGTGGACAGAATACAATCAGTGTAACTGATAATTGACATTTTGAAGGTCCATTGCTTACCCTGAAGGTGGGTCTCCAGCCGACGGGCCTGGCGAGGCTGGCGTGGAACGTGGAGAAGTTGATGAGCGTGTAGGCGGCCAGGAAGAAGTTGGAGATTAGCGGCGCGATCTGGTTTAATCCCCCTGAGAAATAATAAGTATTCATCACAATAATTGGTCAATAGTGTGAAAGGATTCCTTGGATATCCTAGGGGTGCACTAGGAAGGGATTTTCAGAAATTCATCCCCTAAGGGATTAACATAGGGAGAGTAGCGGGAAAGTAATTCTTTGCGTACTCAATCGCGGGCGACCTCCAGTTTATGATAAGACGTTGGCACAATAATGCAATGTCTGTTTGACTGGCGTGCTGACGTCAATTGAAAACACTATACTTTCGCATTTCGTTCTAGTCGCAAATAAGTAACTACTTTTTAAAGAATACAAAGCTTTTAAATTTAAAATATCAGACAGAGACATCAAACAATAATCAATAATCACAGGAAATCAATGTACAGTAAAACAAATGTAGGACCTAGTATACTTCCTTGGGGCACTCCACATTGAGCACAAGTGCAATATTTGCTTATCACGACAATTATACAACAATTAATTTACTTTAATATTATATATAACTTACCCATAAGTATGAAGGCCGCGGCGATGATGAACGTCAGCACGTACCCTCTCACTGGCTCGTTGTTCTTGCCGTACCCTTTTGCGAAGAACTCTAGGTACGGATACAACTTGTCTTGGCACAGCGCCTGCAACAGAGTCGATACAGTTTTAGCCATAACAAAAGAGCAAGATCGACATTGAATCTAACTTTTTAGATAGTTATTTGCATACTTTACTAACCCTTCTTGTATTTGAGTGGCTATCTGTGGCATCGTTCTCTTATCTCATAAACGGATAGATCGATACAGATGCGTGTTTTTTAAAGGAGACCAGTACAATCAGAATGGTTCTTAGCTAAGTTTCGTGAAAATTGGTTTGCCCGTTGTAAGAGATATCATATCAGATATCAGCTCTGAAATTAGGACTCGCTATTATACGAGGGATTTTCAATACTTAATAGTTATTTTATTTAAAACCTTTTAATATATTGACAGCTTCAACTATTTTTTTAGGGTTTCTTGAAGAGTAAAGACCATTTTTTTCTATATTGTTCAATGTTTATTACTACAAAAACAAACAAACCTGAAACACTTTAGGTGCGGAGACGAGCGAAGCGAGGGCCGAGGAAAGCGTAGCCGCGAAACACCCGCCGTATATCAGAGGACCAAAACCGGACACCAGTCTTATTACCTGTTAGAAAACATTTTAAACAATCACTTAAATTATATGACTATCTTTTGTATTTTCGAATATGCATGAACATTTTCAAAGCACCTATTGAACGAGGGTGCAATTTTATAATTATTATTTCGAATTACTCATATTCAGAAGCCGTAAAGTTATCAGGGTACGTTTATTTTAAACACCTTTGCATGCAATATTTGTTTCTGTTTGGTCAGTCGTAGGTACGTAAAGCTATAATGCACGATTCATTTAAAAAAAATGGGACTAAATGCGATGTTGTCCTGTTACATTTATTGCCTGTTTTTTTTCTGGCATGGCGAAGGCAAACTAGTACACGACCCCCTGGCAGTAAATGGACTCTATACAATCGCACTACATATAAACCGGCGAGTTAAAGATGTCCCGTCATAGCGTAAAAATCACATTTAAGGGCGAGCATTCTCAACTTCACCATACGCCTCTTTTAAAGAGAATAGCACAGTCAGCAAAAGTTCCCCTGGCCCTGGAGGTGATTCTAAAGCTTGACTTTCATGGGTAGCGGCCAATGCGAGAGTCGCGCGCGGCTGACGCTCAGCATCAGCCGCGCGCAACTCACGCGCGCGGCTGATACGGAGGTTCAACTTTCGTGGGTCGCGGCCCGCGGCCTATGCGACAGTCGCGTGCGGCCGCTGGCACGCCATATTTATGTTAGTGTCCGTCCAGTGCAGTTGTGTGATCTGTGATCTCTGATGGCTTCTAAAAAAGATATTTTGCTAGCAATACTAGAAGAAGAAGAGGATGACGATTTGCTATTGCTATATTATTACAAGCAAAGGAATTCAATTGATCCAATTTTCAGAAATAGAGGTGATAAAGGATTTTATCGTATTTTAATAGAAACCAAATTAATAAGAATTTCTTCTTCTTGTATAGAAA
Source organism: Acleris laterana (assembly GCA_963966035.1). Classification (NCBI taxonomy): domain Eukaryota; kingdom Metazoa; phylum Arthropoda; class Insecta; order Lepidoptera; family Tortricidae; genus Acleris; species Acleris laterana. The sequence continues at coordinate 14,196,022 of OZ014455.1, forward strand.
ACGGTACAATAGTCGCCATTTTTTACCGCGCATCACGCGTCAGTAGAAGACCAACCAAACACAGCAGCGCGCGGCTCGGGACTGTCGCTACTGACGCGAGCCGCGCGCGGCTCGAGCCGCTGGCCTCGAAAGTGGCGCCTGTTTCATAATTATTATTACTGACGCGCAGACCGGGCGACTGTCGCTAGCGTGAGCCGCGCGCGTCTGTCGCATCGGCCGCTACCCATGAAAGTCAAGCTTAAGGGTGTTGGAATCAGCTACTTACATCGTTGCTGTGGTGCAGGCCGTACCCGCAGGTCCGGTTGGCGCACTGGCCCATGCTGCCGGCCGCCACGTCCTCCACGAGCCCCGAGGCCTCGCGCAGCACCGTCCACCCCACCAGCACCGCTATCAGCAGGTACGATATCGTCGTGAGGAGGATCGCGAGGATAGTGCCTTTTGGAATTGATTTTTGAGGGTCCTGGAAATAAATGAATTTTGAAAAGTCGTTTATTTTGCAGTTTTATTTAATAACAATCTCGTGGGTGTTTGTAAAAAATGCCAACTGGTACTAATTTTACAGTACATTTTCCATTTAATAGAAAAAAACACGCAATAAATTATACAAAAACAACTAAATTATACAAATATTCAAATAACATATTGTAAGATAACCACAATGATGATGATGATGATGACCACAATAATGTTAGCATGTATGTCTTTGTTGTTGTAAGTCCATGAGAGGCAAAGTCTAAACTTTGTCTCTCACGAACGTATTAATTCACGCAACCACACAAATCACTGTAGTCCGTCAAGTTCATGCGCGACCGTCCCTAGGGGTAACAGACGTTAGCGGGGAAGGGGATCGCGCTCAATGGCGCGCCACTAGCTGGCGCACCTCCCCGCGTCTCACCCCGCAGACCAGCCGCACACGAACTAGTTGAGCCTATTTACCTTTAAGTCACCAGAAATGTTAGCGCCAGCCAGGATACCAGTAGCGGCCGGAAAGAATATAGAGAACACGGAGAAAAACGTGTGATCCACACCCTCGTAGTGCCGGTAGTCGGGACCCATGTTGCCTTGTAGCACCGTCACTGAAAATAATTAACACGAGTATAAGTCACACAACAACAACAAGAAAAGACAACATGAGGGAGAGGGAGTACAAGTCGAGTGGAGACAGAGCGTCGTTAATAGAGTTGAAATCGAGTATTTCCAAAGGTCACCTGAAGGATCTATTTCTTGATTCGAAACAATACCTTTAAGGGATCTCTTACAGTTAATCGTTGAGCGATTGAGAAATAATTAATGACAACGAATAGCCATATTTAAATACACATCAAAAAAGACCTAGAACCAAAAAACCAAACTGCACAGACGAAAAACCTAATTGTTTGGTGTGCGTTTAGTTTTATTGCTGTGCAGTTCAGTATTTGTTTCATCTTTTTTTTTATCAGCCGCATAAGTTAATTCAAAGCCTCGGTCCCTAGAACCACTTTAAAAACATCACCTTCCAGAACTAAAATACCCTTGTACGTACCATCTAGCTGCACACCTAAAACCGCATTCAGAGACGTCAATTAAATTTAATGCTTGTTTAGTGACGTGTTGTATATCTAATAATCTATTGCTGTAGCAAAGAATGTGACGGCAGCAACTTTAATCAGTGCAGCAGTAAGTCTTTTAAGAACACCACTAATAGTAAAATTACAGGTTAAACTCACTGTTGTACCCCACGAATCCCTGCGCGAGCTCCAGGTCGCTCTTGGGCCCCACGATGGTCCCGATGCAGAAGTCCGCGATGGCCGCCAGCAGGATCACGAGCAGCACTATCTGCGCCTTGGCCTCCCACTCCATGCCCACGATCACGATGCCGGTGAGGAGGACCAGGGTTATGCAGCCGTAGATCGCTTGATCCTGGAATTATGACGGTTAAAAATTATAAATAGGTCCCTGGTAGGCTGTGTAAGTTATATATTATTCACTTCTCATGCTCGTAAAGTCCTTCTTTATGCTGGGTATAGGCTGCATAAAATCGCATTTTATGCACTAGTGCATAAATGGTTGTCGTCATCTAGACTAAGACAAATAAGCCCTACAGCCAGACAGACGAGGTGACTACATTAAATAAACATGTTATTTGAATAAATTTGACAAAAAAGAAATTTAAAACTAGGTATTAAAAACAAACATTATTAACAAGAACATTAAAAAATCAACGTAGGTATAAACTTGGCAGTATTGCGTTCGACCTAATTCAAAAATCGCAAACAGAAAATAATAAAAAATTTAGACAGAAATACAGTGGCGGGAAAGAGGTATTGGACTATTAATTAGTTATTTTCTTTGCAAAACTTGTTGTGTTATGGAATTTAGTTAAAATGTCGTCTAGTGAAGAGGAAATAATGCTCACACCTAACACACTCATGGAAAAAAATGCAAAAGAACTTATTGAACAGACATTTTAATTAAAGTTTTTTTACATTATCAGTTATCACTGTTTTATTTCCTCGTAATCGAAGTGAAAAGCAGAGTGTATAACTCGGTCTTAAAACCCATTTTATCCTCGACTTAATTATCCAACCTCGCCTGCCGGCTCGGTTGGATACCATAAGTCTCGGAAAAAAATGGTTTGTTTTATGCCCTTGTTGTACAATCTACTATTTTTCTCGTGTTCCGAAAGTCAGACCGCCATTTCTCAATTTCTCAATAGTAGGAAATAAAAGGCACTTCCATCTCTAGGATGGAGGAAATGATTTTGACAAAAGAGTTTGCCCAACACTCGGCCATTTTTAACTTGCAACACTAGACCATGAAGAAATCGTATTTTACTTTAACTGTTTTTTTTTTGGTGTTATAATAATTAAGACAAGGTAAATGCGTACATCATCATTTTCCTGAGTCGAAATGATAAAGAATGGAAAAGATTTGATATTCTATTCGATAGTTCAATTCCGGTAACCCATAATTTTTAACCCCCGACGCAAAAAAGGGGGATGGTACAAGTTTGACCGCTATGTGTTTGTGTGTGGACGGTTAAAGTTCGCTACATTGAGCCCGCTTGTGATGGGTGGACTGCGGGTGAGGGAAACCTCTACCCGCAGTTGGGGCGGGATAGGAAGAGGTTTGCTTGTATTACGGTGCACCGCGTTCCACTCACCCATCCCTTGCTGACCATATACGCGGACTCGGGTATGAGCGTGATGAGCGACTCGCCGAAGCCGACGACGTACATTGCGCACGCGACGGCGTTAGCCATGGAGAATATCAGGCCGATGCTGCCGCCGAACTCGGGGCCGAGCGACCGCGAGATCATGTAGTACGTGCCACCTGGAGTAAAACACGATACGATGCGATACAAAATACACAGGATATTCATATTTCAAAGATGTTGAGGCTAAACGATAACCTCTACAAAAACTTAAGACTACGCCGAGCGTACGCCGGATGTATAGTGGCGCCCTCCTCACTATTATTGTGATTTCTAATAACCTAAACTATTTTCTTGAAATTGGTCGGTATGTTTTTGTACTACAAATGAAAACACAACTTATAGGGTATATCACATAGTTTAATAACAATTCACCTTCGAGTCATCAACTTAACGGCAAAAAGTGGCCACCTTTTCCCGTTAAGCTGACTACTCATAGGGTAATTGTTATTAAAGTTTGTTACGTATCCCATAAATTGTGGTTTTACTAGCGCTACGAAAACATATTGTCTGATTGCAAGTAAATTCTTTAGTTAATTAGAAAACACAATAATAGTAATGAGGGCGCCACTGGACACTCGACGTTTGCTCGGCGCAGTCTTAAGCATCCTACTAATATTATAAATGTGAAAGTTTTGGATGAAACTTGTAATGGAGATAGCTTGTACATTGGATTAACACAAACTCTAAATCCCGGAAAATTTTAAAGTTCCTGAACGCATTTGCATTCTTAAGACTACAATCTTAAGATGCGCCGCCAACTCTGAGAATCAAGATGGAACACCTCTATGTAGTAATTTCATCGGCTGTTTCATTCCCACACCGTAACACAACAATGCGAACACTGATGCTTAGCGGCAGGTAAAATTATAAGAATATAATTGTTTGTCATAAACAGTTTCCATTGTCCTTAATTCTAGTGAACTGTTAAAACTCCAAGCTAAACCGTAGGCTTTATGAAGATGAAATAAATCCTTTAATTGCTAGTTCAGGCACCATTCTTGCCGTCGTTGATATACCACTCACCGCCTTTGATGACCCCGTTGGTACTGATGGCAGACATGGACAGCGCTGTGATGGTGGTCACCACCGACGTCGTCAGTATCAGCAGGATTGACTGCGCTGCGGTAACAACACACGGACTTAATAGATATTAGTTTTTAGGGTTCCGTATCACAAAGATAAAAAGACTCTTCGTGCATACTTTTTTGCATCTGACTTAGACAGAATGCTACGAACCGCCAGGGCAGCGGTTCATTTGTTCTATCAAAACGCAACTGAATGTTATCTGGGATAATGTCACTATGACATCTCTCTCTTAGACCAAATCTCTTTAAGAGTGAACAGATCACTCCATGTTTGAAAATATTAGTAGGTAAAATTATGAATATTTCGTGATACAGTAACTAAACCTGCTGAAGACCTAGTAACTTGTTTTAATTCAAGAACAATACAAATAGAGGACTCTCACACAAATTAACCTAGTCCCAAACTAAGCTCTAGGCTTGTACTATGGGTACTAGACAATGATAAACTTACTACTTTTATGGAGACAATACCTACTTGCATATAAAATATCCAAGACTCTTATCATACCAAAATCTGCTTTTCCGTCTACCCATACCGGGATTTGAACACGGGACCGTTTAGCTTCGTAGGCCCTACCAACTCGGCTAACGTATCGTCAATTATAAATTATTAATTTAAGTAGTCACCAGCAATATAATCCGCTCTCCGATGACGTTTAGAAAACCAGAATACTCAGACACTTATCTATGAAGTTACAAACTTACTTTTGCAGTTGTAGATGTCGTTATCACTATGTATTTTCAGGTATCAAGTATTGTGTCGAAGCTTGTTATAAATGTGATCCAACATTGAACTCAAAAATATCTGAGACATCTTCATTACTTAAGGCATAAGAGCGTGTCTGATATTTCCGAGTGCAATGTTGGATCATATATTATTGCTGGTGACTGTAGCTATTAACCTTTTGTGATTATTTATTTATAAAAATTATATGCTGCGCAGTAACACGGCCTTGCTATTCATCCATTATAGTATCATTCTAACAAATTGACGTCCAACTTGTAATAGAGACGATCGCGTCTCGGGGGAAAGAAACCATCATCCAGCCCCCACCACCATCCAAAAGGCAATCAAACTAATGGATGTGCCATATTCGAAGGTGAAGGTGACATTAGAAATATTTTTGTGCGAAATATAACGTAGTTGCTTCTAATAAAGCGCTCAGTAATATTTTTTTTGTATCATATTTTTTTTTTAAACAGGGCATAATTTGTCAAGTTTAATATTGTTGCTAAATCTACATTACACCTTGATTTTGCGTTTATTTTCAAAGTAACCCATGACTACCCAATCGCCGAATCAACAAAACATTCGACGCCAAACCATTGGGCTGTGGCCGGGGTCTCTTTAGTCTCTTTACTTATTAAAATTCTTATGATACTTAATTAATTAAACTCTCAAAAAAACACTCGGAAAATAACAAAAACCATCGATTTAGTCGATATACGTACCGACTCCAGCCTGCCCGACGACCCAGGACAGCCGGAGGAAGAGCATGACGCCCCAGATGTTGAGCAGGCACCGCATCAGCACGCCCTTGATCCATCCGAACTTAATGTTGGGGCTCGGCAGCGCCGGGCCCTCGCCGTCCTTCTCCGGGAGCTGACCTGGCTGGAAGGACCATTCTGTGTTGAATGCTTTTAAAACTTTACGGTAGTAGTTAACGCCACCAAACTGTAAGTGGACTTTGACATCGGTGTCAGAGGTCACGTTAGGATTTTGTATTCATGCCATATCCGGATGACATGGTCTGCTCGGATCGTTACCACCATCTTACTCGTTGAGTTGTTGATCTGCCGATAATTCCAGCCAGAGCCTTTATCGCGATGGATAAAGTATCCGTCACTCTCGCAGTTACATACTGGTCAGAAAGTGACAGATGATTTGTGCGAGCATAATAGGTCCACAGGTAATCTGTCTGCTCGTGCACGGTCCGTATGGATTGCTACCGTCAGCTTACCCGTTCATTACCTGCGTTGTGTGTCCTAACTATTGAAATCTGCGGGCTTAGTATGGGTGCGTCTATATCACGCGTCAAATGTGGGTAAAGCATCCGTCACTCTCGTACTTATATTAGGTGTCAGAAAGTGACGGATACCTTATCCAAACTTTGTCGCGTGATAAACGCAGCCATGTTAGGGCCCTTGGTGTGATAGCAAGATGACTAGTATAGAGGCATTCCATTCCATATTATTAGTTATCATTGCATAATCAGGAACCCTAGAAATTGTAGTATGGTTTTGTGGTTCGACGGAATGTTTTAAAAGAAAGCTTATAGTTTAATTGAGGTAGTTCTTAAGTGGTCATGAAAATTAATCGGGCCGTTTAAGAGATTTCAGCCCTGAAAGAAGGGATCACCATTATGTAGGGGGTTTGAATGTCACAGTTATACTGCTATAGCATTACCTATTGTTTATGACGTCATTTAAGTCCATGGTGCTGTAAGAATCCTCGTATAATACAAAAACAATAAGATTAATTTCAGCCCACGTAAAATACTGCATTAGTGAGTCACCCTCCGGTGCATTGGTTAACGCTAATCAAAAGGTCAACAGATCGCATAACGCTAGTTATCTTCGTTATGGAAGGTCAGCGGTGGCCTGACCTGGACCTTTGGTCAGATTGCTCAGTGGTGACCACTCCTGGCCCTTTATCAAGCCCGATTTAAATTGGTCAAGTACAGTGGCAAGGAAATTGGACCGAAAACAGAAATCGATTCTATTTGGATCCACTGGCAAGATAACTTGACTTGCTACTGTCCGACCGGTTTACATTACTGTACTGTCCACTGTCCTTGACCAATGTAAATCGGGCTTCAGGCATAGTTCCTTCGATCACTAATTCGCTGGGGTAAATGGACGATTCATGGTAATTTTTCATTAAGAACTGGTTTATACAATTCCTGTCCAGTTTACCGGGATATAAACTATCTCTGTTTCGTTGTCACATCTTCACGATTTGACTCTTGATTTGTACTTATTATACTGGAAAATTTATTCCTGAAAGAACAAAGACAATCTCATCCTGCAAACAAAGTCGCATAAAAAATCCTGTTACTTTTCATTATTATTATTATTTAAACTCGGGGAATGTCTCCATGCCTTTATTACATACAACAGCATTTGACGTAATTAGGTAAGATCCAGAAATTTAAGCTAAAACGTTACTTAAAATTACATTCATGTTAACAAGCAATTTTATACACCTAAATAACGTATGACTATACCGACCGATTTACTTACAATAATATCATATTTTGCATATGTGTTAATGTCCCACTGCTGGGCAAGGCTTCTCATGTTTCTTACTTCATTCAAAGTTCAAAGATCCAGTTTATTTACTTAGAAATAATGTATATTGCAAGATAATTTAATACGCGTTTTTCTGTTATGTCATAAATATATTACTAATTGATAAATAGCCAATAACCTCAAACTGATTAGTGATAACCAAAGCCATTATTGCAAACACGAAGCCATACCTTACTACATTTGGAATTTTATCAGTAATTGAAGTTTTAACATGGCTATTTTATAAAAATGCAAAAATATACAGTTTACATGTTTAGGCACGTAAGTGGATCAAGGGCTTCAAGATCAAGTAGAAATACGTTTTGAAAAGATCGTGTAAATCAAGTGACTATAAAATTACAAATAATATTTAGCTGTGTTAAGATTCATTATATGTATACCTACGGTTATTATATATTTAACGTGATGAAATATGTACCTACAAACACATACTTACAATATAAAAGGGAAAAACAGATAATGTAGCGTTTAAAAAAAACCGTCATAGGCTTTTTTGGCAACTTTGTTATATTATTATGATTTTAATGCGTAAACGAGAAGGTCGAGAATAAGCATGGATTTTATAAATCGATAAGTGCAATTTAAATTAAAATCAGCAAGAAATACGGATGATACAAGCATTTTAAACCGCTAATCAGACAGAGAGATCCGATATGCACTGTGACGTCATGTAACAGGTCGGCCATATAAGCTCCATGTTACATTCTGTTTCACTAGAAAGAGATAGGAACACATATTATTTAGTGGCCTATATGTTGGTTGTTTCTATAGCTATAAAAAACTGATTTTATTTCAACTGTTTGTTACATGAATTTTATTGAAGCTGTGAAGAAAAGTCATGTTTTATTGCGAAATTGTGTAATTTTTATAAACTCGGTTCCGTTGCGTGGTTAAATAAGATTTAGTACTTATTTATAAAACAGGGCGTTTGGCTACAATATTAACTTTTATAACCATACAACACTAACAGTAAACCTGCAATATCAATTTTAAAAATGAAAAAAACACAACTTTTCTTTGTTCCTCTTAACAGCTCAAATCAAAACTTCTAACTTACCAATCTCAGCCACGTTAAAACCTACAAAAGCACTACGACCTCAACTTTGAGATCCCTTGCAAGCATCTTAAGTCTCTCCACGTTCCGTTAACCATATCAAACGAAGGCAATTAGCTAATGGGGCCGGTCAATTGGTACTACGTCACTCCCATTACCTGCCGTCCTAACCAGATAATCAGTATTATCCTATTATGCGGCTTATATTCAAAGAGAGTTAAGTTTTTGTCAAAGGTCGCGCAGGCGATGTATCATGGCCAATACACGTGTTGAAATAAGGAATAATGATTGTAAACCAAGGGATGAAAGGCACCTATTTTACACGAGATATTTTTACGCTCGAGAATAGCGAGGACGCCAATATTCCGTGTGAAATAAATGGTGACTTTCACCCGAGTTAAACAATACATTTCATGAGGAAACTTGACGATAAAACTTGGTGTATGGCTGTATAAGATTTTAGCGTGGCTCAGTACAGCTTAGATTTTATAAAATAATCTTACCACATATAGTCAGAGGCTGTATAGGTTCCTCCTGCACAGGTCCATTGTCATTTTTTTTTAATTACTTTTTTTTTAATCCTACTACAAAGAAGCTGTATAGGTTTTTGCTACTGCACAGGTCCATTGACATAATTCTTAATTCAAATTATTTGTCTTCCCTAGGGTTGACATGCATCACTTTCAACCCGCTTCTAAGATAAACAATGGCCTACTTTCAGAGTATGAAGATGTTTTTCGAGGAGAATCATAGCAATCAATGTAATCTTACAAATCTTGCAAATGCGTTGCCAACCCTAAGGGCTTACGCTATGCGCTATGCGCAAGCGCCTTATTTCTTCTATGTCGAGATACCGAACTATATAAAATGAAGGGAAGACAAAAAAAACATTGCCATATAATATGGTGCTTGTTGTTTATTAAACGTTATTAATTTGCTTGTCGATTAAAGAAGCATTTTCCGCATTCCTATTAGTCCTATTAATAGCAAAAGCCAAACGCATGAATACAATTACATTCTTTACCAGAGAATAATAGTTAGAATTTTTGTGTCTTAGTGTCTTTGAAATACGTAAATCCCATTTTGATCCGGATTTTTTAATCTAATTAGATTAGATTATGCTAGGTTTCTCACAATACAATGTGTCATTTAATTAAAACATGTACATCTCCTTATACCATTGAAATAAGGTGCAAATGTGTTAATATATCTTTGACGTCCACTTTACTAATTTAATAAATGTGACATAAGTATAACCCACCTTTCTTGATAAAGAAGCGTTGTGTAGCTCATCCAGCGTTGGCCGCGGAGCAGCGTGTAGAGACAACACGTTTCTATAGTTGTCCAACCTCGGCAGAGCTTCCCGGGTGAAATGCCTGTGCCAAAAAAAACACATCGTCATATCACCCGAAACGCGGCCGCTGCTGGACGTCGGCCTGCCCAAAGATCTTCATCACGTCGGTTTTACCCCAACGGACTTTAGTTTTACGAGTAAGTTAGCAACACAGGTATAAGTGGTGCAAAATAATACATTTTGATACAAGTGCGAAAAGTATGTAATTTAACACGAGTTTCAAGACTTTCGAGGTGTCTTGGCTTCGAGCTGCAAGCGAGAGACAAGACTCAGTACGAGTGAAAATGACAGTTCCGCGCGTGTATTCAAACGATGTTTTTTAATACATCTGCAAAATAATATTAAATAAACAAAAACAAAACAGTAATAAGAAGAGAATGTTACTTAATTCGTAGTCTGATAAAAAATCACAGGGTTAAGGGTAAAAAAAGAAAAAGTATAAAACACAAACACAACCATAGTGCGTATTATCCAACTTTCCGCACGATATACAGCTACAAAAAGTACCACTTTTTAAGCAACTGTATCGAAAATAATTTTTCCACATATGTTCCACATATTACAAAACTCACCAAAACAAAATTAAGATAATCAAAAAATCGTCCCATGGTGGGCGCCAGTTAAAACTAAATAAGTTAGGCACTACTGGCGCTCAAGTACAATTTAAGTTTCTCAACTAAGCAGATTGTTTCGTTTTTTTTATCCCGACTAGTAAAAACTCGCAAAATGGACATGACTGGAAAAATCAGGTGGGGGACAGCAGTGGGCATTATGTGTTGGAGAATAACTTTGGTAATCACTATTTTTCAGCCCCGACGCAGTCTTTTTTTTACGTCTGTCTGTCTCTGCCTCTAGCATCGTAGTTCTTAAACGGATTCGGCTGCATTTATTTTAAATCAAAGCTAGTTTAACTGGGTTATTTCTTATTTATCTGATCTGATCTGATTTGATGAAAGTCGGTTGGTCCGTGAAGAGTTATGAGCAGAACCGTTTTTTTTGGCACTTCTCTATTGAGAAGCGTTATTACGCTAGTTAATTCTCATTTATCGACTTCCGCTACACATAATAATATATCGATACAATACAAGACGGAAAACAAAATTAAAAAAAAAAAAAGAAGTAGAGGTAATCAACAATCTTATCGCTAAAAAGCGATCTCTTCCAGAAAACCTTTGGGCAGGGGAAAATTCGAAATTGACATACGTAATTAAATTTAAAGTTACTTGCAGCATTATTTTTTAAATGAATCAGAATCAGATGTCAAATACGGCTACCAAAATCTAAGTCATAGCAACTTTTCAAAATTTGTGTTGGTGCTAAAAATTTTGTGTTTCTTTAGCTATTTCATTATTACGATCATATTTTTTTTTGTTTATTTGGTATAAAAACGGTTATTTTAAAGTTGTATACCTATCTCGATATAATATAATTATACCCAATTGAAAGCCGACTAATGAGAAGTCACTATGACAGTTCAAAAATGCCACGAAAATTCCGGTCTTTGGTTATCAGCTCTGAAGAAAGGGGTCGCATGTATATCCGGGATTGAGTAATAATGTTTATATTGAAATAATTTACCTGAAGCTCTTGGCGTATTTGGTGTCAGAAGCCGTGAGGGGGTCGTCGCTCTCCATCCCCGACCCCTCCGACTCTTCCGTCGCTTCATCTTCTGATTTGCCTTGCATCTATGGACAAAAGCAAAAATAAATTCATTGTTTAAATAGTAATAAATTTTTGGACGGCTAGGACAAGTTGGCCGCGACTTGTTTGACGCTAGTCCTTTTTGGGGTTCCGTACCCAAAGGGAGCCCATATTAATACACCTACTTTGTCCGTCCGTCCGAACTTTAAAGAGCTGTATATTCTAAACCGTAATAGACAGCGGGTTGTTTATTTCAGAAGCCGTTATTACGGCGCCTATATTGAGGAATAAAAAAAAATGAGGATGTGAAATAATAAAGGGGATACCCATACATTTTAATAACTAGTCTGTAGCGATAGAAACGAACGGAGCGTGAAGCAAAAAAACAAGATAGGCCGCTCTGGTTGGGCAGTTAACCCGAGCCCAACTAGCCAGCATTTTCTGTCTTCTGTGGGGTTATTGTGACCTATCTGTGCCATTCATTTTACGCTGAGAGAAAAGGACAGAGTTATGTAACTGCTATAGCTCCGTCCTTTACGCTCACCGAAAAATTAACTGCATAGCTATGTCATAATAACCCCCCTGGCAGTCAATCCTTTGATTATGGTGAGATTACCGAGTGGCAGAAGAAGGGACAAAATTAAAGTTGTGGTAGACATACAAGAAATGCTCTTGATTTCAATAAAATTAAGATATAAAAAACAATGGTAGGTACACTTTTGGTTTTATGTAATTTTATCTAGATAAGTCAACCCTGTTTCCACGAAGTTTAATGACGTGGCTTGTACACGCTAGTTTTTCATGTTGGTAACGTAAAATTTTAACATTAACCTTGTGTTATAACTGTTTCTCAGTAAGCACAGTCTAATGCGTCATTTTTTGCTTGAACGACACGTTACGACCTGAACACTTTAGAATTAGCAAGCAGCGACAAACAAAGCAAAATAATGTTAATTGGAGAACCGCGAATGTCCCTGACTGTACCTGTCATATGTTTAAATAGGAAGGTCAAACACAACAAATTTTAAATTTAATGAAATGGTCACGTCTTCTTTTAACGACAAAGCATAAAAGTACAGTCACACCACATTAATGTTGACCTACTAACTCTTAATGTTGTCGTGTTTCGCTACTTTGCAACGTCCATTTTTAATTTAGTCTTTCTGACTTGGCACGAATTTAAACACGATTGAATTATGATGACTTGCTTCTTCAACAATAACTTGACTGTTCACCAGGATTTTTAATTCACAGTCGTGTTGCACAAAACTTCAAGTACTTAAACTACACATTCAGAGCCTAGAACTCCAAAGCGAGACTATTTTGTAAGGAAATTATGTTCTTGGCATGTAATGTGAAACTAAGTCTATTTTCAAGGGCATTCATTAAATTTGTAACAACACCGCAATTTACACGCGAGGCTAGCTGTTAAAAACTAAAGCACGATTTCGGCGCCATAGCTTTGAGGACAGCATCCAAATATCTATTTAACCAATATCCGTACAGGGTAGTGATTCTCTCAACAACGACGGTCGAACGGACGAACGAGTGAATGTCCAAGAGGCGAGTTTAAGTAGTCCCGTCAGTGCGAACAAAACATATTTAAGCGCGTGCATTTTCAATTTAGCAGCGTGGTTTCTGCCGATGGATCGATCGAACGTATAAGGCTGCTTAATTGAAAATGCACGCGCTAAAATGTGTTTTGTTCGCTCTGACGGGGCTACTTAAACTCGCTGCTGCGATTTCGCTCGTCCGTCCGACCGTCCGTTGTTTTTGGGAGAATAACACCCCTGGACCAACTAATACCAAAGAAGGCGGTTAATTGGAATGTAACAAACATAACAAAAGAAACCGGGTAAGAGTATGTCGGACCATGCTCAGTGTAGGGTTCCGAAGCCGTTACGACAAACAAAAAACTATCTCCAAAATCAACATGTATTCATGAACAAATGTTATTTAAAGTTATTTGGTGCTGCCTAAGATAATTTTTAGTACCTAGGTATAAACTCGTTAGTTGCCTGTATCTCAGATTTTTTTTAAGTTTACCTAGTCGTGATAGTTTTCTTTTTAAATTCGTTATATGTGCGTTCATTGAAGATATATTTTGTAGTTTTGGCTGTGACCGGACGGACGGACGGACATGGCGAAACTATAAGGGTTCGTAGTTTGACTACGGAACCCTAAAAACCGGTCAAGTGCGGGGGAAAATCTTTGTTGGCTTTATATATTGGTTATTTTTAGCTATTCAAAAAAAAATTATTATCACCTGTTTGTTACATGAATCAGCTTTTAATGAAGCTGCAAAAAAGACGTATATTCTCTATTATTTCCTTCGTTCTGGGTACAATACCACCCTTGTCGTATAAGTATACAAACTTTTTCCTACCACCACTAATACCTAATACTAAAAAAATATAAAACTACATCCTTTCAAAACATTACATAAAGCAAGCTTCCAGCAAACTGCAGCATATATACTCCCACAATAATTTAACATTCAGATTTCGTATCATAGACATCATAGTGCAGTATTGGACTAGCGCCAAATATACAGGGTGTCTTGGATCGAATAAGAGATATTTGGCGGGGTAATAGTTCGCACGATTCTGATCACGGGGGTATGGTTCATTTTTGTTTCTGTTAATGTAAAAAAAAAAGAAGGATTAATTATATTAATTTTGTTACTTGATGTATCGCAGCCGATATCTCGACCTTGACATTTTGACGCTGATACTATACTACTACAAACGTTCGTAGTAACTAACGTCAAAATTCTAAAGGTCAATGACCTGACACCATACGTTGTTTACATGGTATGTAAACAAACAGTTCGTTCCATGTACCTAAGCAGAAATCTGACTAACATTTTAAAATAATTATAAATTTTAGTGCAACTTACTGTATTTTCATTAGTGCAACTTACTGTATTTTCATTTTTGCAATTTGAACACTAGCTGGTTTTAAATGTGAATTCACTAGATCTCTTGTTCACGCTTCGCCAAGACTGATCATAATATTATCGTCCTTCTTATATTATTGTCGAGATCTACTTAACCATTTACCATTCTTTTCTGTTCTAAAGTGGCCCGTATAACCGGTTTACAGCAAAAATAATTACGACTTGAATATCTCAAAATAACATAACAATGACATAATATTATAATGACAGCCATAAATTCATAGACTCAGACATAGAGTTCAGATAGACATGGATTGAACGATCCGATTATTGCCCTCCGTATTGATCTGCGTGGTATTTGTGGCAGTAGCCAACAGCCCGAATGCAAAATATTTTGTCCATGGATATAAAGGCCGTCGCATAATTGATTATAATTTATTATGATGTCACACTTACCATAGAGAACAAAAAATACCAACCTTTCCTAGGCCATGGAATGGATAAACTTACGTGTAGAGACGATTTTATTTTTACAAAACCTAAACCTAAACCTCTTTTCATAAAAAGTATTCAATGGTACAAGATTTAAAAAAATACTATGCTGAACTGTCAAAGGACAATAACAACTTATTGATTCGTTTTAATTATTGTGTGTTGTATTCATAGTTATCCCTGATGGTGGTAGAAATCAATGAAATAAATCCATGATTCATGATCTAATAAAATAACTTTAATGTACCTACGAGTACAAGTGCTATTTTACCTGTGCGAGTGTGGGAAGAGTGTGAGTAAACATCGTAATCGTAAGTTTCATTTTTAAATTATTTCACATAATAGCCCTTATCAGAGATCATCTTTTCATTCATATTATAGTTCAGTTTCAGTCTATTTTCAGTTTTCTAAACACCGTGGAGCTTTTGACCGTGATTAGAAAGTTTGTTGATATGGAACAACTTGTTTATTTACATTACGTTGTGACACATGTTATGTCATAGTTACACCGGTATGACGGGGTCAAAAATGTAGCAGTGCTAGTGATTCAATATCGACAATATTTATCGACAACGATATAAAGCAATTTTTGATCATCATTAAAATAAGTAATGGCCTAGTTTGAATGACTTTTAATTATGTGCAAACCTCTTATAATACAAACAACCGGAATCTGACATTGACTCTGGACTCGAGTCACTTTTGACAACCGTTGAAATTACATTGAATAACAAATTAATTCAGTACGACAATATTCTTTAGTATTCCGACGAATTGAGAACCATTTAGTTTTTTAAGTCGGTTAAAAATGATTCGAAAGAAAAAGATCGTTTATCTTCATGGAAAGCTGATCATTTAGATATAGAAGATAAAGGTATTTACAACTTTATTTTGTAAGTAATGGAAGATCCATATGTCACGAAAAAAATTGTCGATAAACTTAATCGATATTTAATGAATCACTAGCACTGGTACATATTTGCCCCCGTCAATCCGGTGTATGGGTTATGAATGAATTAGTTAAGATGGAGCACACTGAGAGCATCGTCAGGATAAATCAGTCTGTAACTCAGTCAAATATTAACTTAAAAAAAAGTTACCAATGTAGAGATGATCCAAATCATCCACCCTATCTACGGTTAAAATTTCTTCGATTGATTTCAAGACACCCTGTATATACGTATATCCAAATATGATAAAAGGAATTCAATAGAACTAGGTTAAATGCATATTTTTAAGCTAACACTTTTTTTCACTTTACCATTAAAACTATAAACTTGTAAGAAAAGTAATAAAAGGGACGAATCTTAAGTACCCGAAACCGACGTGCGTGCATGACTCGATGTATGCATGTGGAAGAAGCGAAAGAGATTTGTCGGGATCGTAGCAAGTGGAAAGAAGTGGTCTCTGCCTCTCTGCCCAGCCAGAGGGGTGGGCAACAGGCGTGATTTAATGTATGTATGTAATAAATGTTATGTTTCAACTTTTATCAGAGTTTTAAACTTTGTTCCTATAGTATTTCAATTGTTTATCGGATAATTGACCAAGTAGGTACATACCTAATGATATTTATCAACACGGTGTAACTTATAGTGAAAATTAATGACAGTCTTCAAACCTCTTTGATCACAAAAATGTATAAAAGTGAACATTTATAGTAGTTATATAATGTACAATCAGCCCAATGGAGCCCTGACCCATCATAGAACTGTGTCACAGTGATGTTATTTCAATCATAACCTCACTGTGACACAGTTCTATGGCGGGTCAGGGTTCCTAATGTAAGGTAAGGTCGCGTGGAATGAATAGATTCATCATAATTCTACCATATATTTTAATTCAGGGTCTCTATTCTTCTGGGTAAGACCTTATAGCTTTCTGACCTGTAATCGTATTGTTTTTAAATCGGCCGCCATTACTGTCAAGTAAATACGAGCTATCAAAACCTTACAATCCGATAACATGTCAAAAGCAATAAGGATTTAACTTGTAATCTCAGCCCTGTTAAGAGTGCACCGAGCAAACGTCGAGCGTCCAGTGGCGCCCTCATTACTATTATTGTGGTTTCTAATTAACTACAGAATTCCTTGCAATCAGACGTTACGTTTTTGTAGCGCAAGTAAAAACACAATTTATGGGATACCTATGTAACAAACTTTAATAACAATTAACCTTTGAGTAGTCAGCTTAACGGGAAATGGTGGCCACTTTTTTCCGTTTAGTTAATAACTCGAAGGTGAATTGTTATTAAACTATGTGATACACCCTATAAGTTGTGTTTTCATTTGTAGTACAAAAACCTACCGACCAATTTCAAGAAAATACTTTAGTTTATTAGAAAACTCAATAATAGTAATGAGTGCGCCACTGTACATCCGGCGTACGCTCGGCGCAGTCTTAAGGTTCAAAACCCTTTCCGCACACTGACTTGACTGCCAATTTAAGGATAACCACCTGACAGGTGGCCAACAGAAATAACTCAATATTATTACTTAGTAATAAAATCCTTGTCCTTACATTATTCGCGTATCGGAATGTAACGTGCACAAAACATTATGGTTTTTACATCTGCCAAGCGTAGCAAACAATAAGTAATCATAATCAAAATGGAAGATTAAAGTACTACGTAATAACACTCTTCGCTGCTTGACAAACATAGCATAAGTGCAACATAATAGTCAAGGCCAATGAAACGCTCTGTGGTTTCACATAAGATTGCATACGCAACAATATTTGTATAAGATGCACCGTTTTTCACTAAGCAGGTTTATAATAGTGCCCATAGTGTTGCACAATTTATTTTATGTCTCGTAATAATTATTAGCATCAATCATTATCAGTGGAAACAACATTCAACCAACTGAGTGATGTCTGATTTGATTAATAATTTACACACTTTGTGGGAGCTACAATCTTTGCGTGAACTAACACGCAGGTGTGTTATTCTCTCAAAAACAACGGACGGACGGACGAACGAGCGGAATCGCAGCGGCGAGTTTAGGTAGTCCCGTCAGAGCGAACAAAACACATTTTAGCGCGTGCATTTTTAATTAAGCCGCCTATACGTTCGATCCATCGGCAGTAACCATGCTGCTAAATTGAAAATGCACGCGCTAAAATATGTTTTGTTCGCACTGACGGGACTACTTATGTCCGCCCGTCCGACCGTCGTTGTTCAGAGAAATACTACCCAGGTGTTAATTTAATACTTGTTCATAGAACTGATAGAAAACGATTTAATATTTCAATCCAATCGATCCAATTCATCAATCGATCGATTATTATTTTTGATTATTAATGCTCGATCGTATTCGTTTCTTGATTTACGTTAACGCAACGCAACTTCATCGAAACATTCTTTAGATTAAATAAAAGTGAAATTAGTAGGTAGTAGAATTATCAAAAAGTTTTTATAGATGTTGGAAATTCTGTAGCTCTGCCTACCCCACTCTGGGAATAAAGGCGTGAGTTTATGTATGTATGTATGTGAAATTCTCTAAGGCCTCTAATAAATTGATCTCGACTGTAATGGTCGTCTTAAGAGGCGTCAAAAATGTGTTCTATGGTGTGACGTTTACTTTGACGTATCTTGTGACGGGCATCTCAGACAAGACGAGTCTATTAAGGTCCGTATTAATAAACTCATCTTGGCTGGGATGCGCGTCACAAGATACGTCAAAGTAAACGTCAAGCAAGCCATAGAAAGCTGTAATTTTTGACGCATCTCGAGACGAGCATTAGAGTTGAGATTAGTTTATTAATACGGCCCTAAGGCCCGTATTAATAAACTCATCTTGGCTGAGAGGCCCGCACAAGATACGTCAAACTAAGCATCAAACCTTAGAAAACTGTCATTTTTGACACATCTCGAGACGACCATTAGAGTTGAGATTATTTTATTAATACGACCCTAATACGGGCCTAAGAGTTTTAAGTCACTATATTAGGTAGTAGGTATGTTTTATTTGCCACATTTGCATATAAATCTTGCTTGATTTATGCATTCATTGTTTTATCGAATTTAACAAAAGAGTTGTAAGCATTAAGACTGCAACGCTGTCGTCCTACCAAAGAAGGCGCTAACTGCATAGTAATAGTATAAGCATTTTAAATTTAGTGTTGTTACCGATAGAGTATAGAATGGTTTCACAACTACATTGATGTTGCCCGCTTTCTTTGGTAGAGAGGCAAAACGAGCAAACGCCGCCTTTATTGGCGCCCTCGTTATGTACTATTATTCAGTTCTCAAATAAATTAAAGTATTTTTTCTAAACCGAAGAATGTTGATTTGTTCTACAAATGAATAAAATTATAAAATAGCTGTCCGCGCCCGGCGCCGCTCGTGAGATTGTTTCATAGATACCTTATAATTATCACTACATAGTATAAAACAAAGTCGCTTCCCGCTGTCTGTCCCTATGTATGCTTAGATCTTTAAAACTACGCAACGGATTTTGATGCGTTTTTTTTTAGTAGATAGAGTGATTCAAGAGGAAGGTTTTTATGTATAATAAATTTTGTTTTATGTACGTGTGTTATAGAAAACTGAAATAAACCGAAGCGAAGCGAGGGCGGGTCGCTAGTAACTTATAACTTATAAACATACTTTACGTCTTATTGTCAGACCTACCGAATATACAAACAAAATTGGATAAGAATCGGTCACGCCGTTTCGGAAGAGTTTTATTAAAAACACTGTAACAAAAGAATTTCGTACAGGGTGTTTGGTAGTCGGCTGTAGGGGTTTTAAGGGATGATAGTTAGGGACATTTTGGACGCTTTTAACCACATTTACTTTTAAAAAAACCGGGCAAGAGCATGTTGGACCATGCTCAGTGTAGGGTTCCGAAGCCGTAACGACAAACACAAAAAACTATCTCAAAAATCAACATGTATGAAACAATTTTCTATTTAAAGTTATTTGGCGCTGTCTTAGATGATTTTTAGTAGGTATAAACCCGTTAATCGCCTGTTTCTCAGGAACTAATCATGTCTACTTAGCCGTGATAGTTTTCCTTTAAAATTCGTTATATGCGCTTTCGTTGAAGATTTTTTTCAGATTTTTAGTACTTGTAGTTTTGGCTGTAGGGGGGGGGGGACACTTGACTCTAACAAAAAATAGCGCTTTAAAGCTTAATATTTCATAAACGGATCCCTTAATCGAAAAATTGTTTCCATAAACCCGCAATATTTTTGAAAGACCTATCCAACGACACCCCACACTATGGGGTAGGCAAGAAAAAAAAAGACATCCCCACGTTACGTGTAGGAGGTGCATTAAAAAAAAATATTTTTCAAAATTTTATTTTACCACTTTGTTGGCGTGACTAATATGTACATTCATGCCAAATTACAGCTTTCTAGTACTATGAGTCTCTGAGCTAGACTGGGGACGGACGGACGGACGGACGGACGGACGGACATGGCGAAACTATAAGGGTTCCTAGTTTGACTACGGAACCCTAAAAACTGTTGCAAAAAAACCGATTAATAATCAGTCAAGCATTAGCAGGCGTCAATTTGAATTTATTTGAAGAACCAAGGTGTTGCGAAGGTAAAACACTAAAAAAATATACAATACTGGTTGTACATGGGTGTTATTCTCTCAAAAACAACGGACGGCCGGACTAACGAGCGAGTTTAAGTAGTCCCGTCAGAGCGAACAAAACACATATTAGCGCGTGCATTTTCAATTTTGCATCATGGCTTCTGTCTAATAAGATCGAACGTATAAGGCTGCCTAATTGTGAATGCACGCGCTAAAATGTGTTTTGTGTTTTGAGAGAATAACACCCCTGGGTGTTTAATAATTATTTAATAAACAAACATGCCGTTTTTTCAAGAATAAAAAAAAATGCAACGTGTTATAAACCGTGCAACTTTGCATAATAGTAAATGGTGTCAAAAATGTTCAGAATGACCCTAACTATATACGTATCATCTCTTAAAACCTCTACACCCGATTGCCAACCTCCCTGTATATTAGATATGACATAACTTTATAACAATAACCTTCGAGTGAGTAACTATGGAAACAAGTGGCCACATTTTCCGGTAGGTAAGTTGATTATGGTTATTCATTACAATAGAGAATACTAGTAATGAGGGCGCAACTGTACATCCGGCGTATGCTCGACGCAGTTTTAATAAGAACACTGCTCCGATGAGGTCAAGTACAAAATATCTTACTTTACAAGCGCAATTTGAACAATCTAGACCTCTTGACGTATAATCTTACAAGGACTTAAATCGCCTAGACAACTTTCAGTCCACTGACTTTCATTTAAGGTTGGAATTCATGTGTATTTTAAGAACAACTAAATTTAGAACCACTTAGGCGTTTATGAGCTTGAATACGTAGGAGATTTCAAGAGAGTTATTTATAGAGATAACTTCAACAGGACGGATCAAATTATGTTTCATTTAAAGGATTTTTACAGTTTAACTGTAGTCCCAGGCCTTTCATGACAAAAAAAAACGGACAATGTCACCAATTGACCTAGTCCCAAACTATGCTCTAGGCTTGAACTAATATGGGTACTAGACAACCATATAAATAAGTACGTATATAGATAAATATATACTTGAATACATAGAAAACATCCATGAATCACGAACAAATATTCGAAGTCTTCACAAAAATATCTAGAAAACCAAACAAACACACAAACGTTTAGACACAAACATATAGAGACAAATATATAGAGATTCTATGTGGGATAAGTTCGCCTATGTACATTATTTATATTGATGCAAACATGTCTTGTAATTGTTTATGTGCAATAAAGAGTTTACATATATACATACATATCTGCCCTTCCCGAGACTTAAACCCGGGACCGCTAGCTTCGTAGGCACGGTCACTGCCAACTTCGCTAAAGTGTCGTCCAGTTCACAAGTATGTCTTCTAAAATGCATGACATGAACGCTTAAGCGTAAGCTTTCCAGAGGAGTCAGGAAGGCTTGAATGGTATGCCGTTCTTAGACACATCGTTAATTAAAACAAAACGGACACATTCCAAAATGAGTCAGTGTTGCATTTTAAAATTAGAAGCTATTCGTATAAGACTTTTAATGCAAGAGCAAATTATTTTGGAATGTGTCCGTTTTGTATTCAATGAGCGACATGCAAATTAGGACCAAAACGAAAAATACTCTAAAACTTTATAGCTCTCTTTTCCGCAAGAAAACTTTGAAAAATCCATTCATTCCTTTCACATGTAGCGTTAGATATAACTTGCCCCATATCGTTGATGGTGTCTAAAAGAGTACCAACTTATAAAATATGTAAACTAAACTGTGCTGTAGGTATGCCCATTCATCATCCGAAAAATATTCCAAAGAATGCGGCCACTGACCCCCTTCTAGGGCGGGACGTTCCAGGTACTTCATTACCAATGCAAATCTTTATCTCCGATGTCGAACAGATGGTGCTGTGTATATTTTTCTAACGTTCAAAGCTCAACTTATATGCAATAAAGCTATTTTTAAGTAGATAAAAAAGGGTCTCTATTGATTGGCATAATTATTTTTAGTTATTTGTTTTATTAAGTCATAGGTATTTATCGCAAGTCAAAAATTTTTTTTTAAACTGTAACTTATACCATCTCGTGTCAGGGATTAAACGTAGTGGTATCTACTACTAGCTGAATTTCGTTTGCTGTACCCTTACCATGAGTTACAATTACCGTAATCGGTAGCGAGTCGAATGCTCTGTGCCTCGCACTCTATAACAATACTACGAGGTCTGCGAGGGACAGAGCATTCGATTCGCTAATTACGGTAATTGTAACTCATGGTAGGGGTGCAGGTCATATAACATCAACATTAAAGAAGTTGTTATCTGAAGTGTCCGGTCGGCGATAATTTCATTTTCTAAGATTGAGCAACTATATCAGCGACCCAATTTGATCACTAACTAGCAGTAACTTCAAGGGCCATATTAATAATCAGATCTGGACTTTATTCTCAAGATGCGTTAATAATTACAGTTCTCTATGGCTTGACGTTAACTTTTTTTTTTATGGCATAGAGTTGACAAACGAGCACACAGGCCACCTGATGGTAAGTGGAAACTGTGACCCATAGACATTCGCATTCACAAGACTGCAGAGCAATCCTAAGACTGCAAATGCGTTGCCAACCCTGAGGACTAAGATGGAATGCCTCTATGCTAGTAATTTCACCGGCTGTCTTATCCCCAAACCGGAACACAACAATGCGAACACTGCTGTTTGGCGGTAGGTTAATGGATAAGACGGTGGTAGCGATCCGGACGGACCCTGCACAAGGTCCTACCACCCGCAAAACTTTGACGTACTTTTGCAGCGGGCATCTCAGCCAAGATGAGTTTTATAACACGGCCCTTAAGTGTATACGTAATAAATACGCTGTTTCATACAAGTCTGTGTCTGAGTACAAGGGGAGACCAGAATACCTTGATCCTCCAATTCCATACAGTGGCTATAAAATTAGGACAACAATAAGATAGGATGTCGTTTAGGACGCCGGTAAGCTCTTATATCCAACCACGCAGCTAAAAATAGAAGTACAACGTAAATTACGCATTCGTTCAAAAGAGTAAAGGTTTTTTATAGAAAGATAGTTTTTGAGTTTGTTTTTTTTGTTGTTAATAACTAAATAGGTCATCTAACTACCTACTATTTCCTTCCATGGAGAATTGTTGAAAAACCGCGCCAACGCTCAAACCAGTCGCATCAGTATACAACTTGAACTATTTCCTTCAACAAAAGGCCCTCTCCAAAGGATCGTTAATGAGGTTTTATGTATCGGAAGCGCTTAGATTATGCGTAGAGATGTTAATACTGGTGGGACAAACAGAATAACAGTCCCATGTCCATGCTTCAAGGTTTCATTGACATAAACAAATACCGGGTATGTTTACCCGTTAAGTATGTCAGAGCAATGGGCGTGTACGTTCCTTGCCCGACCTTCCAATCTCTATACAAACTGAAGGCGATTTGGAGTCCTTGACAAAGTGAGTAGTGTGAGGTTTACAAAGTATTTCAGGCGTAGGAAAAATATATCTGAATGGCAGTGATGGGTATACAATAACCATCGATCAGCTAAATACAGGTAACGCAGGGCTGATCGGTTTAAACTATTGGGAAAAGACCATGGTCACCTGCGGAAGGAATTCGTCTGACATGGTGATGGAGACAAATCTCCACCAGATTCCAAGAGGAACTCAATTTTGAAACTATATATAATAAATATAAAGGGACAATCTTACACAAATTGACCTAGTCCCGAATAAAGCTCTAGGCTTTGGACTGTTTAGGTACGTTGTCGCTTTCAATCGTTTCACAATTTTGTATAACATTTCAAACACGACGTTAAAGTGACAAGGTACATAAATGATCACTTATTTATGCTGTTGACTTAAGTACAGTCAGCAGCCGAAGTAACTACGCAACCGAAGAGGTCAAAATGATCTGCACTCGACTCTATTCTCAAGAGAATACATCGTATCTACTTTTGATGCTGACTGTACTAGGGAACTATCGGGTCATACACAAATTTAGGTTCAATATTGTCCCTTTTTTTTAATAGTAGGTCGTGTGAGTGTCCGATTTTGAACTAAAAAATAGACTTTGGGGAACAGGAGAGACTTTTTTGTTTCTATGACTCATCAAAAATATAAACAACAATAATACATACTACACCGATACTCGGGCTCATCACAAATCTGCCCTGCTAAGACAAATTATGGTAACTATGAAAAAAATCTTGAAGCAAGTGCAACCTTAACACTAACACGAGAGGGTTAAATCTAGTTTGGCTATTGAGTTTGAGATATCGCCTTTTGGCTTATGGGGGCAGAAATGTCTGCCCGTAGGTACATGGGCCCTCTAGCTTCGTAGGCAGGGTCACTTCCATCTAGGCTAACCTCGTCGTAAATACAAGAGATGGATTGCACCTCTTAGATAGAATCAGTGGTTTCCACTTTAATTTAAAGTTGCCATGAATATTTACGAAACTAAATAGGGTAAAGTCACCAGTGGTCCGCCAGATACTTGTAGTCGGCGTCTGCCAATACTTTGTATGAGTGGGAAGAGTACGAAAGATATATTTCCCATTTTTCGCGCTCATATCAGGTCGAATGCTGCTCTCTGGCTAACCACTGCTGACTTTACCCTAATATTTGAAACTAATGAATTCGTCACGAAAGCATCACTAATCCAACCTCAATGTACAACACATGACGAAATTTTCAACCTTGCCTCGCCAGAATTAGGTAACGGTGCGTAAAACCTAAATAAGTGACATCGGGTATAGATACAGGGTGTAACATTTAGATCGGTCAGTATGGGAAAGTCTGAAACTTTAAGACACGAAGATCTGTTCGCAGGAATCATGTCATTGATTTTAGTAACAAGAAAAACTGAGTTCATTTTTTTTTTTACTTGTACTCAGCTCAGGAATCTAACCCGGGCGCGGGCGTTTTGAAAAATGCAGTTTTTACATACATACATACATACATACATAAACTCACGCCTTTATTCCCAGAGTAGGGTAGGTAGAGCTACAGAATTTCCAACAACTCTAAGAACTTTTTGATAATTCTGTAACCACATTTTGCACACTTAGGCTAAGATGTTTACCAGTGTATTAGTGACAGGTTGCAAGCCCATCGCCTAACAGCAGTACACGCCTTTATTACCTTTGTCGGCTTTTACGACATCCACGGGAAGACATGGACTGGCACTATTCTAATCCGGCAACCACACGGGGAAAATGCAGTTTTTCTTGTTACTAAAATCGAAAACATGGTTGCTGAAAACAGATCTTAGTATGTCTTATACTGTCAGACTTTCGTATACTGACCGATCTAAATGTTACACAATTCCCGGACCCAAAAAGAGGGGTGTTTTAAATTTAACCTGCGTATCTATCTGTCAGTATATCCTATGTGTCTGTCATCCATCGTAGCTACTCGCTCCCATGGACCTATTCGGACGCGGGTTATTTTCAATAGAAAGTTAATTTAGTCAGAGTGGTTCTTGTCTAGGTTTAATGAAATGGAAACGAGTGGGTGGGCTGTAAGGCCGTTGCATGTATCGGGCTTTTTATCTATTCAATAGATGTATTAGTTGTCTGTGGAAATACTGATAGAAAACAGCTCAAAATCGGCGAACCTTATTTTTCATCTTCCTTTTTTACTGTATAAAACAATGTCGCTTCCCGCTGTCTGTCTGTGTACGTTTCGATCTTTCAAACTACGCAACGGATGCGATTTCATAAATAGATAGAGTGATTCAAAATAAAAGTATTTAATCATTTCTGGAATATGTACGGGTGTAACAGAAAACTCACATGAACCGAAGCGAAGCGAGGGCGGGTCGCTACTCTGATTAATGAAAATGAAAACGATGAGTAAGACCGCCATCGTTTTGTTTGTTCTGTCAAAACACTGTTAAAGAAACAGCTGAAAATCGGCCACACTTATACTTTAAACTGTATACTTACATCGCACTACAATTCCTAAACTGAAACCATAAAGGGGCGAAATGATGGAATACGATACCGTAAGCGATACCGCGATGTCCGGCTACTTTGGCAAACCAAAATTGATTTTATGAAACCTAACAGATTATAATATCCGTTATGTTCAAAATATAGAGGTAGGTGCGATGTATGTGATGTTTCTAAGATATATCAAAAAAAATTCAAGCTTTAAGTGATATCAACGCTTCACACATCTCTTGACAAATACCAAACTCGGACCCGCGATACATGACGATAAATAACATAAAATCTTATAGAACCTGCTAACTCTTGCTCGGTACTCCTTTCGCGTGGAAGTTTATCGCCTATCTCTCGGAAACTGACAAATTTTCCGCGATAAAAAGTAGCCTATACCTACGTCCATCTCCGAGCTATAAACTACGAGTACATCTGTTCCAAATTTTACATCGAACCTTCGAGACGTTCAGCTGTCAAGACGGAACAATGAAAAAAAGACATCGCATTTCTACCCTAATACCAAAGAAGGCAGTTAACTGCATAGTAATGGTAAAATTTTATTTTGTTACCAACATGCTTCGACCAGGGATTGAAAACCGGTTTATTTTCCGTACCGGTTAGAGCCGCACTTTGAGAGCCTAACCCATAATAAAGGTTACGCTCGCAAGAACCGCTCTAACCGGTATCTCTATGTCGGAGCGTAAACAGGGAACGAAATCAATTTACCGGTTAGAGAGCGGTTCCTCCGTGTGGGGGGTGAATGACCGCTCGTTTAAGGAGACAGGATTGGTTTGCTATGGTATTAGATTGATAGCGCAGCCACCAGCAGCGCCTCGACGCGCGACAGCGGTCATTCATCCCGTATCGAAACACAGAGTAACCGGTTAGGGAGCGCTTCGAAATAACGTTCCCAAATCATTTCGTTCGAACGTAACCTAAATTATTAACCGGTTTAACCTAAATAAATACCGGTTTATTTGTAACCGGTTACAATCCCTGGCTTCGACTACTACATTGCAGGATAAGCATGTGACTAGTCATTACTGTCAACAATTGCCGCAACTCCTAATCCCGCAAACAAGGACCCAATCAATCAATCAACTCATCCTTTTCTTCATCCTTAACCTTGACCTAGCACTACCGACAACCGGTAAGCAGCAATCTCATCTCCACATCGAAAATCCTCACACCTCACAGCAAGTTAGAACTGGGTTAGTCCAGCCGGGCAGGTGGGGCTATTTCTGCCACCGACCCAGCTAAGTGGCCGATCCCTCGCACGAGGCGCGCCGAGGAAGCCGACGCCGAGGTGCACTTATCCAATTTGAAACTATTATGATTTATTGGGCTTGAACAAGGCGCCTGGAGCGTCTTGAAGAAATTCGAATATAGGGAGACGATTAGAAGTGTTTCGTTTAATGATATTCTGTGCCGCATCCACGATAATTGGTCCGGAAACCGGTAATGCTTGTAGCAATCCATTGCGGGTTGTTGTTACATTTTTGAGTCGAGAGCTATTGCAGCGACGCAATGTATCACAATTATCAGGAAAAGCATGCTAGCTATCGCGCCCGTGTGGTAGCCGGATTAGAATAGTGCCACTCCGTATCTTTCCGTGGATGTCGTAAAATCCGACTAAGGTAATAAAGGCGTGTAGTAAGTACTGTTAGGCGATGGGCTTGCAACCTGTCACTAATACACTGGTAAACATCTTCGCCTAAGTGTGCAAAATGTGGTTACAGAATTATCCAAAAGTTTTTATAGTTGTTGGTAATTCTGTAGCTCTGCCTACCCCGCTCTGGGAAAAAAGGCGTGAGTTTATGTATGTATGTAGGGTTCTGAAGTCGAACTAGGAACCCATGCCTGCCTTCCACTCCGAGCGGACTCCGTTTGGCTTACATAGGTGACTTTAAAGAGGTTAGCTTGCGTTGGAAAGATTTTAAGTCACCGTTGTAAGCTAAACGGAGTCCGCACGCGGTCCGCTCCGCTAGCAGTGGAAGGTGGGCATTATAGTTTCGCCATTTCCGTGTCCGTCTGTCCGCGGTTTAACTCAAGGACTCTTGGTGTTATAAATCTGTAATTTGACCTAGTTATACATTTAAATTACGCTGATAAAGTTGTAAAATAACATCTTGCAAATTATGAAGTAATTAAAATCTGACGAACCTCGTTGAACACTAAACATGGTATACCTACACCATAATTATACACAGTCAGTAGGTATACTAAACTTACCTACCTACCCTTTTCCACCAAGCCCACAGATTATAGCTACCTAGGTAGATTAAAACAGTAGCTAAGTCGTATATAAACAATATGTTACCACGTTGTCGGACCTCCTAATTCATTGTTTGCCGCGTGTAAACCCACGGAAACCAATTGTTTTCCGAACAAACACTGGCCTAGCCACCATTGTATGATAAACAAAACACTATCTCTACCCATATAAATTTGAACCTACTTGGTCATTATTTCCACGATGCTTATCTGCCCCATTGACAAGTAAAAGGATGTATGTATTCCATTAATGAGATGTAGTTATGTCCATTTCAATATGTAACTGAAATTTTGCCTACACCATAGATAGTTTACACTTACAGGATTATAAATTTTACTACTGTTTTATGTTTTAGTTATTTAATGTGGCAGGCACTAAATAAGTGAGTAGGTAAGTACTTTAGTTTATATTATAATAGTTGTTAAGTTATTCTAATGCATTTCTTCCTTTTGGAATATTAATGAAATGTGCTAACTTTTGGGAGGTATTTTGTATTTATAAGCTTTCATTATTTTGATTGTTATAACTTGTTAAAAAAGAATGAATGAAAAAGTTACGATTAATTGTGTTGTCTTGTTTCTAATATAGAAAACCATTGTTTCTATGTACATACTTACCTATTATTATAGGTTTTTGTATTTTATTTAGTTAATTAATTCCTGTTAATTTAATTTACTATGTATTCAATTTATCATTGTAAGCGATTTGGTATTATACTGTTATGCCTACATTGTATTTTCATGAATAAATAAATAAATAAACAACTTACAACAACTATCCGATTGCCCAAAGGTCAACTGGTAGAGAATATACCACTACTCATTAAGTTTCCATTTTGAACTGAAATTTGTATTATTGTACAACAAAGTTTAAATAATTACTTAAATAAATTATTAGTACTAGTTATGTAACTAGGATGTACGTACCTTGTGCATAGTGGCAAATAAATAATTATTGATAAATTATTAATACATGTAAAAATAAGTAACAATAAAAAAAAAAATAAGTAAAAATTGAAAATTGACCGTTATATTATAATTAAAGAACACCAACTTTCTTTTTTTGCATTTCATTATTAAGCTTTATCAAATAGGTAGTGTGTTTATTTATTTATTGCTAGCTTCTGCCCGCGACTCCGTCCGCGTGGAACTTGTTTATATTATAGCTTCATACAAATTTTCACCCTCTATATTTCACCCCTTAGGAGATGAATTTCAGGAAAAAAACTATCCTATGTCCTTTCTCAGGATTCAAACTATCTTTGCACTAAATTTCACCTAAATCGGTTCAGCGGTTTAAGCGTGACGAGGTTTTTTAGGTAATAAAACTAATAAGCAAACCCTTCATTTGTTTTGATGTTAAGCCAAATCAACTCACCTGAAACCTAGTAGCTGATTGGAGATTCCTGAACCGAGACGGCTTCTCCATGTCCCTAAAACTGCTCTTAGTCACCGGAGGAGCCCCCCGCTGTATAACAGCACCATTATTCACTTCCAAAAGCTTGTCCTTCTCTCCTGGCTCCTTATTCTTAAACTGCAGCCCGGCTTCCGCTTCCCCATCCAATCTCACAGGTAAATCAGAAGGATACTGTATTTGGCCATTTGTAGCAGCCATAGACTTCGCTGAACTTATTTTTCGAAACCTCCCGATGATGACATCCTCTTCGTCATCCATCGGCACATTCAGCTTCTCTATTACATTAGAAGTGCTGGGACCCTCCGTCTTCACTGGACTCAGCTCTATGTCTTTTTCCGGAGAACTCATCGTATTTTTTTTCGCCGAGTTTCAATAGGAAATAATAATGCAATTAAGCTACTTTAATTTTTTATAAGCACATTTTAAAATTCCATGTTAACGAATAATGAACGTTCAATTAGAGTGTCGTAATAACTCAAATTTCTAACAGGTAATCACAATTCATATTAGATTTGGAATAACACTATAATAGCATTTTTACACTGTGTAAAATTGTTTTAGGAACAAATTTTGTATGTTTTTTTGTAAACAATTATTACAACGCGAATTTAGTATGACTTTCTGTCAGAAAAGAAGTAAAATGACAAAAGATTTCAAAGCACGTGAAAAGGACGCGTAAACATGTCACGCTCGTCTACGCCCGCTGACAGATATTTAACGAATGACTTACTTACTTAAGTTGAATGTTGAATGAATGTTTGATGGTTGTGTTTACCCGTTTCCATGCTCATTCATTCAAATCGTTCTTTAGAGTTGCCATAACTTAAAAGCCCACATGGTTTAGTGGTTTCTAAAAGTGAATTTCATTATCAGTTATAGGAAGATAGTTCAAACTTTCACAGTGTAGGTATATTTTTATTACCAATACACCGTGTTTTGTTTGATTTACGATAACTTTAAGGGAACGTTCTTTAGCTCAAATAAAGTTAATTACCTAAAGACAGACTAATGATAACTCTTACGGTTTTAAAGATCTTTTTTTTTTTAAATTTAATCAGTTAATTACGTTGAACTAGTGTAAAAGGCTCTTAATTGATAACAACAATTTTCTTTTAATTTTTAAGAGCAAAGAGTTTCCTATTGTTAGGTTTATGTATACGCGTCCATGGAATTAGTAAGTACTAACGTACACATGGAAGGTGCACTACACCGATAACGCGAGCTGAAAGAAATGTACTAAAGCTTACTGCGTCCCTTTCTAGTAAGGTAACCATATTTAAATTGCAATTTACGGACAAATTAATTTTACAAGACGGTGGGGCAGTAAACGAAACAATATTTACCTACTTATTCAACTGATTGTTTCCAAAACCGATATCTGTGGAGCTGTGTGGTCTCCGATCACTAATCCGTTGACAAATTGAGGAAAAGTAGCCGCCATTTTGAACTTTTTAGTTATTCAACTGATTGTCTCCAAAATCGATATCTGGGGATCTGTGTGGTCTCCGTCAACGAATTCGTGGACGGACTGAGAAAAAGTAGCTGCCATCTTGAACTTCTTAGTAAGAGCAGGTAGAACAAAATACAAGCATTGAAAGCTTTCAAACAAAATCTAGTATTAAGTTGTAATTCAAGTGTCAATTATAGGAGACCACACAGATCCCCAGATCCACATACAGGTACTTTTCTTCCGGCTCGCGTTATCGGTGTAGTGCACCTTCCAGATGTGCGTTATTACCTACTAATTCCATGGTCACGCCATCATTGACGTATTTGACACTGATTATTAGTTAACTCTAAGGGCCCTTTTAGAATGACCAAAGATATAGATAACATTTAATTACTTTGATCTAAACAGTTTTTTTATTTATTTTATTATGCAATATTTAAAAATCAAACCTACCACCTACTTTCTATAGATAGACCTAGAAATATGCCGAAGTTATCGTAAATCAAAAAAAATACGGTGTATAACAACAATTAAACACAAGGGGCTTCCGCACAAGAATGGTACCTGCAGAACCCTACGTATCCAAGTTCGACTCGCAATTAGCCGATTTTGGTCATAGTCACCCACTAGTCTATTTCGTTACAGCTTTGGTACACTTCACGAGACCGCCACAAATTACTAAATAAAAGTAGGTAATAAATAAGTAGTGATGGTAACACAGCTTTTGAAATAAAGAAAAAAACATATTCTGACGCTTTGATTTCTTTTCATTCCAACATAGAAACATTTCATTCTAACATACATTCAATTCATTCAGTGTTGCCAGATTTATAGGTTTTTCCTAAAACTTAGGGGTTTTTCCAGGTCGTTGAGATTTTTTGGAGGTTTCGATGTCACTAAATTTGTCTAGGGGATTTTCTGAAGGATTCTCACAATTCTTACTAATGGTGAATTACTTTTAAAATCGGTCAATAACAACTACTACACTGACATTTTGAACAAATTTTAAGGATACTTACGATTTTTTAGTTAAGTTCAATGTATCAGTAAGTACCAAATAAGTTCTAATAAAAACTTCATATCAATTTAGTATTTTAGTAACTGTAAATATTATGTAGCCTGTATGTATTAATCCTTATATTTTAGATAAATATGATATATACAAAAATCGTCAGAGGTTTTTTATCAATTTGTACTTTAGAAACTAGGGGTTTTTTAAATACATTTAGGGGGGAAGGTGCAAAAAAATCTGGCAGCACTGAATTCATTCATTCATTCGTTTATTTGTGTTCGCGCGGGTGGAGCTGGAGCTGTCGTCTGGCCCTCTTTTCGTCCAGACAATATTTTTAAATTTGTTATTTTAAGTTTGTTTGGTACGAGATGGGCTTCGACGAGGGGAGAATAGTTGTGGATAGTGATAATGGAGCTTATTATGCAGGACAGACAGTAAACGCGAAACTAGTTTTTGACCAGGCTAAGGTCAAAACTTTTCGAGGTATGTAATAAGTAATAAAATAAAACAGGCTCTCTAATCTATCTATATTGTATTCTATAAGATTTCGGAAAATGTTTGCTAGGCGCTGCGACGGTTGCCGATTTAATTATTGTTTATACACAGACTCAAATAAACCGGCGAAAAAGGCTATAACCTTGAGCGAAGGAAGCGCCGAAAGAATAACTTAACGCCTTTGTTACTGTTTACGCCTTTTTTTCCCATAAATAATAAGGCCTATTTATTAATCGCGCAATTTTTTACTATTTATTTTATTTTTTGATTCAGTAAATAATAAAAAAATGTTAATCAGTAAGTAAAAAAATACATACAGTCCAAAGACGACTACGCTAAAAACCTTCTCCATATATTTCCGCAACTATTGCTAATAGCTTTCCCCAAACAAAAATTAAGTTAACTGTGTACCCTCAAAAACTAGTTCCATGGAGGATTTGACCAAACGAGAATAAGGTTTTATACCTCGATTAAATGCTGAATTTGTATAGACTTATCTCACAGAAAGTTTTATTCCAGTTTGATCAAAACCGCCCCTAGTAAAATTTTGTTTAGGTGATAGATAATAAATTTTTCAGGTGGTAAAACAGTGTATACATACATACATACATTAAATCACGCTTGTTTCCCAGAGGAAGGCCAGAGACCACTTCTTTCCACTTGCTACGATCTTAACAGTGTATAAACTAACATATTTCACAATTTTTATTTCATTCAACAATTTAGATTCAGTTAATGTTTCCAAATGGTTTTTTTGAACTAACTTAATGTTTTTCATTCATCCATAGGTGTTTGTATGCAACTTTTTTATACTACTTTTTATTTTCTAGACATTGTAAATTTTATGCTTACAAGCATTAAACTAACTTTTTATATTTCAATTAACATATTATTTTATTGTCCCTTTACTTGCTCAACCTTGTATGTGATTGAACTGTTACATACGAAAGTCGTCTTAATTCTTAACCCTTAATTTGGCAGAAATAAAAAAGCGGGAATTCAAACCATTTTTGATTTTGAATCAGCAAAAAATAAGAACACAATCCAAACCCAATACGTAGTCATTATGGTATGTCGGCTGTGATGAACATTGCCAAATTGAGGGTAAGGAAACATGAGTGCTTTTGCTATCAAACTCGATCAGATACGAGGTTGAGTAACTAAAGGGACAATATACAGAGCTGCCTTCCTAACCCAATAAGCAGTATTTTAAATTCAATCACCAAAGCAGATTCAATTCTATATCGTTAATAATAAGGTTGATTTTACTACGTTTTTGGAGGTTTATCTTAGTTACTACGTTTTTGTTTAGGGCGGCAGTGTGGTGGCCATATAATAAGAAATGCTTGTGTTTTCTCTATGCAATTGTGACTCCAAGTATGACTTAGTAATAAAAAGTGATGATCCATTTAAATGCTAGTACTAACCTAGTGTAGATTTACGTGAGAATATCTCCTGATATAATTTTTTTTAAATCTTAACAATATAATATTGTTCCAGGTATATATGCAAAGATTAAGGGGTTCTGCCAGGTGCACTGGACAAGCAGTCACACTCGCAGAGTCTCTGATGGGCGCGGAGGAACCCGCTCCCAGACTTACACGGTGACACATGAGGCCCATGAAGTCTATTTAGAGAGAAAAATATATCTTGTTGGGGGAGAAAGTGGTAAGGATACAATCAAATATACCTTTGTGGAAAATAGTGGAAATTGAGCAAAATGCTCCTGGGCTTCTGTATTTTATACTTTACTAGCAACTTACCCTCACTTAGCTTCAGTTTATGTGAGTTTTCTGTTATACCCATACATTCAATAGATTTTGTATTACATAAAACCCTTCCATGAAAAATACCTGATATGGTGAAAACTGCATGAAAATCCGTTTAGTAGTTTTTGGGTTTAACACGAACATACAGACAGACTGCAGCGGCACGGGACTTTGTTTTATAATATATTGTGATAGCAGTAATTTCTTGATGTGTATTAATTCAAAGCTTTGTACTTAATTGCACTTGGGCCTGTTTCCCAGAGGGGTAGGCAGAGACCACTTCTTTCCACTTGCTATGATCTTGACAAATTTCTTTCGCTTCTTCCACATTCATACATCGAGTCATGCACGCAAGTCGGTTTCGGGTACTTAAGAATCGGCCCTTTTCCAGTATTTCTCCGATTTGACTGGAAAAAGTACGCATTGATAAATTTGAAATCCTAACCTCTAAGTGCTGTAATGCTACAAGTGTCTTTTGTTTACTTTAGATAAGTTTTCAAATACCAAGAATTCAAGTTAAAGTGTTCAACTGAATCACCCACTTCATAGGTCCTTTACAATACTATTTTCCTTTGGGTATTTTATGTTTGTATTTATGTAAACTCTTTATTCAACATGAATTTTTCAAGACGTGGAATATGCATCAATACAGTAAATGTACAGTTAAGGAAATTACTTATGGTAATTACCAGTGACACGGACGGTGCGACACCGCGGGATTCCGACGTGAAATCTTAATATCGAAAATAGTCGAAAAAATTATTTCTATTGAGTGTTATATGTTTATTTATAAATACGGTAGGTATGCGATTAGGTAAATCCTACTAATATTATAAATAAGAAAGTTTGTGTGTGTGTTTGATACTCCTTCGCGCTGCAACGGCTGAAAGGATTTGGATGAAATTTGGAATGGAGATAGGTTACACCCTTGGTTAACACATGGGCTACTTTTCATCCCAGAAAATTTAAAAGTTCTCAAGAAAATTACGATAATCGAAATCTATGTGGACGAAGTCGAGGGCGGAAACTAGTATTTAATAAACTTTACCAAAGGTCAATATCACTTTTGGATATTCTATTGTTTGCATTTATGACCACACGCAGTTGACACTGGCGCGAAAGAGGCGGCATGTAGTATTTATACCTACCTACACAGTTTTTATGATAAAGACTTCAAGCATTTTCATTTCTAATAGCAAACATTTTTACTTATGTTCACATGTTGTGATTTAAAGTTATTTTCTCAGTGTTTATTATCGACGATTTTTCTCTTACGCATTGTGACGTCATGTGAACTCCATGTTAAATTCTGTTTTGCTAGAAAGAGATAGGAGTAAATCTTTGTTGGGTTATAGCTTGGTTTTTTTTTACAGGTATTAAAAAAATATCTCAACTGTTTGTTACATGAATCAGCTTTTAATGAAGCTGTGAGAAAAACGTCATAAATATTCCTTATTATGTAGGTACATACTTAACTTCTTCCATACTAATATTATAAATGCGAAAGTGTGTCTGTCTGTTACCTCTTTACACTTAAACCGCTGAACCGATTTAGGTGAAATTTGGTGAAAAGATAGTTTGAATCCTGGGAAAGGACATAGGATAGTTTTTTTTCCGAAATTCATCCCCTAAGGGGGTGGAATAGAGGGTGAAAATTTGTATCGAGCTACAATACGAACGGAGTCGCGGGCAGAATCTAGTGTTTACATAAGGACAAAACGTATTTAATAATTAACCAAGGGTTTTACCTCTTAGGAGCCTGTTATGAATCTGCTCCAACCTATGTTAAAAATCTATTACTTTTAGATTGGAATATATGAAATATGATGCAAATAATATTTTTATGTTGGTATTTTAATTTACACACACACACACACACTAATCTGAGACCCATAGACTGCATGGTCGTTCGGGTCGCTAGATCACTGCCACCATCTTATTCTTTACCCTACTGCCTAGCAGCAGTGTTCGCATAGTTGTGTTCCTGTGTGGGGATAACAACCAGTGAAATTACTAGCATAGAGGCATTTCATCTTGGTCCTAAGGGTTGGTATTGGCAACGCATTAACAGTCTCAGGATTGCGGTCTTAAGATTTCAGTCAGCCCCCTATTTCACCATCCCGACAATGACAGGTGACAGGTGTAATTTCAGTGTACATGGTGCAGTTACTATGATGCAGCCATGTTAACTTTGCAATGTATAACCAATTGCTACCTGTCACGTGTCATTGTCAAGATGGAGAAATAGGGGGCAGGTGGTATGTGTGCTCGTTTACTTTCTCTATGTTATAAAGAATAATGTTGTCTGCAGGCGAGCACCGCCTGCACCCAGGCAAGCATGAGTTCCCGTTCAGCTTCCCCCTCCCCGCCAACTGCCCCTCCTCCTTCGAGGGGGAGTACGGGCACATCCGCTACGAGGTCAAGGTGGTGGTGGACCGCCAATTCAAGATGGATCAGGAGAAGAAGATAGTACTGCGGGTGTTCGCGCCGTTGGACCTTAATGCGGACCCTTATTGCAATGTAAGTACTGAGTAGTCTTATTCTTAGGGCCTTCATATTACATACATACATACATTAAATCACGCCTGTTTCCCAGAGGGGTAGGCAGAGACCACTTCTTTCCACTTGCTACGATCTTGACAAATTTCTTTCGCTTCTTCCACATTCATACATCGAGTCATGCACGCACGTCGGTTTCGGGTACTTAAGATTCGGCTCTTTTCTAGTATTTCTCCGATTTGATTCGAAAAAGTACGCCTAGGGCGGCCCCTTCCGACCATTCCACTTACTTTCGATCTGTATATCTCTTTCGTCAATCTTCTTTCATCCATACTTTCCAAATGACCGAACCATCGTAGCATGCCCTTTTCAATCTTAGTCACTACATCTTCTTTTATTCCACATTTCTCTCGGACTTTTTCATTCCTTACTCTATCAATCAGTTTCACACCACACATACTACGCAAAGAGCGCATTTCAACTGCATTTACACGACTTTCATGCTTTTCCTGCCACACCCAACATTCACTACCATACATATTTCATTTAACATTAAATAACTATTAATAATACGTTGATGAATGTAGAGGAAGCGAGAATTGTGTGTTTAGATCGGTGCACCTGGCGTTCCATAATCTCTGCCTACCCCATTGTTGGGAGGATATGTTTCCGTAAATAAAAATCACGCTTGACTAAAATTTGTGGTTAAACGATACTAATTTGTAATGTGATATCCTTTGATCGCATTTGATGTGACAAAAGTGCGTTCATGAATCATATTTTGTGATTCATGGGTCAGGAAACTTGAATGGATCTTGAAAGAGATATCCCGCCCGTTGTTTCTTATAATTTTTACGTGTACCTAGATAAGGCATGGTTATGTTAGGAATGATTCAAAAAATGCAGACAAGGGCTTCTTGAAAATTAAAATAATTTTAAGTCTCTATTATATCCTACTAGCGACCCGCCCTCACTTCGCTTCGGTTTATCTGAGTTTTCTGTAACACCCGTACATAAAACAGAGTTTATTATAGGTACATAAATACCTCCATCTTGAATCACTGTATCTATTAAGACTACGCCGAGCGTACGCCGGATGTACACTATGTACAGTGGCGCCCTCATTACTTTTATTGTGTTTTCTAATAAACTAAAGTATTTTCTTGAAATTGAATGAAATGTTTTTGTACTAGAAATGAAAACACAACTTATAGGGTATATCATATAGTTTAATAACAATTCACCTTCGAGTTATTAACTTAACGAAAAAAAGTGGCCACCTTTTCCCGTTAAGCTGACTACTCAAAGGGTAATTGTTATTAAAGTTTGTTACGTGGGTCAATCAACTATTCTTTGTACAATTTGTAGGTCAAATTCTAACAAAAAACATAAAAATAAAATGTTTAAATAACCAGTATTAGTTGATGTTAAAATAAAAGTAAATACCAGGATAATATAATTTAGTCATTGGCAGTGCAGTTTTTGCTTTAATTTACAATTTTTTACAAGGTTTTTTCCTTTGATGCCCTGTACTTTGTCTCCTACGTGACCATCTAATAAATATATTTTTTACTAATAAAACGCGATCTTATTGTTTGAAAATAGCTGTATCAGAAAGTATTGTATCAAAACATATCTTCTTTAATTACAATGAAAGGCACATAAAGATTATTTGCAAATTAAACCGTGATATTGTGTCTCTTATGTTATCAAACAACATTTAGCAAGTTTATTTTCAAAATAAATTAAGGAATTGGCAAAATAGAACAACAGGGTATTTTTTTCCTGTAATATTTTATTTGATATGTAGTAATCACCGTAAATTTGTATGAAAGAGATTAAAAATCATGTACGGTATTTTAATTTAACGTTTTACTTATTTAGGGACAAATGAGTAACATAAGAGACATTTTGGTAACTTAGGAGAATAGTTATTTTGCAGTGTCTCTTACGTTACCAAAACGTCTCTTATGTTACTAATGTTTAAATAAAAGAAAAACAAAGAAAGTTATCATTTATTGACAAACTACAATACAAGACTTATGAAATATAGAACTTTGTTACTACTGTTTTTTTTTTGATAATACTCTCTTAGTTTCTTTTTACTTTCTTCGTACTTCTCTGGATTTTTCTTAAGTTTATCTCGGTATCGCCTTTGTTTTTCGGCGGCTTTAAGAGCCATGTTTTTTTATTTACCTGCAACCAATTAATTAAGTATTTTTTTACAAACCTTCACAAAATCTACCGCTAATAATAAATGTATAATAAGATAAGATCCCTTTCAATTAAAAGAGTTCAAATATGCTACAAAACAGGTCATACATCTTAGAAACATACAAAATGTCTCTTAAGTTACCACCGTGTCTTCTAAGTTACCGCTTATAGTAACTTTAGGGACAGGTAACTTAGGGGACATTTTGTAGGTTATTCACTCGTACTTTTTTCCTGTATTAGCAGACACGTGAAGGTTTATCAACTGTTGTAAGCACACTCAATTACAACAATTGACAAGAAGTTTTCAAGTAAAATAATGTGTACTTACCAATTTGTGAGCCGGAACTCGGGGGACACCGAATAAACACACCTTCACCATGTACTGATTTGTTCACAACTGAGGGGGACGCGGTGAAAAATCAAGATGGCGGAATGGCATGACGTGAGTCACAGACTACTAAATACACTATTAGAGCACTGCTAGAGCCATCTATGTTTTATTACTAAAAGCACTTGAATGGTAACTTAGGGGACAGCAATTTGTTTCTGAATATGAGGACAAATCTTGTTTTTTTTTTTTAATGACGTTTATTTTGTTTAAAAAATATGATCTGTATGTTTTATGTTTGCAAAAATATTGTAGATTATGTAAAAAATAATAACTTAAATTGATGTTAAGAGTATTTTTGAAAGAAAGCGTTAAATCTTGACAAAATTGGTTTGGGGACAGCAACATTTTTGTATCGGACGAGTATTTCGTCCACTATGTTACTATAAGTTAAGTTAATAAAATTAAACAATTTAGAGTTAAATCGTAGTTTATACAAATAATGCGAGTTCTGATTACCCGTTTTAGAAATAATTTATAATAAATTTCTTGTTTCACCTAACTTTACTACGTTTGTGTCATAGGGACATAGATATGTACAAAGAATAGTTGATTGACCCACGTATCCCGTAAATTGTGTTTATACTTGCGCTACAAACACATTTTGTTTGGTTCCAAGGAAATTATTTAGTTAATTAAAAAACCCAATAATAGTAATGAGGGCGCCACTGGACGCTTGGCGTTTGCTCGGCGCAGTCTTAAAACAAACCGCATCAAAATCCGTTGCGTATTTTTAAAGATCTAAGCATACATAGCGACAGACAGACAGCGGGAAGCAACTTTGTTTTATACTATGTAGTGATTAAAATATTTTTTGTCAACTAGAGATATCAGAATAAATTGGATCGGACGGGACCCTGTGTTAATGCGTGTTCTATATGGGACGTACGATTCCATAAGGAACAGGCATATAGTCTTTATCGAAGGTCTTTATCAGCGTTCTTTAGCTTGCCTTTATCATTACCTAGAATGCATACTAGTGAAACATCAGAGTTTATTTGTCTTATGAAGTCAGTTACTTCTTGTGTGGGCAATTTGTTACTCGAGAATGTTATTTGACCTTTACGTATTTACTATCACGCAAAATAGGCGCATGTTTAAGTCCTCGAGTTGCGGAAAAGAGCCCGCCACTACCTATAACCTATAAC
This sequence comes from Acleris laterana, assembly GCA_963966035.1. Classification (NCBI taxonomy): domain Eukaryota; kingdom Metazoa; phylum Arthropoda; class Insecta; order Lepidoptera; family Tortricidae; genus Acleris; species Acleris laterana. The sequence continues at coordinate 14,237,208 of OZ014455.1, forward strand.
CTACTGTCATCAAAGGGCATTGGGTAAATTTGTTTGAAGAATATTGTCATTATTTTTTTCAGCGGCCACGCATGATTGTTACATAGTTATTTAGAGGACCTTGAAATACACATATATAATTTATGGCGTTTAATAATATCGGAGCCGAGATATTTAAGATTTAAGTGTTCAGTTTTTGGTACTAAAAGTACGCCTAAAAAAATCAAAAAAAAAAAAAAAACGTTTATTCGCCGTAATATGGTTACAGGGATCTTCCAAAATTAAAGGTAAAACTGCATATTACACCATTGCTGGTGTGCGAATATTTTGTAAGTGCAAGAAAACTTAATTATTAAAGAACTCATTTATAGAGTAAAAGGGTCGGTGCAACAGCCATGCATGTAGGTCTGTCTTAAATTTATTCAAGGGCAGGTCACATAGATCTCTGGGAAGCTTATTAAATACTCTGATGGCCATAATATAGGCATTCCTCTTATACACTTGCAACTTCAGTTTTGGAAGGAATAATTTACCAACATTACATTTCCTTTGTGTTCTACTACTTACATCTGTTATTTTTTTAAACAAATCTGGATATTGCTTTACAAATATACCTATTTGGTTAATATATAGGCACGGCAGAGTAAGTAATTTTAATCTTATAAACAAGGGCTTGCATGAGTCCGTTATAAAAGCACCACAAATGGATCTCACACACTTTTTTTGTAGAATGAACACCTTATTTACCTGCACCGAGTTTCCCCACAACAACAGTCCATATTGAAGCACAGAAGCTACATAACCATGATATGCTGTGAGACTAGTGTCCTCTGACGCTACTTGTCTTAGACGCCGAAGTGCGAATATAAAACTACTTATTTTATTACATACTTTATCTATATGCAAACTCCAATCGCAGTGGCTATCCAGGATTATTCCAAGAAAGTTAGTGTGATTGACTTCTGCAATTAGTTTATTTTCATATATTATGTTAAAAGCAATGGGTGAAGCCCGCTTAGTATGAAAACGCATAAATTGCGTTTTTAAGATATTTACTTGAAGATTATTGTCTTTGAACCTTTGCCTAGATAAGAATATTAAATATCTCGGCTCCGATGCACTTAAGAGTATTACATTACATAACAAAACATGTTTATTTTGAGTTATTCTATCATAATTTACCACTTTTACCAACAATGGCCGCTCACCTTGAAAATGTATGACTTTTACAAATGACAACACTTTTACCCAAACCCCTTTGAGATTGGTTGACACGGGTAAACTTTTTTTGCGGACGTGGAATCATGTTACAACTGGCCAGTGAGTGCTAACAAGTGTCCTTTCATCCCCACCACCTCGAGTGATAGCAGTCTACTACTGTGAATTTAAGACGATACTTGCCGCACGCGACATTGTTATGGACTCAGATTATTGCGACGTTTCTCCCCCCCTAAATCAAACCTGATTTTTTAATATGCTGTAGTTATTTTGAAAATAAGCACTACTTAGTATTAAACAAAGTCGTTTGCCGCTGTCTGTCCCTATGTATGCTTTGATCTTTCTTTAAAACTACGCAACGGATTATGATGTGGTTTTTTTGAATAGATGGAGTGATTCATGAGGAAGATTTTTATGCATAATAAATTATATTTTATGTACGGGTTTTATAGAAAACACACATACACCGAAGCGAAGCGAGGGCGGGACGATTATTAGGTAATAATTTCAAAATAAGTTGTGTCTCACCAATAAATATTTTTTTGGAAAAGAAAATTTTCAGACCTAGTTTTTCACTCAATCTGCAACATATTCAACAATCGCAAAAATCTAAACGTTGTCACATTTTGTATGGAAATTTTCAGCTTCACAATCCTCTTAAAGCCGTTTTGCTATTCCAAAAATAAATCGAACTGAAAATAATATAACATTTTATCTGATTTTGTATCCTTAAACTTAACGTGACATTATGTTCCACGGAATAACCGCTGTCTATCGATAGCAAGGTCAGAGATCACTCTTGTTAGTTATCTGGTTTGGGAATACCTAGATGTATCGCGTGGTTGTTTGTTAAAGTATTGCTTGCCAACAAAGCAATAATGCTCAGGGACCGGCTCGCTATCCCATTCAAAGGGTTTCAAATGCATTTTTATAAGGATTTATTTAGAAAAACCGTATCGCTTGAATGCCGTTCGATTCGCTCTTTAAAGCGCTAAAAAGATAAAAGATGTTTATTCAGTAAGTAGGCCGCACGGGCACTTTTACACGTCAAAAATCTACCAGCGCTTCGCAAGAGACCAATGGTGAGAAGAAACGCCGCAAGAAACTCAACAGTTAGCCGTTTTTTAAATATACAATTATAAAACTTAACCTAGCATTATATAAAACAATGAATGTAACATACGATAAGAAATACATGTATTCACGCGTAGTTGAGCAGGAAAATGTGTCAAAACTCTGAATTTTCTCCAGAACTAATTAGTAGTAATAGAAAAATAATTACTAAAATTATACTTAATTATGATGGTGTAAACAACTACATAAAAAGTTTCGATACATTCTCCTACAGAAACCGAGTCCCCTAGACAATATACAATGTTTACAAATTTCTTATGACTAAGTTATTATTAACTTATTTGGGTGTTTAGTTTAGGCCAAGCACTTTTATTCGACCCTATAGTAAGCTTTAGACATCAGCGACTTTTTCAATTACAGCTATTTATAAGTGGTACCCTTATACTTGGATATATGGGATATCAATTTACTGCTGACAATCTGAGCTTTGGCTCTTTAGGTTTCCCTTATGTGAATGGTTAGTTTAACAAATACTTAAGTCATATACTTCTTCCAAAGGGGTTATTCTTTTAGTGGGTTATACTTCGAGAGGTACGTCTTTCAAAGGCTTTTATCGAATGGGTCGTCGGGTCCCTGATAATGCTAAATGAAATACAAAAATTGAGGTCCTATCCTATAATCAGCCGTATTATCAAAGAAGGTGGCTAACTGCATAGTATAGTTCAGGAAATATGATTTGGCCGTCTGTTAACTATACTTTGCGATCTTTTTTACTGCGTTAAGAGTTACCGAACCTAACCTTAACCTTAACCTTTCACCCACTGTGATGTTTGAAGAACAAGGGCTGTTTTACGATTACCTCTTGTTTAATAGATAGTCTTGTTTGATGGTTGTTGTCTTGTTTGTCTTGTTTGTTGTTTGTAGTCCGTGTGGTTGCCGGGTTAGAATAGTGCCACTCCATATCACTGGTCTGGCTGGTGTGGTCGCTGAGTTGAGACCATTTCGTGGCTACTTTCTTCTTGTATTTGTTAATCTGTTCTTTGTTATGCATGTCACGAATAAATGATTTTCTTTCTTTCTTTCTTTCTTTCATATCTTCCCGTGGATGTCGTAAGAGCTTAGACGGCTAAGGGAATAAAGGCGTATAGTACTGTTAGGCGATGGGCTTGCAACCTGTCACTAATACACTGGTAAACATCTTAGCCTAAGTGTGCAAAATGTGGCTACAGAATTATCAACAATTTTTTAGAGTTGTTGGTAATTCTGTAGCTCTGCCTACCCCACTCTGGGAATGAAGGCGTGAGTTATGTATGTATTTTACATAGTATAAAACATCTTTCAAAGTTCGCAACGGATTTTAATGCGGTTTTTATCAATAGATGGAGTGATTGGGTTTTGTGTTGATTTTGGGAAGGATTTTATGTAATAAATTCTGCATTATGTACGGGTATTACAAGAAACTCGCAGAAACCGAAGCAAAGCTAGAGGGGTCGCTAGTTTTTTAAAAATATTTATAGGAGTTAAACCTCCAATCCTTCCGTGGCATTCTATTTCTTCCACCTTGGTCATGTAGTGTTTTTTTTTACTTTAATATGCGCTGCATAACGATAAGTACAAAGTTAATTTCGAGCTGAAATTTGACAGAGCTTGAACATGTAATTCTTTAAAGATAAAGTAGCTTATTAGTAACAATAAATAATTGTTTTAGTTTCAGTGCAGAGATAACGGGTAGGTGCGGGTTGGCCAGATAGCTATGGATGACTAATTTGTTGGCATCTGGTCCGTTGCAATATCGTGTTTGTGCATTGACAGCGTCATGCTTATGCGTTAATGTACTTATCGCGAAAACGTTCTGCAATGCATGTTGTTCTATTTAGATAGTTTTTTTGGGTTCCGTAACCAAAGATTGCCAAAATTGCGACTTGAAAAAAATACATACATACATACATACCGTCACGCCTTCATCCCAGAGTGGGGTAGGCAGAGCTACAGAATTACCAACAACTTTAACAGCCAGTTGTTAATTCTGTAACCACATTTTGCACATACAGGCTAAGATGTACGAGTATATCATGTATATATTAGTGACAGGTTGCAAGCCCATCGCCTAAAAATACTACAAGCCTTTAATCCCTTAGTCGTCTCTTACGACTTCCACAGGAAGGTATGGAGTGGTACTATTCTATTCTATTCTGCCGGGAACCACACGGCAAAAATACATCAGTGGACAATTCAATTGACCTAGTCCCAAACTAAGCTCTGCGTGTATTATGGGTACTAGACAACGATCTGAATACTTATATAGAGAAATACATACATACATTAAATCACGCCTGTTTTCCAGAGGGGTAGGCAGAGACCACTTCTTTCCACTTGCTACACTTGACAAATTTCTTTCGCTTCTTCCACATTCATACATCGAGTCATGCAGGCACGTCGGTTTCGGGTACTTAAGATTCGATTTTTTCCAGTATTTCTCCGATTTGACAAATCATAAATACATAGAAAAGATCCAAACCTCAGAAACAAATACTCGCGCTGATCACACAAATATTTGCCCATATTGGGAATCGAATCCGAGATCGCTAGCTTCGTAGGCACGGTCGGGCATCGCTAACTTCGTTACCACCAACTACGTCAACGCGTCGTTACTAAGCGAAGTAATTGGCAATTGCTATGCGTCCGTCCGTCCGTCTGCCTATCTTTAAATGGCTGTAATGGATTACGGTTTCTTCTTTTAACTGAATAAATATGTGTTTTAAAGGCGGATTTCTTCACAAATAATATAAAATCTGGTCAAAACGAAATTAAACGTAATTTTTTTAAATTTTATGAACAGTTGACCAAAAAGTTTTTTGCAACAAATGACCTAAATCAGATTCCCTATGCTTTTATATTTCCCAGTAAAAAAAACTCGATATTTTAAATTTCCAATGTTACTTACCCAGGAGCCGATCCAAATGGAGTTCGAGGACTCCTACTGCTGCTGCTGCATGGGCTCCGGCTCCTGCGAGACGCTGGTGAAGGTACCCAAGGGGGGCTTCTGCCCTGGGCAGGTGGTACCCATAGAGGTCAAGTGCAAGAACGATGGAAATGTGGAGATCGAGGGCATTACCTTCGCGATAGAACAGGTGAGACAAAAAAATATTTTTTTTAGTAAGTTTAGTTTTTTTTAGTAGCATGGGCACTTTTAAAAGTAAAAGTCTATCAGCGCTTCCCAGGAGGAGACCACGGTTGAGAAGAAATGCCGCAAGAATATCGACAGTTACTCTTTTTTAAAATATTACTTATAAATATTTTGTCTTTTCCCGTGATGTCGTAAGAGACGGCTAAGGGAATAAAGGCGTATAGTACTGTTAGGCGATGGGCTTGCAACCTGTCACTAATACACTGGTAAACATCTTAGCCTAAGAGTGCAAAATGTGGTTACAGAATTATTAACCAGTTTTTAGAGTTGTTGGTAATTCTGTAGCTCTGCCTACCCCACTCTGGGAATAAAGGCGTGAGTTTATGTATGTATGTATGTAGTCTTTTGACATTTTATAATACTAAGGTATAGCATTGTAGTAAACAATGAATCTTAAGTAAAACGTATAAAAACTCTATGATATTAATACTTAGGCTCCTCATAAAAAAGTTTATATACTTTCTCGAACATAAACAGTCTCTTAATCCAGGGTTTCTTAAACTATTTGCAGTCACGGACCACTATCAGGATTTAAAACAATGCACGGACCCCTGTCTAAAAATATTTTACCGACACCACAATCTCCTAATAAATATATAAAGGGTTAATTGAGATACTGCGGACCCCTGATACACAAGCTAAGGACCCCACTTTAAGAAACCCTGCCTTAGAAGATATAGTCGATATACAATTATTATTATTATTTAGGTGAGACAAACTGTTGCTTATTTCCTTTTTAAAACAGCATCAAATAGATAATTCCTATCCATATTTATTATCTTATTCATTAGGCTAACTAAACGTTTTGACGTTTATCAGTCTGGGAATAAATTATACAATGTTAAGAAACGTGTCACGCTTGTCCTCAAGTGTTCCTGAACCTAACAAGGTCACCTTAAGTGGTGATAAAAAGAGTGGCAAGAAAAACACTTAACATAGGTGACCCGATTAAACAATATGCCAGTATCCTCCTTAGGCTACTTGTACCGAATAATAATTATGTTATCCTCCTAAGGCTTTACAAAAATTGGTCATTGAAATACAGATTTAGTCTCTACATAGTATAAAACAAAGTCGCTTCGCGCTGTCTGTCCCTATGTATGCTTAGATCTTTAAAACAACGCAACGGATTTTGATGCGGGTTTTTTTAATAGATAGAGTGATTCAAGAGGAAGGTTTATATGTATAATAGATTCTGGTTTTTGTACGGGTGTTACAGAAAACTCACATAGACCGAAGCGAAGCGAGGGCGGGTCGCTAGTTCAAAATAAATAAGGTGGGGATTCTTTTGTTTTTATAATTTATGGCAAGTGGTATTCAATCGTTAGGTTGAGTGCAGTATGAAGGGGCCAGCTCGACCGGGGTAGTACCCTCTCACAAAATACCGACGTGAACCAGCAGTACCTCAGCTGCGTTTCGTCTGGTAAAGTGAGAGTATCGGTGGCCCAATTACCTGTGAACATCTTGAAATTTGGCCTATCTTCGTGCAATTACCTCAATCATGGTCGGGTTGGCTGGAGGAGATCCCTTAAAGAGATATTTCGTCTTGCGTTTATTTACGAATTCACTTGTCAATTGGGTTTTATGCAATTAAGAGTTTACAGACATATAAGCCATTCACATTGTCACACATACACACACATCTTTTATTCGCATTACCAGTTAATCGAGTAGTAACCTTGGCTTATCCGGTTTACTCTGGTTTTCGCAACAATAGACGGTACAATTTTAGAATTTTAGTGAGGCAAATAATTCATCTATGATGTGATGACAAATTGTTCGCAGAAAGTTTAGTTGCACATCCAAAACACGTATCATTAACGTATTTTTGCATTGACATATTTTTTTACGCAAATAACAAAACTTCTTTGTTAAAAAATGGTTTTGACGCGACGAAAACTGCGAAACGTCCTTCAGTTAGCATAAATATAACCACAGACCGCGTACGAAATCGTACGTAGTTATACATTTATAAAGTGCTCTCTTATGCCAATACGCCGTATCTCAAATGCATTAAAATAAGCAGAGTCAATCCTCACACATTAGTAATATTGGTCGCACTTGCTACAGAAGTTTCGTCCATTTGTCTAGTATAGTTAATTGTCGTTACGTACATGACTATAGTTACCGTTTCTTAAATAAATAAAATAAATAAATATAAGGGGACAATCTTACGCCAATTGGCCTAGTCCCAAACTAAGCTCTAGGCTTGTACTATGGGTAGGTACTAGACAACGATATAAATACTTATATACTTAAATACATAGAAAACATCCATGACTCAGGAACATATATTTGCGCTCATCACACAAATATCTGCCCTTACCGGGATTCGAACTCAAGACCACTAGCTTCGTAGGCAGGGGCACTACCCACTAGGCCAGCGCGTCGTCATAATTTTAGTGTTTAACTAGGTACACCTTTTTTTTCCCGTGTGGTAGCCGGATTAGAATAGTGCCACTCCGTATCTTTCCGTGGATGTCGTAAAAGCCGACTAAGGTAATAAAGGCGTGTAGTACCGTTAGGCGATGGGCTTGCAACCTGTCACTAATACACTGGTAAACATCTTCGCCTAAGTGTGCAAAATGTGGTTACAGAATTATCAAAAAGTTTTTATAGTTGTTGGAAATTCTGTGGCTCTGCCTACTCCACTCTGGGAATGGGGGCGTGAGTTTATGTATGTGTATGTATGTACCTTTTTTAAAAAACAGCTTAGAGTTTTTTGAAAAACTTACACTTCACAAGAATAAATGCTTGTTGTTCGATATTTCGCCAAGCATTTTCTTAAGTGTTTGCTAGACCGTTCGACACAAGGATCGTATATAACTATACTATGTTCGTTGTTTGATTCTATTCGTTGTTCAATTAGTCAAAAAGTTTAAACTACGAATGCTGTTGTTAATTATTCTTTTACAAGTGTATATTCAGATCTATCTGAGCCTTTGCGACTCTTATCTGATCACTAGCGACTCGCCCTCGCTTCGCTTCGGTTTATGTCAGTTTTTTTAAGTACATAACTAGAATTTACTATACATAAAAAAAGCCTTCCATGAAAAGTTATCTACCTTATGGTTAAAAATCTCATGAAAATCCGTCCAGTAGCTTTGAAATTATCGCGAACGTACAGACGCGTCAGGGAACTTAATATGATTGTGAATTGGAAAGACCCCGCACTTTGGATTATACTTCCAACAAACCAAATATGAATGAAAACCCCTAAATTACTGGTACGAGGTAGGTACATTTTACTTAAGACTGCGCCGAGCGTACACCGGATGTACGCAGTGACGCTCATTACTTTTATTGTGTTTTCTAATAAACTAAAGCATTTTCTTGAAATTGGACGAAATGTTTTTGTACTACAAATGAAAACACAATTTATAGGGTATATCACATAGTTTAATAACAATTCACCTTCGAGTTATTAACTTAACGGAAAAAAGTGGCCACCTTTTCCCGTTAAGCTGACTAGGTACTCAAAGGGTAATTGTTATTAAAGTTTGTTTCGTATCCCATAAATTGTGTTTTTACTTGCACTGTAAAAACATTTCGTCTGATTCCAAGGAAAGTCTTTACTTAATTAGAAAACAATAATAGTAATGAGGGCGCCACTGGACGCTCGGCGTTTGCTCGGCGCAGTCTTAAGTCACAAATGGTCGATTTGTGGCTAAATATGGTCTAAACCATGTCAAAATGAGGACTTAATCTATAATTGGCAGCCAAAACAGCAAATTATTGGTTGTTATGAAACTGTAAGGGGTCACGGCGAGGTGATTGTGCGATAACCCGCCCGCTACCACGATCATGGTCGTCACAATACAGCGCTAAAGAAAGGTGAGAATGTGCCGTGTTCATCAATGGCATCAATGAGATATTTAGGTGTAATTAAAAAATCAACTTTATGAGGTTGCTGCTGCCTGCTTAATGGTGAATTGTGCTGTTCTGTACTGTTCTGTAATATTGCTACCAACCATGTACCACAATTCTGGCAAATAAACTTTTGACTTTGACTTTGCTATAGGTCTACTTAACCGATTTTGAAAATTCTTTTACCGATAGAAATCCACGTTATTTGTGAGTGTCATAGGCTATATATTAACCACAAAAATATTTTCATTGCCCAACGAAGTGGGTACGGGAACAGCTAGTTATTTATATAGGGTGTCCCAGGAAGTAGTTAGTGTCAAGTGGAAGTCCAGAGGTAGAGCACCTCAAGGGGCACCTGAATCACCCCCATGTATGTTCAGCAATTGTTATTAGTTTCCGAGATATTAATCATTTTCATCGGATTTTTTGGAATTTTTCCTTATGTCCGTGATACGAGAAACCCCTAAATTCATGTATTTATACACTTTTTTTTCAGTGTTTTCTTGCATGATTAAAATCACTGTGAAATAAGGAAGTTTTTAAAGCTACATGCCATTTTTTTTTCATTACAACTTTTTGAGTAATCGCACAGAGTTACTTTCTCCATACTAAGGGAACCCCGCGTTTGTTTTTCACCAAGTATGGAAAAATAAACTTTGTGTGTTTACTCAAAAAGTTGTAATGAAAAAAAAAATGGCATGTAGCTTTAAAAACTTCCTTATTTCACAGTGATTCTAGTCATGCAAGAAAACACTGAAAAAAAAGTGTATAAATACATGTATTTAGGGGTTTCTCGCAGGGACCGGCCCGCTATCCCATTCAAGGGGTTTCGAATGGGTTTTTTATAAGGATTTATTTAGAAAAGCCGTATCGCTTGAAAGAGCCGTTTCGATCGATTTACTTTTTAAAGTGCTATTTATAAGGGTTACCCTTACCAAATCCGTTCCATGTATGTCTTGCTCGATTTTGCTTTTGTAGCGCTATATTTTGAGTGATACCAATATCCCTTTAACTTAAAAAAGCCATTTGATTGGCTTTTTAAGCGCTATTTATAAGGGTTACCCTTATAAAAAGCCGTTCTATTGGCTTTTTAAGCACTATTTTTAAGGGTTACCCTTATATTTGGTTACGCAGTAAGAGGGATATCAATATCAATTTACTGCTGCTCTTAAGCGGTTTCCCTTATGTGAATGACTAGTTTAACAAACAACTAAGTTGTATATTTCTTCCAAAAGGGTTATTCTTTTAGTGGGTTGTACTTCGAGGGGTAAGTCTTTTAAAGGCTTTTATCGGGGAATGGGTGGACGGGTCCCTGGTTTCTCGTATCACGGACATAAGGAAAAATGACAAAAAATCCGATGAAAATGATTAATATCTCGGAAACTAATAACAATTGCTGAACATACATGGGGGTGATTCAGATGCCCCTTGAGGTGCTCTACCTCTGGACTTCCGCTTGACACTACTTCCTGGGACACCCTGTATAATAACTGGTGAGTTTCTTTACCTTTCTCTCGAATCACTCTACTTCGGTTTTGTACATCTCTCTCACTCGCTCTTGATAAGATCGTATCAGAGTGAGATAAATCTATTGATTAAAAACCACATTAAAATCCAATGCGTAGTTTGAAAGATATAAGTCATATAAGCTTACATACAGAACAACACCTTTAAAAAAAGAAGCGTATATGCGTAACCACTATCACTGAGTGAGTTATAAGAGGAACTATTGTATAAAAATATCGGGCACAAAAAAACGCCGCACAATGGAGTATTCTGATATTCTCAGAACAGAAACTTGAATTAAAGCACATAAATTATTGTAAGCGTACGCATAGATATCGTCATTGCTTTGAAAAAACCTCGTATCTCATGTTTGGTGACGTACGTTTTTAAACATAAACTTGAAGAGAATTAAGTTCAAACTCATACATCTTGAAATATCAGATACGAGCTTTTTCCAAAGTAATAACGATATGTCGTTTGTAGTGCCGAATAGGAAGCCGTTGTTTCGGTGTGAGTGACTAATGGAATGACGTAATAGCACCATTAAAAACTGGTGTAACTGTTCCGAGTTGTTTTTATTAATCGCTGCTATACTTTTAGTTTCTACGTTTTTGACCCTCGTATAACCCCGTATCTGATCGAATAGTTAGAAAGAAAAGTAGTATTTATTCTTTACGGAACATGAGTGGGGAGATTCAGAAAAATAGCACACCCTTAACTTTTTCTTCAGATTTGGGAAAAATTCTGCACACTGCAAAAAAAAATCTGCAAATTGTACTCCTGATATGTCCCCAAAAATATGTATGGAATTGTCCGTTTTGTACCAAGAAACGTATTGGATTTTGGTAACAAAACGGAACAATTCCATACATATTTTTGGGGACATATCGGGAGTACTACTATTTCTTGTTCAGAGTGATGATCCCAACCAACGTACATTTTTTTCCCCAAATCTGAAGAAAAAGTCAAAGATGTGCTATTTTTTTGAAACTTTCCGTGCATTTCCTATCTATCTATTCGATCAGATGCGAGGTAAAAGTAAAGGGACGATATTTGCCTAGCCGTAGCGGGTTCGATACCTGGTAATAAATCAGTGGTGGACTAAATCAATTTGTATGACGTTTTCCACTGTTTTTTTTTACGTCGTGTGGTGGAACCAATAATAGACAAAGACCAATATTGAACCCTTGATTCTTATTTCACAGAAGATAAGGATTAGATATAATTGATGGGACTTGACCATTAACAACTCAGTATCTGAGACAAAATTCGTGCGGTTCAACTGACGTCACTTGTCATTTACAACTTACAACCGTATCGTATGTTGACGAAAATAATAACAACCCGCAACTTCTGATGTAGCAGAACTGGTGGTAGTTTTCATTTCATTCAATACAAAAAAGGAAAAATTAGTTTTTCATCTGGAATAATATGCGAAGGCGATACCGAAGGCGGTTAAAACGCGGAATAATCACCCATCTCCAGGCGTAATTGATCTGCGTATGCGATTTGATATACTGCTACTACTTGACCTGATCCAATTTCTGATATCGTTAAGGCTGCGTTTCCACCAGAGCTGTGCGAGGCAGCGAAGCGGTGTAGCGAGGAAAAATCCACCAATAGGATTATTTTGTTTTACGAGCCTCACTATCCTATTGGTGGGTTTTTCCTCGCTTGCACAGCTCTGGTGGAAATCGCAGCCTAACAGCCGCCGCAATCTTATATCAGTAATTTTTAAATAACAACGGTTTCAAAAGGCCTTAATGTTTGAAAACAAAATTGTTGCATTATGTGTGTGCTGTTTGGCTGCGCCCACCTCCATTCTACACTCGCGGTCAAATAATTCGGGTCAGAGTGCGTTTTTCATACAAACGAGGCTATTTCGAAGCCTTGGTCCCTAGCCAGGGGTTGTTTTGAGTGAGGTTTAATGGTGGATACTCCAAGGTTCAATAGAGGAGGTCAAAAGTTCTTAAGATACCTAATTGATAGCACAATCAGTTGACACCACAGCGAGAGAGTTTGGGTCAGCATTTGGATTTCCTTACATTTTATTGTCATTTTAGATGTTTTTCTGAAGATGCACAATTCCGGCGTTAGCCGCAGATTCAATCAGTTGGGTGTCGTAGGCACTCTGGAAGTCCTGTATCGATGCTCGGGGTATCCATCATCAGATTTCACTACAAGCATCCCCTGGCGAGGAACCAAGGCTTCGAAATAGCCTCGTTTGTATGAAAAACGCACTCTGACCCGAATTATTTGACCGCGAGAGTAATATCAAACAGTGGTTTTACTCGCTCGCGTCGTATATCTATCAGTGGCGACTCGCGCAATATACCCGCATAATTGAAAAAAAGACTATCATGTATGGTACTGTAATTTCGGTTTCTTGTAATTGTTACAAACTTTTATATAACTTGCAATGTATGTAAGGGTCAAATCTTGCAAGTTAAATTTGACCCACTTGCCGGTCTCCGATGAAGCTGAAAATTTGCATACGCCATTAGTTCTGTTGATAATACAATAATATAGTACCATCGAGCTGAGGGGCTATTGCTTAACGCACTCGCAATCGCAATTGTTTTCATTTTGAAAATCGAAGGCTTGTCTGCATACAAAATGAAAACAATTGTTCAGCTTTGAAGCCAATTGAGATTGCGTTTGCGTTAGGCAATAGCGACGCGGGTCTGATGAATCTGATGATGAAGACTCAGGTTCGCCATAGGAACTCCTAAATTACGCATGATAAATCCGTCGTGTTAGGGCTAGTTAGAATTGTCTCGACGAATAGATGACGACTGTGCAAAAAAAGTACAATCGCCAACAAAAACTCGTCCCGAAAAATAAATTTTTGACAATCTTATTTTGATCATAGTGTCCAAAGTTGGAAAATCAATAAGCGTAGGCTTAACCAATAGTTAATTCCCTAAGAATCTAAACTTTGTCACCAGAACACATCATACCGCGCGACGCATAACCCCTCAACCAAAACCCATGAGGACACCGTCGCTAAGATAAAGAAAGGCCCAGTTCCCGGAAACACCACCCGGACCTGGACCGTGGAGATGGAAGTACCCACCATGGACTTGTATAACGTCAATACCTGCCAGTACATCGATATCGACTACATTTTCAAGGTCAGTGGCTAAACTATAAGTTCAAGGTTAGTAGCTAAACTATACGTTTAAGGTCTCTGGCTAAACTATTCTTTCAAGGTTAGTAGATAAACTATAAAATCAAGATCACTAGCTAAACTATACGTGAAGATAAAAGTAACCACCATGGACTTGTATAACCAATACAGAAGTACCCTCTATGGACTTGTATAACATCAATACCTGCCAGTACAGTCGCCATCAGATATATGGTAGCGGTCAAGGTACTCAAATATTTCGGAGCAGCATTAAATTTCAATATATTAATTACGCTAGATAAGGTCTATAATATCGGCCCATATAATTCGTCATAAATTTAGGAGCAGCGACTTTTCAATAAATCCGTAACATACAATTAGGTAAAGATATCGGAACTTACAAAAGTCAAAAATATGGAAGCAGCCAGGATGATCATAAAGATCGGAACATTTATGGAAAATATACCTTAAGTCTGTGTCACATAGTTCAAAATACTTTACGGTGGACCCATTAAAATAAGGTTTCAGACACGCATGATTAATAATGTTGTCAACAATTTGAATTAAGAACAGAGTGGTTTGTTGTGACATGCTCCGAAAAGAGTGTGGACTTGTCATCGTGACAAATATATTTATGTCTCTATCGCGAATTGAAAGGATATTTTAACTAAACCTCCTTACTAATAAACGTTGAATAACAGTGGAATTGTTCTGTCCTTATCCGAATCCGAAATTCGAATTATTACTTATAGAATTCGACAGATAAGGACAAAACAGTGTTTAATTACAAAAAAAAAAAAATGTGGTTACAGAATTATCAACAAGTTTTTAGAGTTGTTGGTAATTCTGTAGCTCTGCCTACCCCACTCTGGGAATAAAGGTGTGAGTTTATGTATGTATGTATGTAGTGTTTAATTATTCCACTGTTATTCAACGTTTATTATTAAGGGGGAATGTCTATAAAATCGATGTTTTTATAGCAGCAATATATCGCAATGACAATAAATTAATTTCGTTAGAGTACTCAGTGGCGTGATTGACAGTTGCTTGACTATTAAAGTGCAAGGTCTTGGGTTCAAATTTGATTCAAAGAAGTACAACATGGCATGCGTTTCTATGAACAATAATAGCGTCATTTAATTATATTTGACAGTTTTTTTCGGGCCCTAAACTCTAGCTATTTTTTTCTACCCAGAGAAACGAAGTCATTTTCAAGTAGGTATGTTACGTGTATGACGTTTTAATTGTTGATTGCTAGAACCTCCTTGGTAAATTATCTTTCACGTGCGAACTCTTTTGACGAGTGTGTTCCCACTTCAAACTTTGTTCGACATTTGTTTTGTTGGTTTTCTACATTCTTGGCGTTGACTTGACACTTTCTAGCAGTTGTTATCCTCGTACTATTTCATCGGAAGTTGACTTTTGAATAAAATTGTTATTATAGTCTTAAGGTACACAGACTTAAGGTATATTTTCCATAAATGTTCCGATCTTTATGATCATCCTGGCTGCTTCGATATTTTTGACTTCTGTAAGTTCCGATATCTTTACCTAATTGTATGTTACGAATTTATTGAAAAGTCGCTGCTCCTAAATTTATGACGAATTATATGGGCCGATATTATAGACCTTATCTAGCGTAATTAATATATTGAAATTTAATGCTGCTCCGTAATATTTGAGTACCTTGACCGCTACCATATATCTGATGGCGACTGTACATCGATATCGACTTCGATATTCATATACTATCGATATTCAGGGTCAGTAGACAAACTATAAGTTCAAGGTCAGTGGCTAAACTATAAGTTCAAGGGCAGTAGCTAAACTATACGTGGACATAGAAGTACCAACCATGGACTTGTATTTAACGTCAGCCAGTACTTCGTTATCGAGTACATAAAGATAAACAGAATATTAATTAGATATTCAAGCTGTGTTCATTAGGTTATTCTCAGGCCATCTAACAATTTCATCATCATAGCCATCTTAAAAATTAGTTAAATTACTCAGAAGTACCGAATTCCGGTTCACTGCCGGTAAGTGGACAATAGCTCGATACATTATCTCCTTTATGTAACGTGGGGCCAAACCGCAAATATAGTTCTAAACCACACAATTTATAATAGTGACAGGTTATTGGGCTCCAAAAACCAATTAACCTCTAATATTAATAATTACATAATAATTGAGTTTTATTCAGTGTTATCCTCCCTAATTTTCATATAAAGCAGACCTAAAACAAGTCTTTGGCACCGAACGTGTTACTGAAAATATATAATTTAACTTTCTAGGTGAAGGTGAATCCGACCGGATGCCACGAATCCAGCAAGGAGACCCGTCGCTTTGTGATTGGCAACATCCCCCTCAGGGGCTACCAAGACAACCTCCCTAACCCCATGCAAGATCAAATGCCTGTTCAAAACCTCGTGGCCATGGAAAGCCACCAGAAGTCTCCTAGCTTCGGTCCCGTCATAAACCAACCGATGCCAAATGTAACTCCATACCCTGGAGCTAATTCTCCCTACCCTGGCGCCAATCCTTACCCTGGTGCTAATTCTCCTTACCCCGGATCTAATCCTCCTTACCCTGGTGCTAACCCTCCTTACCCTGGTGCTAACCCTCCTTACGCCAATGGCAATTCTCCGTACCCTGCCGCTAACCCTCCTTACCCTGGTGCTAATCCTCCATACCCTGGTGCTAACCCGCCTTACCCTGGTGCTAACCCGCCTTACCCTGGTGCTAACCCACCTTACCCTGGTGCTAACTCACCTTACCCTGGTGCTAACCCACCTTACCCTGGTGCTAACCCTCCGTACCCCGGCGGCGCCCAGCCTGTGTCCCCGTATCCTGCGCAGTATCAAGGCTCCCCCGCGGCGGCGCCTGCGCTGCCTCCGGGAGCTAACGTGCCTTATCCAACTGGGGTAAGTGATCAATACAGTATTTTATTTTTAATAGCTACTTATTATTGTAGTCCTCAGGATTGGCTACATATTTTGTAGTTTTTATATTGCTAATATCTACTGGCATCAGAACTCACTCACCATTAGTTTGCTTGGATAGTCGTTTGTCATTTTCATGAAAAAAAAAAGATAATTTGCGTTTTTAATTTTTTTTTAAAGGCGTCTGTTCGTTCTTTTATTTACACATTTTAAAGCTGTTTTTATTCTTATAACTACTTCGGTGCCTTTGTTGCCATTATAAACAATGGTACTATATTTTCAGAACGTTACATACTTCCCTTGACAGAATTAATTTATTATTTAATGTTTTCAGCCCGCCGCTAGCCCGTTTCTAAACGCCAGTGCTCCGGGCATATTAACAGGGACCTCGGATGACAATAAAAGTGAGCCCATAATAATTATTATAGATCTATAATTGCCATGGCAACGCTTATTATAGAATTGGTATTCTGATACCGTTAACGATATCAATATTAGGGCTTATAGTACAGTCAAGGACTTTAATTGTTAAGCCACTATGGAACCCTGTCATAATGACAGCGTCAAACCATATGAAAGAAATTACGCTAAAATTCATGATCGACGTTATGCGACAGGGTTCCATAGTGGCTTACCAATTAAAGTCCTTGACTGTACTCAAGTACAAAAAATACTTAAGTAAATAGTACATTATTGTAGAGTCCCTAAAAATAGGATATTGTTTGACAAAAAAAGAATAAACCCATCAATTTATTGAATTTAGAATCGATTATCATTTCATCAAATTTAATTTCATCGAACACAATTTTCTGCTGAAACCATGATGTATTATAATATCTTAAGATTGCAGTCTTCAGAATGCATGTATCTATGGGTCACGGATCCCCATGTGCTAATTTGCCTTATCCAAGCCATAAAAAAATAATTATTACATGGTATAAAGATCGTAGTCATAGTTTTCAGGACATTTAATCTTCACAAAAAAAACATAAAGGTACACACGGTGTATAGGTATGCACGGATTTAACAATCATCGGACACAATTACTTAAGTGAAATAACATAAACATTACTTAAAATTATTAGGCAAGAGTTAGCGGTGGCATTCGCGACGGCGCGCGTGAGTCGTCTGCTCGCGGATGGGCGTCCGCGGGGTAATGGCGCGCGCGGGGTTCGTTGCCAGGGCGACCGAAAGATGGCCGCGCCATCGGCCATCGCGAGCGTTTAGGGTACCGCACGTTATAATGGTGTATTTGTCAACGTGATGTTCATTGTTTTGTTTTTACTTTCAGAAAACATGATGGACGACGGAGCAAGCTCACCCTACAACCCCAATTTTAAAGGTTAATTGATAACAATATATAAAAAGAAGTACAAACGCAGGAATAACTAGTTTAAAGTATTTACAACTACAAAACTAGGTGTATTAGGAACGTGTCGAGATTATTGCTGAAAGCTTCAAGTCTTGGTCTCTCCTTGGGACGACGCGTCAGGACATATATTATCTAGCCGCGATTAGTAAGGGATTGGAGGTGACAGTTTAACCATATAATTACGTCAAAGTGCATATGAATTGACAGCTATTCCAATCCCAAACTAATGGCGGTTTCATAATACTATAGTGGTCTCCATTGGGGGTTTTCAGAAAAAAAAACATAGTTATAAGGTTATAACCAGTGATCGGAAATAGGTGAGCTAATTTGCCTAAACTTGACGCATATTGATTCATGCGTGAGCGAAATGGGAATACATTATTGAATGAAGGTGCATCAAGTTTAGGCAAATTAGCTCTACCTATTCCGATCACTGGTTATAACTATATCAGTTGCATCACGAAAACTAAGAGTAGTCATACAACTATATACTGCCCTTATACGCCGATAGGCACTACCTCAAACTCAATTAACGAAGCAGATTAATCGTAAGTAATATGGTCGCACTTGGCTCAGTTTTGTCTGAGATACGACCATTTCTCTTATAGCTGTGTTGTTGATGTTCGTGGCGTAACTGACTAAAGTTAGCGTTTCCTAAGTCCTTTTTTTGAAAACCGCCATTTTATAAGACACCGAAACAAAAGAACAAACCAAGGTTTTAATAACGCTCGTATACGATTTTTAATCAATGTACTTTCTTACGAGATCTTTTATACATGCTATTTTTTATAAAACTTAGTAGTTGTAACTGTAATAAGGAAAGATGCCATTTTAAATATGATTTTTAATAAGCTTTATGTTAACTAGTCGTACTGCAAATGAAAGCAAGCGGCTGTGTATGCTTAAGAATACGTGTGATTCGCCTATCGCTTATGAAAGTCAATTACCATGTTAAGGCTATGGATAAGAGTTTAAAAATACCCTAACAGCTTTTTTTTTTCAAATAAGTTTGATAAGGACCGCACAACTTTTACAAGTTTGTATTTTATATTCATTGTTGCTATTTCCTTTTGCTTGAAACGGAACGTGAGGGAAGTCTGAGGCCCTACTTTTAAAATCTAAATTCGATGTTACGTTAACTCCATCACTTTCTCTAGATTTAGTGGGTGAATTGCAATAATATTGTACATAGTTAAGGGCTTAATTGAGACAACGTTAACTTTCTTCCATTGTTTTTTCTTTGTGTAACGAAAGTTATCCGTATGATTATTCGATTAATCTTCGTTACACAAAGGAAAAAGTTAAGGATTGTTAAGGATTTTTTAATTGAGCCCTTAACTATGCACAATATTTTTGCAATTCAACCTAGCTTCGAATGACGAGTGACGGGGATAGCTAATGTAACTTCGAACTCCGATTTTCAAAGTAGGACCTCTGATAGTGTTTTCAACCCACGAAGGTACTCGTGGCACAAATTTAAGTTACATGGTTTTCTATTTTATAGCGGGCTGGTTACCGCAACTACACATCCTGCGCCTAATTTAGAGTGCGGAAGGTTTCAATGTACGTTTAGCAGTTTGAAATAATACGTAAATTAGCCTAGTTATAGCATTTCCCGGCGAGGCGTGGAAAATGCATAACCCGGCATATTTACGTGTGTCACACTAACAATCAGATTCTTCGATAGTACGTAAAATTTAATTACCTTACTTTAATTTTACGTGGCTTGAAAACATAGCTATAAGGAGGACTGAATCCTAAGAATGATAAGAATGACTGATGGTGTAAATATAGGGGGAGGGAGGATAAGATGGGCAGCATTTATTATGTGAGATCTGAAGGAAAGGAAAGAACAGCAAAGTGGCACTTGAGGATTTATAAGCAAAGCTGGACATTTTCTTGAAAATATACATAGTTAACTATCTGTCGGTACTTAATTTTGGTGAAGTGACAAGACAAACTGTTGGGACAGTACTTAAATAAAGTTCCGGTATATGAATAAATATAGCTATAGCGGTTTAAACTCAAACTTAACATACCTAGCTACATGTAGTACAGTCGTGTTCATAAATATGTATACACTTTACTAACTTTTACCTTTACCTTTTGGCTATTACAATTGGCAGCATGACCTGCGTAAGATTGATCACAATCATGGAACGAGATTGGTGTCTGCCGGTAAATTCGATGTGCCTAGATAGAGTTAACAACTATTACGGAGACAGAACTTTAAAAAAGCGCGTGCCATATATTCTCAACAGTTTACCTGAGGACATTCGTCTCGAGCAAAATAAACGTATATTTAAGAGAAAACTAAAGAAATAAATAGAAACACTGCCTTAGAATTATATAATTGGTACCCATTGTGTAGAACTAAACATTGTATATATTAAGATTA
Organism: Acleris laterana; assembly: GCA_963966035.1. Classification (NCBI taxonomy): domain Eukaryota; kingdom Metazoa; phylum Arthropoda; class Insecta; order Lepidoptera; family Tortricidae; genus Acleris; species Acleris laterana. Next base: position 14,257,881 of record OZ014455.1, read on the forward strand.
TAGTTCTTACTGTTATTTTAAAGTCTTCCTGCAGACAAACTACTAATACAGTTTTGCAGGGCTTTTGTATTATTTGTAATTTTTGTTGCTGGTTTAATAAATAAATAATAATAATAATAAGTGTACACATATTTATGAACTCGACTGTACTATATGTCTGTTGAGTTTGATTTTATCGCGATAGTGCCATGAAAATGCTTGAGCCTTTTGACGTCTTTTATAAATAAAACTACCTCTTAGTACTAAGAATAACTGTTTTATGATTATTACACATTGAAATTTTTATATGAATATTTTTATAATACCGCTAAAAGTTTACGTAAGTTTGAATGAAAAAATATCTAATTATATACTATTGAATTATGATGTGGTGTTATGTTATGTATTAGAGGGGAGAAGCTACCCAGTTTTATTTCTACTTGTTCTACTTATGAATGTTTATACTTTTTGATACTCTACAGATGAGATACTGATCGTTATATTTGACAAGATGTTAAAGCATTTAAGCTAGCTTGATAGCGTTTAATAATTTAGGAAATAAAAACATGTTATATGAATACTCTTTTATTTACTTTCTTTACAATCAGAAGACTCAATATTTTATATTAAAAACAATAGTAGTGGCAGTACAATGGAATCATTTAAATACATTTAGAAACTTTTTCAGTGTTAGGAACTAACCATAGCAAGCGTACGGGCGCGCCTCGGGCCATGCGCATTCAATTTCATATGAAGTTGTTCCTGACAACACATAGCAGGTGAACGGGGCGCGCACCCCTTTTGCGCCACTCAGCGCTCGTGAGTAATTTGTACAGGGTTCAATGGAAACCCAGGGTTGTATGTTTCGTCCATTGCGTCCACCAGGATCCCCTAGCCAGATGAACTCTTTCAACAGAGTCGACGCGGAGCTCCTACTTGTGGGTTGTTTTGGCCCTTCCGTCGTTGGATACCATATACGCAAAACATGATATTCTGAAAAATATCATAAAAGCAAAACATCATATTCGTAAAACATGACATTCGCAAATCATCATAGTAGCAAGACATCACATTAGCAAAACTTAACTATTATTAAGACATGAATTAGATAGTGTCAACGGAGCTCCGCTACGGCGGAGCTCCTATTTCTGGGTAGTTTGGCCCTCCGGGCCTGATATAAATGGGTCATACACGGATTTAGGTTCTCGTCTTTCCTGTGGACATACCCAAAGTTAACGTGTTGAAAGCCTAATTCTCTGGCTGAACCCACATCCGCATAAAGGGCGTCACGTCTACTTTAGTCCTATCAAATAAAAACATAACTTATATGCACACAAGCCCTTAACTATCGACCACAGGAGAGACAACTTTTGTTTTTGTGATTGTGTATGACCCAAATCTAACATAACCTAAACCTACCTAATGATTTTATAACAAAACCCGACTATTTGTAAATATGTTTTGCGAATATCGTGTTTTGCTAGTATGATGTTTTGCGTATATGATGTTTTGCGAGTATGATGTTATGCGTATATGATGTTTTGCTAGTATGATCTTTTGCGAATGTCATATTCTGTAGAGTAACCGCTTCGGACCTACCTCTATTTTAACGTTAGATTCTGATAAACACCCGACTTCACTAAGATCCCCACGGGGAATCGGGCTAGGGGATCCTGGTGGATTACACTTTCGTCAAATGTGACGAAGCATACAACCTAGTTATCTAGTAAGCGGTTCGGACGCGCGCCATACGCTCTTTTTAGCGCTCGATACTTAGCGGCCGGAACGCGCGCCTCGTGCGCTTGCTATGGTTAGTCCCTTACAGGAAAAACAAAAATCTAGATTTATTATTAATTACAATTTATATAGGATAAAGTGCATGGTAATGTCAGTCTTAACCATTAGATTCGACGGTAAAAAAGTACCAAGTTCCAGTTAGATTATGATTTTATTCTAAAAGTATAAATACAAAAAGATCCATGATAATTGGGCATTGAACAGAGCTTCAGCATACTAAAGACTTACGTCGCATACAAAATGTGTCACGGTGGGTTTAGACCAAGCAATCTAACAAGAATTCTATGGTATCTCTTACGTTTTCTTTGTACAAACAAAACGACAAAACATGTTCTAGAGCATTCGCTCGTTTGATCTAAACCCACCGTCACCGCACGCCAAACATGTTTGCTATGCTATGCAACTTACAACTTAATTCATACTAAACAGTCTCTTTTAATCCTCAACTTGTGACGGCGGCTGTGGCCGACGGTAGGGTCAATGGTACAACTTCTAGTTGACGGCCAGAGCCGACAGTGGCGATCAGAAGGCTCTACTAAAACTCTATTTAACTTTTTCCTGCCATTGGCACTTAGTGTTATATACACAAATAGTACAGTCAAGGGCAAAAATATGTATACACTTTAGTACCTTGTCTAATTGTCGTCATATTTGAACTGCCATATATGAACTGTCACAGTGGTTAAAGTGACAAGGTACTAAAGTGTATACATATTATTGCCCTTGACTGTACATTACTGCAGAGACGGGAAAAGAGGCCGTTGCGGGACGAGTATAAGCAATTACGCGAGTCCAGCATACATAGTGCATAGTGTTTTTCTCCAACAACTAAACTATAACACAATCGTGAATAATATTAATCACAGTCCTTAAATTGCCTTAATAAAGGGGACATTGTCGCCATCATCATCGATTAAACTCATAATTTCATATACATAGGAGCGGATTCACATCATTTTGCAAAAACCTTTACTTATTCTCCGAAACTAAATATTTATTTAGGTCCATTTTGTGGGTTAGGTTTTAGAAAAATCCTGAAATATACATATAGTTTCAGAAATAAAGCGTTTTGCGAAATGAAATGTTTGTGAAATTACTCAGTTTGTAAAAGGTTTTTAACAAATTATGGTAAACCATTCGAAACAGGTAGGTACCTACGACTAAGTAAACTGAAATATACCAATAAAATAGCAGATTTAAATTTAAAAAATCTAATAGGAATAAATTGGATTTAAAATTATAACATTTATTACGCGTTGAAGTTAATTCGTTTTTTTTTTATAAACGCATTTTTTTTAAATTGGATCTATTTGTACACTTATAAATAACCTCTAAACGCCGTTCGAAAAGTTTAACCGTTATAGCCTATGACATTTTAATAAGTAAAAACATGGAAGAACTTTGATTGTACGAGTGTTTGGCTATTCGGAGTTTTTCCTAGACTAAACATGTTTTAAAAAAGTAAAAAACGCGATATGTAGGTAATGAAATTTCTGCCGTTGGTTAATAACTATTTTTATTTTTTGCTTGGGCCCGGAACTCAGAACTTCGCGGGCTGTTTTTAATACGGTAAGGTTAACATTTCCGAGCATGTGGGAGAAAATGAACATTTAAATATTACTTTTAGCTCTTACCATTAAAGTATTATCTTGACTAGTAACAGTAATAGGTACTTTTTAATTTATGCATAACATATGAATTACATATTTGAAATATTTTTTAAATCAACTAGTTAGTAGTTACCTAATACTTGAAATTTAATTTAAAAAACTAGTGTTAAGAATCCACGAAAACGCGCTATAGGGGCACTTACATTTAATATAACTACAAAAAATCACGTCTGTTCATATGAGATCGTGCACAATCGCGGATTCATAAAGATATTATAAAAAGGGTCAAGTGCAAGGCGGACCGACGGTAAGCGTTGGCTTTATATTAAGATCCCGTTTGGCACCCTTTGGCTCATCATCATTTACTCTGCTCTTGTCGGTGGAATAATTTCCATTCTTTCCTATTCAAAGCGTTCTGTTTAACACAACGATACGGTACGACGCCTACTTTTTCTTTTAATTGGTCTAGGTAAGTTCTTGGTCTGCCTCTATTCCTTTTTCTTTCTATTTGTCCTTCAATTACCATCTGAACGTACTCGTGCCGGAACAGGTGACCAAACATCTTTCCTCGTCTATCATCTAAGCTATTGTCTGCAATAGAATTCACTTTTCCTTCACAATGCTAAGCACTTCCTCATTCGTCTTCTTTTCTATCCAGATATTTTTCCATCAGTCTCCACATTTCTAAGTCTTCCACTCTCTCTCTCTCTTTTCCTTTGGCTACGGAACTCTAAAACTCAAGTGATTCAAACAGTAGGGAGGCGGGGTACCTAACAGGCCTTCCGATTTGACCCGTATCCTGAATTTCCCCTTGGTCGTGTTGTCAACTGGAGGATAACGGTTAAATGGAGGAGCAAGTCATCGTGGATTGAAAAAAAAATGCCACGTGACCCTAGAACATTACACAGTCTTTCCACGTAAAGTCATGATTCTGACGGAAGACCAGCGCTGACTTAAGTACCAGCATTACGCTGAACTTCGTGACTACATTCTTTTTGTGCGTATTCATACATACATAATATATGTTCTTCATTGTTTGTCGCGAATAAGTTCCTTTAAGTAATATCACATACATTAGAAAGAAGTAATACCGATTTGATTATTATATATTGTAAACATCACAATATTGCTTAAACCTAGAACAGTCTTTATATAAAAACATTTATCTATCAATTATTTATTTAACTGCCTATAATGTCCCCTTCCTTCCTCCGTTCCTTCTACGTAGCCCTATCTTGGGCAGTCTTCCACCAGTCTTGATTGAAGGCATCAAGCTCATCTCACCAAGGTCGCTTTGTAGGACCCATTTAGTACACACTTTCCCACAATTCCTCCAAGATTCCAATTTCCAATTTGAGCTTGGGGGCTGCTTGGGCTAAATCAGCTATTTTAGTTTTGGAGCGTAGTATCGTATCTAAACATTTATACTTTGTATATGCATACGTATACATACTTGTAAAACTACGAGATTATAAGCACACGTCTGTGTTGGCAGTTCAAATTGAATATCGGCGAATATTGATTTCTAAACTACTTATAACAATCTAGTCGACGATCCAATATAAATCCCCTTTGGAGTTTTAATGGGGTGTATTTATTACTTACAATGTAAAAGTAACGACAACGACGATTTAATTATTCACGCGTTAGATAACTTTCTAAATAAAGCGTTTCTACAGCGACATTTTTGACAAAGTTATTACTTAAGTCAAAATTGAACTCGTAACATTTCAAATACATCCCCTTCAATTCTTCATCCGCTTGATCCATTCTAATAGGGAAGATGTCAAACATCAATTGTTTGTATTAAAAAGGAGGCGCAGATGGTTTGCAAGATGTTTCTTCCGTAGGCACCAGGCCAGCAGGATATCCAGGGGTCATCCCTGGCGGTGTGAAGTCAATGGAAGCAGAAGGCGTATAAGGCGGTGGGTTTGTGGGATACGGATAAAGCTCACTGTTGTAAGCATCAGGGTATGGAGGATTTGTTTCTGAGTAAGGAGGATTTGTAAAATAAATGGGTCTTAGAGGAAGGTTGATGAAAGGAAAATTAGCACTTGGGTATGAGGTATAATCGACGGGGTAAGGAGGATCAGGCCCAGGATAAGATGCGGTATCAGGAATATTCCCTGGGTATACATCGCTTGAATATGAAACATTCTGACGGTTAACTGGTTGCATTTTATTTTCCAGTGTAACTGAGGGGTATACATATGGTTGAATGGTCTCTGGCGGTGCGTTCGGGTTCGGTATGGGGCCCTTAGGCAAGTCGTTTTGCATGGGATGTGTGTACTGGCCTTGAGTGAGCTCGACAAGAGGCACGGAGCCCAACCAGATTTGTGTTTCATATGCCAAGTCGTCGTTGAATCCGGATAATCTCAATTTTACCTACAACAAATAATGAACTATAACGCGCTGATAGGTATACCTACAAGGTGAAATGTTGAGATAGGGCAGTAAAGGCAGCTAAGCAAAAATGCTCTTACTTTACTAACTTTTTAAGTGAGCCTGGCTTGGTAAAGAGCGCTCATATTAGTCACATCCTCACATCCGTCAGCCATGAGGATTCGAAGAAAAATAAACCTAAAAAAACCAACCCTATCCTGAAGACTAAAGCGTCGAGACTCCGCTGGCTCGGGCACATAAAGAGAATGGGCGGGATAAGTGTAGAGCGTAGCCCTAGGTACCTACCGCTGGAGCGATGAGTTTCAGGAGCCTTGGTATTGAGAATTGGCGATAGCAGACGAAAGACCGGCTGGCCTATTGCCTACCGCAATCGCAACCGACTTCAAATCGGAACAATTGTTTTCATTTTGTATGCAGACGGGTGGTAGGACCTTGTGCAGGGTCCGTCCGGATCACTACCACCATCTTATCCATTAACCTACCGCCAACCAGCAGTGTTCGCATTGTTGTGTTCCGGTTTGAGGATAAGACAGCCAGTGAAATGACTAGCCTAGGCATTCCATCTTGGTCCTCGGGGTTGGCAACGCATTTGCAGTCTTAGGATTGCATTGCAGTCTTGTGAATGCGAATGTCTATGGGTCACAGTTTCCACTTACCATCAGGTGGCCTGTGTGCTCGTTGGTCTTCTCAATGCCATAAAAAAAAGAAGACAAGCCTTCGATTTTTAAAATGAAAACGGTTGCGATTGCGAGTGCGTTAGGCAATAGCCCCTCGGGAGGCATGGCGTAATCCGGTGTCGAAAGCCAAGATCTACTTTAGGTCAAAGCGCAACAAGTAAGTACCTTGAAGAAGAACTCGACGTCGATGATCCCGCAGTTGTCGAGCACGGGCGCGATCATGGCGGGCACGAGCATCTCGCAAGAGAAGCGGCGCTTCGAGCGCGCCAATATCGGGCCTTTCTTCATCATTGCGACTAGCACTTCCGGTGGGTATCGGTCCGACGGCGGGTTTTGAGCGTGGAACTTTTCTCTCTGAAAAACGTGAAACGAGTTTCTGGCGTGAAATTACGAAACGCGATAGATAAGAAGTCACCGCTCAATTTTGAGATTCTTGCTAATTATATCTCAACTGGATTTATATTGGGTTAAATAATTCTTTTTATACCTACTTAATATAACACACGCTAAATTTTGTCAAAAAAATATCGTAGTGTACATTACTCTAATTAAGTGCATGGGACATGATATGCCTGGATCGACCCTCATTCCTTTGCCTTATTTTTGCCACAAGGCATTTTGTCAGAACAAATACGGACGCCATTTCCGTATTAGTAGTTCGAAGTTAAAAGTTACCCTGCCCCTCCTTTTAACCAGGTAAGTCAATAAGCATACTTACTCGCACCAATTCAAATATAATTCTGTGTATCTCCGTATAGCTCATGTTTTCGGCGTCTATCTGTATGGGTATGGCCTGTCCGGGGCAGTACCCGGCTGCCGGCAGGCACACGCGGAGTGTCAGGGGGCCGGAACGGCAGAAACACGAGCTGATAACCTCCTCGAATTGAAACACGATTGGTCGCTGGAAGTAATTTACATTATAGGTACTAATGGCAGGACAAATTTTGAACATCGACACCCAATAATCATTGTTATTGTGATTTTCACTGTCATGCTTGTCATTTGTCATGGTCAGTTTGAAGTTTATTATGACGATTGAACGAACATTTTTGTTGGGGAACTTATAACTATATAGATAGACTAAGTATGCAGTAGAAAAACATTAGCACCTTCATTTCTGGATTTAAGTTCAAGTTGAGCGGCACGATGACTTTGAAATACTTCTTGAGTTTGGCCTTCCCACGCCCATCCGGGAACTCCATACAAGCCTGTCGACAAGCAATCGGATGGAAACACAGCTATTTTGAGTCTGCCAAACAATCGATATGCGAGACCTTGATGGTCACGCAATCAGGAGTTGGCTGACTAGAAGAGATTCGGGTCAGCCTAGGTATATTATTGGATCTAGCAAAAGCCTTCGATTACTTAGGTCTCCCTTTTTTACTTAGGTACTAGAAAACTGAAAAATATTTTAGTGAGAGATGTGGCGTTGTACTGGTTTCCCAGCAACTTGCAGAATATAATTCCTGTAGATAAAGTGAACTCTTATGTTAGTAGCCCGCGGTAAGCATTGTTTGGTGTCTCCCAAGGAAATATTCTTGGCCCTTTCCTGTTTCAATATCATTGAATAATTTATGTACCTAGGTAAATGATTTATATTTGTATTGCGCTCTGGCAAAATGTTCTCGTGGCACTTTAAGATTACAATGTCACGCACCAAAATTTAGCATAGGCCTGAGAGACCTGCAACAGTATTGAGAAATGTTCCTGCCTTGACATAGTGGGAGACGCCTCCGATCCTGTTTCTACCATCTAAGGAAGATGGCGCCGTGGACGGGATTTGGAACCGGAACGGGATGCTGTGGCTGCCGGCCGCCAGCTGCGACACCCCTGGACAACACATTAACGATTAATACCAATTGAGGATCGAAATTCGAGGCTGAGTTAGTCTTACCTTTCAAGCTTAATTCTACGTTTCCGTTTCTTTTTTATTTGTTTCTTTCCATGAAAAAAAAACGTGGAAAGGAAAACGAACAGAACTAGTTTTTCATAATATCTACAACATAATACCTATTCCAAAATCGTAAAAAAGTCAAAATCGAATTTTCGCATTTTGTAAGGAATTAGTTACCTACCTACCGATTCACAATGCTCTTAAAGTTAAAAGTAGAGTTAAATGTGGCGTTTAACACGTCATTGCGAGACAATTATATGGATAGGTAAATACTTTTTCTTTACTCTACATACTACAAACATCATAATTATTATACAACGAGGCCTTAACGACGCCCCAGAATCAAAATAAGTGTCTTTTACCACTTACTTGGTTATTGGATTTGTAGAACCTAAGCGACCTTGAAACCGATATTGTGTTGGGTTCTGGTTAATTTGATATGTTTTTCGTGATACATTACATCGCTGTAATAATATAGGTCCCGAAACAATAATGTCAAAACAACTCGTCAATGGATTGCTACTATGTCTATCGACCAATTAAACTAAGCCTTTAGTGACTATAGGGCCTTACCTACGCCTCCACAGACACACTGCACGACGTTGAAGTACCCCTCGTGTCCTGTGTACGCCACAGTATTCTCAAGCCGCATGCCGTCGTACTTCGTGACCTCTATCTCCCGCCACAATACAGTGGCTACTCCATGGAACTGTACCTTTATTGCTGCGAGGAATAGAGCCCTTCATTAAAGAATGCCCTTTAAGGAATAGGCATATTTTCGGTCGCGTAATTTCTGCTTCTTACAGCCCGTTCACACAGGGTTTCCGTTTTACTGTTCCGTTTTATCGTATAGGTACGTGTTTTTTCATTGATGGCGTATGGAGTTGTATGAGCGACTTCACATATGACACAGTATTCAGTATACAGTAAAAAATGTCGGTCCGCTAAATTATGACATTCCGTTTTGCTATCGAATACTGGATGAACGGAATACGTATCCTTCATACGTATAAGTACGTTTTACATGTAATTACGGAGAATATGTGAAAAGCTCTCAGTTAATGACGGATACGTTGAACGCTATACGGTGCCTATGTGTGAACAAAGCATCATTTTTTGTTGTATCCGTTAAAACGGGTACCGTAAATACGGAAACTCTGTGTGAACGGGCTGTTAGGCTGGCCTTACACTCGTAAGTTTTACTAAAGTAAGTAGGGACACGGCTATCAGTTAGAATGAGAAAAAAATATTTCTATCTTATTCTAACAAATATTTGCGTCCCTACTTACGTAAGTAAACTTGCCGAGTGTAAAGCCGGCCTTACAAAAGTCCACTAATTTTGCGTCACCGTGTGAACCAAACAGGAGTTTTGTATGAAACCGAGTGTAGCAAAAATTACGCGTCCGAATTTTCGGTCTAGAATGGGGAGTAGAAAAATTAAAGTGTTTTGAGTATAGCGAACGGGATGACATATGAAAGGCCTCAATCTGTAAATTCAACATTACAAATACTATTTTTACAAACAATTTTAAAAATCCGAAAAAACCTGATTTAAAGATAATTATTTACATTTTACGCGAAAAATAAAATGAAGTCAAACTTTACAAAAAATATCAAAAGCTTTAAAAATCTTTTGCATAGAATTTAAAGTTTATTACTAAACGAGTATTTTCTTATGCTTTTTCCAACCATATTACATTAAATACGAAATCCTCGGTGCGCTAGTCCGACACGGACGTAACCGGTTTTTTTTAAGAATACTTCTTAATATTTAATCACTGGGCAAGTGACCTATTTGACCCAAAATGGGCCAAACTAATTATAAATGGTCTATTCCTAATGATTCCATTGTTGGTTCCTTAAAACTAATTAATAGTTGGTTTGATAAAAAATGGGAATATACTTTAAAAATATGATACCTAAATCAAAATAAACTTGGGAAGATTGTTGGGAAGGCATTATGTTCCCAAATAAGTAGGCTTTCAAACAACATGCAGCAGAAAGGTTAAAATAAAATATAATAATTTAAATTATGCAAAATATATTTATTTTTTAATACGAGTATACTTATTTCTAAAGTAAATCATTAAATAAAACTAAAACTATGGCAAATAAACAAAAATTTAAGCAAAATACATCTAATTAGAAGTAAGGTAAAAAATTAATAGTATCTAGTATCATAACTTTTCTTATCATATAAATAATTCATATAAATAATTCAAAAGTCAGTATATTAAGTAACATGTAGAGGAAATATTACAAGCATTGCATAATAATGTAAGGTAAATGCAACCATCATGGACAGTGCTCCAGTGATGAGCAATAACAATTTTAATTTTTAACCAACAAAGAGGCACTTTCAAAATATTTTATTCTAATAGAGGCAGGCCCGAAGTATTATAATCTTATCTAATTTTAAGGCATTAGCGTTCTATAATATGTAAATACTTTTACTGGGATTGTTCATGACTGGAGCACTATCCATGAAAGGTGCATTTACCTTAGATATGTTTATTGATCCACACATCACGCTTAATAGGACAAAACAAACAAAATATGAGTGATTTCCAGTCATGTTGGATTTCACCTATACACATAATAATCTAGAAATATAAAATACAAGTATCACTTGTGGTCTATTTGTGTGCTAGATTTTATAAATATTTTATTACCGGTGAACAAATCATATTGACTTTGTGTGGTACGGTCACTTCATCATTACGTTTAAACATTATTTTTTTTAATCAAAGGCAAAGCGTCGATATACTACACTGTGCAGCTACATAGAAGATTAACTGTACAAATATAACATGCAGCCCTGCTTACCTGTAAACACCAGTGGTTGGCTTAATGCAAAATCAATTCTTCCGGTAAGTACTTGGCCGGCGTAGTATATTTTCCGCTCAGCGTCTAAAGTAATACTTCCATTCTCGAATCCCGTCATAGCGAGAATTTAAATATAATATTTGAAAACTGGCTACCTAATATACTGCTGGTAGTTCATATAATTCGTTCTCTATGGACAAGGAATAAAGACTTTAGGAGCATTGTGCCCGAGTTTAGCAAATTAAGCTAACAAGCGAAATATTACATATTGTTTACCTTTTTACCGCTTTAATAAACGGAGGAGAACAAAATAAAGTACTGTGCCTGGTACTATTTTGTTATACAAATAGGCGTTCGAGTTTAAATTCTTTATTAAAAGACGTCCGTCCAGTGAGATGATTTTGATCGTGTGGATGTGTTTTCAGTAGTTTTTGGCCTCTCATATCATAATATCACAGCGCAGCGATCACACTCCGCGCCTACCTGATAGCACAGTTTTGACACTAAGTCAATTGACAACTATGACCTTCAACTGACAAAGTAAAACGCGTTTCAATTCTGCTAATACGATTTAGAGCGTGTTAAAAAGTGTTGTTGTTTGCAAGATATTTTTTAATAAGATATTAGCATATTTACAATACTAACCTGTTTGGTAATATTCGAATGAAAACCACATTTTGAAGCAAAGATTCGGAAGCCTTATGGTAGATTTTTACAAATACCATGGTGTAACAAAACGTTTTAGGTGTGGTTTCAATTCTCTTTGGATTCGGAAAAAGCGCGGGAACGCTTACCGAGTAAACGCGCCATTTTTAAAACTGTTCTGAAAAACTTCAAGCTGCTAATATTGTTTTGAGGTACATAATTAATTATCCCTTATCATCTTTGTTGATTTGTTCTTGTATATTGTTTTTTATAGTGGGAAAGAAAATATGTTTAAGGGAAATAGGACAAGAAACTGTTAAGATAGGGAATGTTCGTTACATTGTAGGTATTTTTATGAAATTACAGAATGTTAGTTTCGTTTTGTAAAAAATAACAGAGCAATTATGTTTCCCGCTTTAGTGTCAAGTTTTTGTAAAAAGTTGTATATTTACATGCAAGTAGGTAAGTAACTTTTTACTCATAATCATAAATCAAGTCAAATCAAACCAAAAGAAGTTTATTTCGTCAACACAGGTTTACAAAGTAGGTTTTCAGTGATTTTTATTACAAAATGTTTGGATTAAGTTATTTACTGTATTTCTGTACCTACTTACATTACATACATACATAACTAAATCACGCCTGTTTCCCAGAGGGGTAGGCAGAGACCACTTCTTTCCACTTGCTACGATCTTGACAACTTTCTTTCGCTTCTTCCACATTCATACATCGAGTCATGCACGCACGTCGGTTTCGGGTACTTAAGATTCGGCCCTTTTCCAGTATTTCACCGATTTGACTCGAAAAAGTACGCCTAGGGCGGTCCCTTCCGACCCGTCCACTCACTATCGATCTGTATATCTCTTTCGTTAATCTTCTTTCATCCATCCTTTCCAAATGACCGAACCATCGAAGCATGCCCTTTTCAATCTTAGTCAATATTGTATTTAAATTAATTTTTAAATTGTACTTACCTACTTATATTTCTGATTTCTTTAGGAATATGGCATGTGACAATAAAAAATATATAAATAAAAAACATTTATTTAGAAAACATGAGCATAGTAGAAGTTTATAAAAATATTCGAAATAAATCGGCATAAAATATAAAAAATCAAGTGGTAATTGGCACTTTTAAAATGCAATGGCACATATAAATGCTTAGCTTAAACAACAAATTATAATAACTGTAGGTACACACAGTTTTAACATTTTAATATAATATAAGAACACGATAAACTTTCCTTCCTACAAGTAGAGTAATATTATTTTTGTGTAAACTTCAACAACCGTGTCGCGGGTTTACTTCCAATAAGTATAATTTAGCAGATAATTATTAAAACTATAAAAAACTACGATTTAATAGCGACGCCACTTTCAGAGATTATATGTTATTTCCACGGAATAGAAAAAACAGTGGAAGTGCCGCGAGCTTCACTTGGTATCAGACCTGTTCTCGCCTATACACTATCATAAAAACAACAAGTAACCATAGAAAATGTTATTCGTGCGGCTATCGTTTTTACATTCCAAAATAGCACAATGCACATGCTTCTGGATTTATTTTCTATTTTAGAAATATTAATCGCACAACTTTCACGCACAAGCGATCGCGGCAACCTGAGCCAGATTGCGCGGAACTCCGCATAAGCATGCCACACGTGACCCGCCCACTTCACACTTCTACTGTTTTTTCTGTTCTGTGGTTATTTCCGTACCCTTTCTCGGCGAGCTTTTAAACGCTATAATTTAGGCCCCTGCTACCGTTGCGCGGCAACTCGTAAATCATAACATAACGATAAAGCCATTACCCAAATTTAGAATTCGTCATAATTTTACAATAATTTTAATGTTTGCAAAAAGGCACAATAAAAAAGATACGTCATTATCATCATCAGCCTACCAGTCATAGTATCAGTCTACTGCTGGACATAGGCCTCCCTCAAAACGCGCCATTATACCCTGTCTCCGGCCCGCTGCATCCAGCATCTACCAGCAACCTTCCGCAAATCGTCCCCCCACCTAGCTGGAGGGCATCGTCCTACACTAAGCTTGCAAAAGATATGTAAAAAATAATATTATCAGATCACAATTTTGCATACTTTCATGCAAATACAATATTCTTATTCTAAAATAGACAAGCTCAATTATGGTCAACGTTGACATTAACTGGGTTAGAACAGGACACGGAAGTTGATTTAAAAACTTAATGACAAATGGCTCTTGTACATTGTTCAAAGTAAGTTTCTGTCGCACGTATCTAAGTACCTACAGGTGAAAAACATGTAGTGGTGTACAAAGCTAATATGGAATTATCTAATTTCAAATATAGAATGTCGGTCTATACAGATGTGTTACAGCTACATGCTACTTAAGTTTTTCACCTATACATACGATTTTGCTTAGAATGGTATTAAAGAAGTTGAAAATTAAAGCGTTTTAATATAGGTAAGTAATTATCTTGTGGTACAATATCTTTGCATAGTATAAAACAAAGTCGCTTCCCACCGTCTGTCTGCCTCTGTATGTATGCTTAGATCTTTCTAACTATGCAACGGATTTTTGATGCGGTGTTCATCAATAGATGATGGTTGTATGTATAATAAATGCTGGATTGTGTACGTGTGTTACAGAAGACTCACATAAACCGAAGCGAAGCGAGGGCCGGTCGCTAGTTTCTTATAACATAACTAAAGTACATTTTTTATATAAAACATTATAACTTTGTATAAACGAGGCTAAATGCTTATAAAAACACGCTTGTACCTTGGCGTGAATAGAGTTCAATAAGTAGGTATAAGAATATAAACCAATATTACTTTCTTAAATATTATAACAACAATAAAGTCGACATCTCTATTAGACATCTTTCTGCCGTGCTCTGACTAAAACTCCTCTAAGTGACTTTAGACGGGATTTCACTTATTTAAATACGAGTAGCGTAAAGGAGGGAGAACCTATTTATTTTATTTATTTATTATGTTTATATTTTAAATTCACAAAATTTCGCCAAACTGCTAAACAGTTAGTTGGCGAAGCACAATCTTATATTAAAAGTTGGTACAGTGTATAGGTAGTAATACGAACAGATCTAAAACGGTACTTCAAACATATTATCCTATCTAACAAATGGAGTACGAATCAGAAACCTTAACTATGTTCTGAGTTTGATTTTGAAAAGGTTCTTGCTTTTGCATTCACTCTGAGAAAATACTGTTGAAAATCCTTGGTAGCTCCTGGTTCTTTTTCCATAATAATTAATTAATCACACACTCTAGATTCTATAAGCTCTTAAATTCTTAACATTGATCCACAGCTAATAAGTATTTAATTTTTTCTTTCACGGGATTTGCGTTACATTAAGGTTATAATTTTTACTACTATTTTCTTTTGTCTTATACACTAGTACTTTAAGAAGTCTAAGTCCTGAGACTGACTAAGTTTTATATTTCTATTTTGGTTTCGAAGATACAGAGACACTTAAAAAGTCTAAATACATGACATTCATACATTTCCCATTATGTTTTTTACTTTTAACGTATTTGAATTGCTAGAGCACGGCAGAAATAAGCGAAGGACGTTTTTTACAAGTTATTTAACCATAAGGACATGGGTATTTGGTACTCGCTCCAATAGCAATCAAGGTTCAGTTTCGTTTGGCTTATTCCCAATTCAATAGACCACCCCTACAGATTCCAAGTTTTACATGTGCCCACCGATACAGATTCTTACCTGTACTGATTCCCAACTTTACATATTTCTAACTGTACATATAGAATACAGATAGATAGATACACACGTAAATCAAATAATACATTTCACAGAGTTGTAGGAAGGTTAAGTTAGGTTCATTCTGATATGAAACCCGGAGGGCCAAATCAATCCCGAAATAGGAGCTCCGCGAGGAGCTCCGTCCACTCTGTCAAATTAGATTTTCTAAAGTTTTCTAATTCTATGGATACAGAATAAGCTACCGCCAAGATCGACCAATCAGGGATTGTTAACTAGGCCTAGGACTTCTGTAGAAATACGAACCTGTAGAATCAGTAATTAGTAAACATGGGATTCTGTTGAATCGAAAATCTGTAGAAATGGGAATCTGTAGACCTGGTAAAAATCTTTTCATTTGATAGCCCGCGTGCTTGTAGAAATCCATTAAAGAGTTGTTATAACATTATTGCGCTGGGAGGTATTGCAGCGACGCAATGTACCGCTAAAAACTTATTACTAATGAACCACCAGTGGGGGTTATTATGACATAGCTATGCAGTTCATTTTACGGCGAGGGTAAAGGACAGAGCTATAGCAAATAGCTCTATCCTATTCTCTCAGCGTAAACAGAACTGCATGGCTACGTCATAATAACCCCCCTGAGCCTTCATTGTGGTGTCGTTCTATTGGTCATACAAATAGGAACAACAGATGGAGATAAGGGCTCCGGTTATCTTTGCCCTACATAATAATTCCATTCGAATGATATCTAAAGTATGTCCATTGAGCGGGTACCGCGTACTATGCATTATTGTCTATTGTAATAGGTATCGTAAGTCTAAATATTGTTAGTTAGTAGTTAGTTCGAGAGTACAGCTACGTGTCTAAGGTTCAAAATCAAAAATGCCCCTCGAATAGGTTCTAAGGGGTATTGAATTATTTGCGCTTCATACCATTTTCTACGTAATTGTTGGTTATTTAATCGTGAACCTTGTTAAAGAACACGGCACGTAACTTACATTTTATATAAGTAGGTATATGCAACAGATTTACCACGACTTGTTTGTCGCTGGGTTATCTCTTTTTGACTATATTTATTTATTTATTGACACATACAGCAAGTACAGAAAGCATTTATATCATAGTAACAGGTCAGGGGATTATGTCTAGTGTACAAGCCAATTACAAGTGTACACAGAATTTCCAGATAACTTAGTAGTCTAAATAGAAACAGTAAGTAACACTAAACATCAGGACGTAACAAACAGGCCAGGATTTTAGTTCTAAATTTATATTGTAAAGGTACAGATGCACTGAACAACAAGCAACAAAACAAGATGTGGCGCTCTGGTAAGAGTCCCAATACATCAACAGTAAACTTAACCTAACTTTTATTTATAAGAGCGCAATAGCGGCTTTATTTTCTGATTCGAATTAGACAGAGACAATGCCTAATTTAACGAAAACTTGTTTATTTGTGCGTAAATCAAAAATATAAGCACATATAATTTCTACATTTTACTTTTTAGGCCCATTTGTGTACTTTATACTTACACAAAAACCATATGAATAGCATAATTATAAAGTAGCGATTTATAAAGTAGAGTACATGGTTTGTACGCTTAATCGTAATAATATCAAAAACTTAGTTTAAATCGATGGATCCAAATATGGATACATCGGACTCAACGTAAAAATATTATATAAAATAATGGGTTTATGTAGAGTAAAAATATTATATAAAATAACGGGTTTAATAAGAGCTAACATACAATTAATTTTTCTGGACCGTCATTAATCTAAAATACCTATGTATACATTTTACTTGTCAAAGTATAGTCAAGAAGTTAATAAGTTGTGATATGATGACGTTAGGGAGTGTCATCGAATATGTTTTTTTTTTAATCAGAAGGTGCTGAAGGGTTATAGGGTGTCGGTGCTCCTGTGGGTGCCGGCCCCGGAGGGTACCCCGGGCCCCCGGGGGCGACGAAGCCCATAGGGGCGGGCATGGGCATGGGCATAGGCGCATAAGGCGGGGGGTTGCTCGGATACGGTGCACTAATATTAGCGCTAGGGTAAGGAGGGTTTGCACCTTGAGGGCTACCTGGATAAGGAGTATTAGCACCTGGGTATGGGGTATTAGCACCGGGGTAAGGATTAGCGCCAGGGTAAGGTGCATGAGAAGGGGAATTTCCAGGATACGGGTACCCATTAGCACCAGGGTAATTGGACACATTCTGAGCGAGTCCTGCCGGTATTTTAGTCTCCAGTGTAATCGAGGGGTAAACATATGGTTGAATGATCTCCGGCGAAGCGTTCAAGTTCGGTACGGGGCCCTTAGGCAAGTCGCTTTGCATGGGATGCGTGTACGGCTGGCCTTTAGTCAGCTCAACAAGAGGCACAAAGCCCAGAAAAATCTGAGCTTCGTCTTCCAATACGTTATTGCAGCCGGATAATCTGAATTTTACCTACAAAAAAGAAAGAACTATAATGCAATCATACTCGATGATAAAATTGATGATGCAATATTGTGGCACAACTTCTGTGGTTTTATCTGACGAAAGCGGGTGGGCCATTTCTGGGGTCCAATTGAAAAAGGGTACAAGTCGATTTAACTCGTAATATAAAAGGGTATATACATCAACGGAGTATACTAGACTTAAAACTCTTTTTCACTTGATCTTCAGAAGACTTAATCGCTGCTTTTATACAATACTGCTACAACTCAAAAAATTATGACGTTGTAAAGAAAACTTTGAATAGAAAGTGTTCTGGATTTAAATGCAACAGCAACTCATTTTGAGATGCCGCACTCTTGCATAAAGGCAACGTTATATCCTTTTTCACTAGGACCCCATATTTGACGACGCGCTGGCCTAGTTGGTTTGGTAGTGACCCTGCCTACGAACCTAGTGGTCTATGCCAAATTCCGCCAGGCTAATTTTTCAGTCACATTTCGTCCCTTTACTTTCTAAACCTCGTATCAGATCGCTTAGTTAGATAGGAAACTAGTCTTTTTGTTTAGGGAATATGAGTGCTGTTTCTATCTAACTATTCGATCAGATACGATGGAGAAAGTAAAGACACGATTTCTTGTCATTCATAATTTACCGTTGAGATTTTACTCAGTATTTTTTTTTCGCTATGGTTTTTTATAAATCGTTTACTTTCCTATTGTTATTACAATGGAATTACTATCATAACCTAAGCCTACCTGGATTAGGTTATGTAAGTTTTACACCGACAACTTCGACTCGTTGAATTTATATGTAAAATGGGCAAACAAAATGCGTGTCGTTATAGTTATTTATGTAACTGGCACGTAATGAAGCTTCTTAAGGTACGGTACGAGCGCCGAGTTTAGAGAGCGAGCTTGCGAGAATAATTAATGAGTAAAATCACGAATGGGGAAAAACGAGACAGGAAAAAATGCTATGCGGAATTATCGAGCTTTTTCACAGTTGGGCAGACCGCACTACATAAATTTCAAAGTTTAGTAGTTAGCTAGCAAGTAGGTACTCAAGCAGGGTCATACGAAACGCTACCACCATCTTAACCTTTAACCTACTGCCAAGCATCAGTGTTTGCATTGTGTTCCGGTGTGTGGATACGACCACCGGTAAAATTACTAGCATAGAGGCATTCTATGTTAGTCCTCAGGGTTGGCAATGTAATTGCAGTCGCAGGATTGCAGTCTTAAGATTGTAGTTTTGTCTTTAGAATGCAAATAGCTATGAGTCACAGATCCCGCTTACCATCCCGGTGGCCTGTGAGCTTGTTTACTTTACCTAGCCATAAATAAAAGTGTGCTATAGTAATCTAACGAGATGCCTTTGAGCTGCCTCAAGTCATAAAAAGAAAAGCAATTCGTTCCCGGCCCTTTAAATTTCTGTTATCTATTGCCGCTCGGGCGCTAAGATTGCGGCAAGGCACCGACACGTCGACACATAAATGTAAAAACTCCGTTGATATTAACTGTACTATACTGTGTTCATCATGTAACAATAGATACGAGTTTGACTGTATCGGCTATTCCGAGAAGCTTTACAACCTACTGAGTTCTGAAAGGAAAAAAAAGTGGAAATGCCGAACATGCATTCCAAATAATAACGAAAATAACAATACACCTACTGGTCAGTCTAACATTACACTAAGAAAACCACAAAAACAAAATACTACTACAAAAATTACACCAACACCATCAACGTCATCAGTGCTAAGCATTTCTAGTAATAAGCAGGTATTGAACCCTAGTTTACATCCGGTACCGGCATGCAGTGAAGCCCTGCTGTCTACAACACGAGACGACTCTGATGAGTCTATGGACTCGCACGTACTTACTGAGTCGGACTTATCGGACGACTTCTTGTCACCGGCCGACATATTATCAAGAAGCGTGGACGACCAGCTACTCGGATCCAATACACTTTTACCATTTCATGAATTTCAGGAAAAAAATACTGAACTCGAGATTGCACTTATTAGCACGCAGACAGAACTAGAGAGTAAAATATTAGAAAATAACGAACTACAAAGAAAGAACGACCAATTAATTTTGGAAACAAAGGTTCTTCAATCATTATGTCAAACAACTGTCGACCCAAAAAATAACATTATTGTAAGGAAAATACGAAGACAGTCCCTACTACCCGGAATGCCATCAACGCCATCTTCGCCAACCAGTTGTGCAGAAAAGCGTTTAGATACCAACAGGAACCTATTTAGTTTGCAGCTAAAAATTACGAATTTAGAAAAGCTGCTAAAAAATATGGAAAACGAGATCATATGCCTTGTGAAACAGGTCGAGACTTTAGCAGAAAAACTTCATACACCAAACAACACCTTAACTCTATCACAAGAAGAACAAAAACCCCAGGAAAAACCTATAAAAAGAAGAACACCAAAAAATTCTAGACCAAAAATAATAATCTACGGCACCCAACAATGCGTTGGACTGGCTTCGGCTCTAGCACAGTCAAGACAAGGAAGTAACTACGTTAACTACCAAACAACCGCTACAACGAAGCCTTATGCCAAGAGCGGCGAGATAATGAAGAACTGTCTAACTGCGGAGCTGAAACTACAGGACAAATTAGTGTTAAGTGTAGGAGAAAATGATCATGATATCAAATTTATTTTGTCACATCTGCGAATTTTATTAGAGAAGTTTTTTAATAATACAATTTTAATATTAAGTGTAAAAAAAAGTCTTTACGTAGACACAAAGAATTTGAATGCCCAAGTGGAACAATTATGTAACCAATATAAAAATTGTAATTTTGTTGATTGTACTCTGAACAAATCATTTGACATGTGTAAATCAGTTAATTACGTCATAGACTGCATAGACTATGATAACAAATACTTAAACTTGACCGAACTGAAGAAATTGATGGGGTATAATAAGCAAAAACTTAACTGTAAGAGAAATCCTATTATACAAAAGAAAGGCACAATTCCATACTATTTTTCGCGCATGAACTCTAAACTCTCAGATGAAAATGAAAGATCTATACAGACTCCCATTGTGAATAAAGGACCTACAAAAGGAATTATAACTGATTATTTCCCGGTCATAAAAAGAAACGATCTTTTTCGTGCCTAAACTGTCCAAATCTTGTTTATATTTAAATATTATATTCCAGAATATGCAAAGCATTTGGAATAAAATCCATCTGCTTCAAGCTCTAACAGAAGACAAAGCTAACCTAGATATTTTCTGTATTTCTGAGTCATGGCTAAATAAAGAAAAACTAAATTTACTAAAGATTCCAAACTATAACGCGGGTTCGTCCTTTTGTCGTAATCACCATGATGGCGGGGGTGTACTTATATTAATAAGAGATACAATACAATATTTGGAACGTTTGGACATTGCATCGCTATCGCTAGAAATGATCATAGAGCTGAGTGCTATTGAACTACCCAAATTAAACTTATTAATTATTAATATTTACTGGCCAAATAGCAGAAGAGAGATCGAAGTATTTTTTTCACGCCTAACTAGACTCTTACAACTAATTTCTTTAAAAGATAAGACCAAAAACATTGTATTAGGAGGTGATATTAATGTAGACTTCCTTTCTGAAAGTAATGAAAAGTCCCGGCTTTCCAACTTATTATCATCGCATAACCTCCACCAAAGAGTAAAAAAACCTACACGACTTACCCAAACGACGTCAACTTGCATTGACCTAGTTTTCACTAACTTTAAAATTAATAATTTATCGTTAAATGTCCATGAATTTGGCTTCTCTGATCATAGAGGCATCTTGCTCTCTGTACCCACTCCAACCGCGCCCTTGCAAAACTTTTCAATATACAAGAGAATATTTAATCAAACGAATATAGCCAAGTTTAACAACGAACTCGAAAGAGTAAATTGGTATGACATAATTTCCTATAACAGCACTGTAAATGAAAATTACAATAAATTTAACAAAACTCTAAAAAAAGTTCTGGATAAAACCATCCCAAAGAGAAATATAAAGATAAATTTAAATCCGAAAACAAATCACCTAACTCCAGGACTAAAAACATCTTGCCGAAACAAAAGACTCTTAAGGTCTCTAGTATGCCAGACCAATAATACAACTTTACGTAATCATTACAAACAGTACTCTAAAGTACTAAAAAAAGCAATTTATCGTTCAAAAAAACTATGTAATAAAAGAACATATGAAAATTCTCACAACAAAATTAAATCTATGTGGCAAATAATTAATAAAGAAACGAAAAAAAGCACATTCAAAAATAATAATAACATTGGTGTCAAAACTGCAGAAAATCTGATAATAAATGATCCAAAACAAGTAGCAAACTTATTTAATAATTTCTTTTCTTCTATCGGAAATTCAAACTCAAATCCCATATACATGACGCCCCCTTCTAATCAAGTAAATAAAACTTTTTTTCTGAGTCCAGTAGAACCCGATGAAATATACAAGATTTTAAAAAACCTTAAAAATAAAACATCTTTTGGCATTGACGAAATCCCGCCCATTTTATTAAAAACATGTGCTAAGACCCTAACCCTCCCCTATACTGAGTTGATCAACCAATCTTTCTCAGAAGGCGTATTTCCAGATGCACTCAAAATTGCTTTAATAAAACCTGTTCATAAAAAAGGAGAACTTTCGGACGTAAACAATTACCGGCCAATAGCACTATTACCCACTTCGGCAAAAATATTTGAGTCAGCAATGATTACACGCCTCTATTCCTTCTATGAAAAATTTAATATATTACATGACAATCAAAACGGATTCAGGAAAAACCGATCTACAACATTAGCTATCTATAAATATATACATCACATCACTAATGACATTAACAATAAAAAATACGCCGTAGGCCTTTTGCTCGATATGAGTAAGGCGTACGACAGAGTCTGTTATAAGACCCTTTTAGACAAATTATATAGTTCGGGATTAAGAGGTCAAACACATGATTGGTTCAAATCATACCTAAGTAAACGCGCACAATACGTTGAAATTAAAAATACACATTTCGAGACCGGCAAAATCCAGCACATTCGATCAGATAGAGTCCCTGTCACCGGCTCCATTCCTCAGGGTAGCGTATTAGGATGTATTCTCTTTTTGATTTATATAAATGACCTTCCAAATGTACTAAACGACCATTGCGTGCTATTCGCGGATGATATTTCTGTCCTTTTTTCTTGTAAAACCGCTAATGAAGCTGAAAGTAAATTAAATTTAAATCTTAACAAAATTGTTCATTGGCTAGACGCACATAATCTAAAGCTAAATCTTAACAAAACAAAAATCATCCAATTTAAACCCTACCAAAAACCGGCACTACCGATATCATACAGGCACAATAATATAAACATAGAATCAGCTAACTCCGCGACGTTATTAGGCGTACACATAGACACCCATTTAACCTGGAAAATGCATATCCAAAAGCTTTCCAAACAGTTATCTTCCTTCATATACGCTCTCAAGCATCTTAAACGCGTGTCCGACTTCCAGACTGCACTCTCGGCATACTACGCTTACGCCTATTCCAGAATATTATATGGAATCATATTGTGGGGAAACTGTACTGAGGTAGATACAATATTTATCTTGCAAAAAAAGTGCATTAGGATACTGGCTAATATTACCATAATGGACTCCTGTAAACCTCACTTTATAAAGCACAACATACTTACCCTTACATCCATTTATATCTTGGAATCATGTAAATTCGTTAGAAAACATATGCATTTGTACCAGGCTCATACAATTGTTAAAAGAAATGATCGAAATCTAAATAATCTGAAATTACCATTAACCAAATTAAAAATTATTGCGTCTAGTCCCCACTGGATGGTGATAAAAATATATAACCACATCCCAAACTCCATCAAAAACATAGATAAGTCGACATTATTTATAAGACAATTAAAATTATTTTTAAGTAATAAATGTTTCTATAATCTAAGTGAATTTTTCAATAGTAAATATGGAAATGAATAACTCTATACTTGCCTCTTATCATATTTATTATTTCATTTTAAAGTCTAATACCTGCAATTATTAATTCTATGTGCAATATTTAAGTTAAGTATAGTTGTAATGTAACGTGTTAACAATAAGCCCCATTATCCTATGTTGCTACGCCCTTGCAGGGCGTCACATGAATACCTTTTTGTAATTCCATCTCTAATACTTGTAATGTGACATGCAATAAACGATTTGAATTTGAATTTGAATTTGACGTCCTATTGAGTTTACTTGTGGCTCGCGGCGCGGGCGGTCGAGGCAGTCACACCTGAGTTATAAATATCAAAGTCCAATATGGACATATTGGACATTGAAAGGAAAATGCAAAAAAAAAACCCAGGTTCGATTAAAATAAATCATATATGGTTAGGTAGAGCATAATAGGTCACAAATGTGTAATTTGTTTCCGGGAAAACAATCCCCAAGTATAAAAAAAAGTAAAAAAATCTTGAGTAGAAAATAATACCTATGTAGATGATGTGCTGATGTTTTTGGTCCATATATTCTTTGGCATTGTCCTTTGTTATACGAATTGAAAACTTAATTTGTTCCAATTGACAAGATTTCATATTTTTAAGACTTTAATTTTATTCGTTTTATAGATACTGTTTGGAAGGAGGAAGACACTAATAGTTTGAAATTTTCTCTAGAATGAATAATTATTTTATTATTAATTTATTAAGATGTACTTATTCTAAAAGGGCGTAACTTCATTTCTACGACACAATGGACATATTACGTTAGTCCAATCTGTATATAAAAAAGTATCATGTCAACCGGTAATTCTCTAAGGGCCACTTGCACGAAAAGTTTAACCCTGAGTTAAGATACTAAGGCCCACTTGCGTGGACCAGAGTTAGCGTCTTAACCCGAGGTTAGGCGGCAATCCACGTACAAAAGTAGGCGCTTAACTCTGGGTTAAGGGCTAACTCTGGTCCGCGCAAGTGGGCGTTATTCGAGTTAAAATGACAGTTTTCGTATGAATCTAACGTCTACTAACTCGAGTTAGTACTAAGCCTTAACCCAGGGTTAAATTCTGCGTGCAAGTGGCCCTAAGTATCCATCTGTCAATAGTGTCAATGTCAAATTTGAAGTATGACAGCTTTTTTTCTCGTGAAAAAGGCAATGGTATTATATCTATTCAGGCATAGTATTGGTAAAACTCGATATTTTTATTAACTTACTTGTAATTTTGTAAATAAATATTTTGCCGTGTTCAGGAGGTAAAACCCTTTCGATTCGTATAGTAATTTGCAGGTGTCACCAAAATTAAATGTTGTCAATTCGTTTTAAATTCGTATACCAAAGGAGATGGCTAAACTGAAGTATGGGCGACTGCCAACAATAAAAAAATATATAACTGGTAACATGTTATGCTAATGAGCTGAATATTAATATTCAGCATGAAAAAAGTTTCAGGAACTTTTCAAATGGTTACAATCCTTAAAATAAATCGTAACATTTTACATACATCTTACGCAAAACGGATCGTCATACTTACTGACAGATGACAGATAACATAATATTAATTCCGTTATCTGTCAGGTCTCGATGGCGAACAAAAAATATGAAAAACCACGTAAATAAATTTTAAATACTTTATTATTATTCGAAAGTTCCAGGAGAATAATAAACATGTAATAATTAACTAATTAATTTTCGAATGTTACGAGCTAGTAAGAAATTTCTATACATGCTCAGGGCAGTAGTTTAGCCATGTCCTTTCAAGGACATATTGGAGTTTGATATTTATCGAGCCGCGTGCAAGCCGCACGATATGCCTTTGTGTCAAGACGAACTACTGGGTAGTGATTCTGTAAACAACGCCGGTCGTGCGGACTGTGGAGTGATA
This sequence comes from Acleris laterana, assembly GCA_963966035.1. Classification (NCBI taxonomy): domain Eukaryota; kingdom Metazoa; phylum Arthropoda; class Insecta; order Lepidoptera; family Tortricidae; genus Acleris; species Acleris laterana. The sequence goes on from OZ014455.1 coordinate 14,283,788, forward strand.
CCCAAGCGGCGAGATTAAGTAGTCCCGTCAGTGCGAACAAAACACATTCTTACGCGTGCATTTTCAATTTAGCAGCACGATGGGTCGAACGTATAAGGGTTCTTAATTGAAAATGCACGCGCTACAATGTGTTTTGTTCGCACTGACGGGACTACTTAAACTCGCCGCTTGGATATAATAATAATATAAGGGGACAATCTCACACCAATTGACCTAGTCCCAAACTAAGCTCTAGGCTTGTACTATGGGTACTAGACAACGATATAAATACTTATATAGAGAAATATATACTTAAATATATAGAAAACATCCATGACTCAGGAACAAATATTCGCGCTCATCACACAAAACTCTGCCCTTACCGGGATTCGAACCCAGGACCACTAGCTTCGTAGGCAGGGTCACTACCCACTAGGCCAGCGACAGTCCGCACGACCGGCGTTGTTTACAGAATCACTACCCTGTTTACACTGCTCAAGTACCTTGAAGAAGAACTCGACGTCGATGATCCCGCAGTTGCCGAGCACGGGCGCGATCATCGATGGCCGGCACGCGCATCTCGCGCTTGTCTTAGGATTGCATTGCAGTCTTGTGAGTGCGAATGTCTATGGGTCACAGTTTCCACTTACCATCAGGTGGCCTGTGTGCTAGTTGGTCTTCCCAATGCCATAAAAAAAAAAGACTAGCCTTCGATTTTTAAAATGAAAACGGTTGCGATTGCGAGTGCGTTAGGCAATAGCCCCTCGGGAGGCATGGCGTAATCCCGTGTCGAAAGCCAAGATCTACTTTAGGTCAAAGCGCAACAAGTAAGTACCTTGAAGAAGAACTCGACGTCGATGATCCCGCAGTTGCCGAGCACGGGCGCGATCATGGCGGGCACGCGCATCTCGAGCTTGAGTTTGCGCGTCGTGTGCGACATGACGGGGCCCTGCTTCATCACCGCCAGGCTCTGGGGCTGGGTGCACTTGTCCGACGGGGGCTCTTGACTGTGGAACGTTTCTCTCTGAGGAAATTAATAACAATAAACGTAACGACAACGTAATTGAAATAGGATAAAAAAAAGTCACCTAAAGAATTTATTTAACGAGAGATAATAAACGCAAATAGCTTTTATAAGTAGAGTTGATGTCTCGCGGAGTTTGTCATATAAACAATAGTATCAGTTTTCATAGCACTTCGCTCAATGAATACAAAACGGACACATTCCAAAATAATTTGCTCTTCCATTAAAAATCGTATTCCAACCGGTTCTAATTACAAAATGCAACACTGACTCATTTCGGATTGTGTCCGTTTTGTATTCAATTAACGATTTGGTTCTCGAAGATATAGATGTGGCAATAATATAGTCAACTACCTATGAACTTAATAGAAAAAACCCAAGAATATCCGTCCGGGGCTACCATTCAATGAAAGCAATAGTTTTTTTGCAGTTTTATAGTGACGTGAATAAGTAGATATTTTATTGATATTTATGTTGGAATGTAAAATAGTCATGGCAGCCCCCCTTATTAAGTTCAAACGTTTCTCTCTGAGAAAATTAATAAATATTAGACAGAGAAAAACCACCGACACAATAGCGAGGGTTTTAGGGCTGATATTTCGTAAACGGCCTAACCGATTCTCATGAATCCTAGCTAAGAACCACCATCTGTAAGAAACCTGCTTTCAATTTAAAAAAAACGCATCCAAATCGGTTCATCCTTTTAAGAGCTAAGATGCCAGACTGGCCCACACACATAGCCGTCAAACTTACAACTAAACAATGATAATATTTTATGCAGTTAAAAAGAAATAAATACAGTAGAACACAATTTATATGACGTGTCGTGAATCTTCGTTCGCGCAGACACGAACAACGATTCCGCTGATTTCCGAAAGCACGATTAAAATACACGATCAGACTTGTACGTAATAGTTATAAGGTGCAAATTAAATTGCATCTATCTTTTCCAGCTCACTCATGCACGTTTGACGGCTGACTGAATGACACGCGGGCGCGCGTCAACATGGCCTCACTAATAACCAATAATAGCACAGAATACAACCGCGCAACGCGTGGATCATGCTGACTGGTTCCCGCGCTTCGAAAATTCGTCATCTGCGCAGGTAAATCGGTAAGCCATATATCTGTTTTTTTTTTTTATGGCTTAGATTTGACAAACGAGCACACAGGCCACCTGATGGTAAGTGGAAACTGTGACCCATAGACATTCGCATTCACAAGACTGCAGAGCAATCCTAAGACTGCAAATGCGTTGCCAACCCTGAGGACTAAGATGGAATGCCTCTATGCTAGTCATTTCACCGGTAATTTATTTATTTATTATTAATGGTAATTTGGTTTTACTGTACCAAGGTTAAATGATACATTGTTTTTATACTCACTTTTAACAATTCAAAAGTAATTTTGTTTATCTCCGTGGAGCTCTTGTTTTCGACTTCTATGTGTATGGGTATGGCCTGCCCGGGGCAGTACCCGGCGGCCGGCAGGGTCACCATCACGGACAGGACGCCGGTGCCGGTGCAGAAGCACGAGTTCATTACCTCCTCGAAGTCAAACTCGACCGGGCGCTAAAATTAAATAATATTTTAACCAGTGTATACGTATTTTGTACTAAAATTTGCAATTTCCTTATAGACTGGCACCGGAATCAATAATTTAAGAATATTTATTTGTGCAACAAGAGAGCAAAGTTGGTTTTTGCTGCGAGTGTTGATTTTGAATCTCGAGTAAGCGAAGGATTCTATTATTGAATCACGAGTGTAGTGAGTCCTAGGTTAGAATCCTGAGCGTAGCGTGGGATTCAAAGAAACGAGATGTAAATAACTTTGGTCTCGTCATAAATATGATGATGATGATGATGATGATGACGACGACGACGACGACGACGACGACGACGATGATGATGATGATCTGTAAGAGTAACTGAAACGTGATGAGTTTTAAAATAGCCATTGCAAACCACATACCTTCATTTCTGGGATCAAATTCAGGTCCAGAGGCACGACGACTTCAAAAGCCTTCTCTAGTTCGGCCGCTTCTCGCCCGTCCGGATATGCCAGGCAGGCCTGTCAACAAATTATAGTACAGTTAACCAATTTCATTTCTAGGCCACTTTGGGCTACATTAAAGTGACGTCAACCAAAACGAGACTTCTTGTGATTTGGTTTACGTCACGAAAAAGTCCATAGCGGCCTAGAAATCAAATTGGTTGACTGTACATTTTAGTACAAATGCGGAAAGCATGTCATGTAAGGCTGCAAGCTAGGGTCAAGACTCGGGATTAGTGAAAATGACAGTTTCGCACGTGTATCTTAAACGTTTTTAACACATTTGTGAAAAAATATCAATGAAAATGAAAAAAAAAATATTTATTACGTACGCTCCTACGGGGAAACTCCACAGATGCCAACAAGATAATGCTTATGCAAAGGCGTGCCTTACGCACGTAACGTTAGCCGGGGTGAAACCTAGGCACTCTTGCAGGGGTCTTTTTGTAACGCACCGTATATTGACGCACTTTACGTATTTCAATATTAATGTTCGTAAGAGATAATATTTCATTCTTCACACGCGTCAATATTTCTGGCAAGGAGCTCCGCCAATTTATATTGTAATATTACATTGATGAATAAATAAACTAAACTAAATGTAATCTGGGTTTACCGTTACAAAAAGTGCGTATAAGTTTTATACAGTGTCCTCTCAGTCTCTCATTCTCATTACATTACAGAAGTAAATATTGAACATACATTCAATAGATACGAAAATTGCCCAATAACTGTCGATTTTACAGAATCTGACTTTTTTAATTTTAACTATACCAAGCCTAAATGTGTATCCCACTGCTGGGCCTTTGCATCCATATTTGGTGCCCTGCTGAGGGGGATAATCAAAGCCACAAACGGTCGCAGGCGAAACTCACCCGTAGTAGTACTTGAAAAACTTATACAAACACAAGATTTCGTCTGCGACATGTCCTGAACTTAATTGCACTAAAAAACTCAAAACTCATGTGAGTGTCACTGCTGTGGAAGAAAAGTTAGCTATATATTCTATTATTTCTTTTTTCTACTCCTGTACTTTTATTAGTCTTTTACATAGTCACGAACACTATTATAAGAACATAGATAATATGACTTCAGAAAAGTCTATAACTCTATTCCCCATAACAGCTCTCGGTGTCGTAAAGTCGCCCTAACGATACGCCACAGATTACTAAGTGTAGCCTGTTAATCATATTTTAACGATTGTGAAATAGGGACTATAAAACACCTAATGTTTTGAGAAATGATTTCAGTTATCTGATTGGTCGATTTTAAAATAGCTGTATTCTGATTGGTTGATACGAATTACAAAGTTTTTTTAAAAGATTTAAATTAGTTAAAGAGAAACACGTACCTAAAAGAACCTATCGTTCCGTTTGACAGTCGATGTGTATTGTGATTGGTGGATTTAATTTAGTGAAGTATTCTGATTGGTCAAATTAAAATGTTTTGGAATTGTAAATAATTCTTTTTTCCATTCCGTCAATTTAAAAACAAAGTAAACAATAGACACATATTTTGTAATTTTCTTGTTTCCCGCTCGTTTGTTGTTCTTTACTTCGTTCGTTCGTTTGTAAGTTTTTTCGCTTAATTTTGCATTTCATTTGAAACCTAGTCGTAGAAAAAGTATTGTATGCAACGGTGTATAACTAAGTCAAAAAACACTCGTGGCGCTTTCCTTTACGATGTTCGCCTTCGGCTCACATCGTAACTCACGCCACTCATATATTTTGACCTCTCTTATACAACTATTGCATAAACTACTATTATTTGTATAATAAAGTATTTACATACATACATACATCTTTTGCGAATATCGTGCGTTTTGCTAGTATAATGCTATGCGTTTATGATGAACGGATCTATTTGACCTGGTGGTTGTCTAGCAGAAGACTATGTTAAGATGTTAGTCCTCCATTTGTACATACGATTAGTATGCATTGTTTAAAATTAAGTACTCCTACCTTAACATAGTAGGAGACGCCTCCATCCCTTTCCATGTCACCCAGGAAAGATGGCACCGTCGGCGGGATCTGGAACCGGAACGGGATGCTGTGGCTGCCGGCCGCCAGTTGGGACACGCCTGGACAACACATCAACGATTTATTACAATGAGGGGCTATGTTAGCACTAACCTTTGCTCTTTAGTGGCCACATATAATAGAGTACGAGTATGTACGAGTTAAGACTGGAGCTACTCTGAGGGTCGACAGGTTGGAGCCCCGTCACAAAGTTAATTTTAAATCCTTTATCTACATCCATATCATAACTGCCTTATAATATGTTCAGAAAAGATAAGCAAAGGGCCTATATTAATTAAAAAATCCTGTATCTGTGATTGTACTTTATTGTTAAAAAAAAAGTATCGGTTATCGATGTAGCTGCATCTTAATTATCACTTTAAAGTATCGGTCACCGATACTTTAATGTAAACTTATGATATGCACGTAGATAAAGTTATGTATGCGACCGTACGCATAATTAGGCATTAAATCACTCGAGTGATCTTATTATGAAAGTCTTCTTTTGGCTCGTTTTATAAAACCACCCTTGTGTATTAATGCCTCTCACTATGCACCAGTCACATAAATAACTATTAAAAGGCGTTACTAATGGTTCAATGTCTTTTTCCGTTCTTAAACCACACTCGTGTATTAATGCCTCTCATTACGCACCAGTCAGATAAATAACGTTTGTGGCACGAGTATCAACCAAAGATCTGTCGACCTTTTTAAAGGAGGAATTCTGGCCGAGGTTTGTCATATTTCGGCGATTTCGTGGCCGCCGGCTAGCTGACATCGCGAAAGCAATTGATGTGTGAGTTTTTAAGTAAATTTTTACTAGGTTTGACTGTAAGGCATTTGTAAATATGCGCCTCGTTTCCTGAAGTAAAAGTTTAGCATTTGTATAATGTCACACCCACATAACATAAGATAAAAAAGGGATGGCTTTATGTGCTTTCGCGCAAAGTATTTATTCATTTATTTATTTATTCATCAGATACAGCCTAGTGACAGACAGACTGACAGACTGACAGACGGACAGACGGACAGACGGACGGACGGACGGACAGTGAAGTCTTAGTAATAGGGTCACGTTTTAACCTTTTGGGTACGGAACCCTATAAATGAAATTACCAGGATGAAAGGAGGATTTTTTATCAAAATTTAATTGAAAGCGTGATACTTAGTTTTGCGGGCCAGTGTATAAACTCAAAAAACATCGTGAACGATTGTAACGTTTAAAAATATAACCATAGAGGTTTTAGTTTCTAATCGTGTTTTTACGTTTAACACTTGCGAAGTAAAATGTTTAAGGTTAATGTATCCAAAGAACAGACGCATAGAATAGACGTAGGCGTCATGCGACCTCTTAAAATGTGGCCTATAAATAATATAGAAAAGAGCTCCCGAATGTTCGTAATTTAAAATAAGAATATAATAATCAATTCGCAGCCCTAAAGGCTTTCGGGAAATCATTCACCAGTATTAAAAATATCGTAGGGCCGAGGTTACTTCCTTGGTATACTCCGTAACGAACCTAACTTATTATAATCAGGTTTGGACTCTTTATGTTGACATAGAATATGATTTCTTGAATAGCTTGTATAAGTCTCAGAGAACAAATGGTGTAAGATAGGTGAAGGTGAAGCATTTCGCGACAGAATATCGTTATACTCAAGGTCAAAATGGCTTCGTTAAATCAAAATAAGAAGCGTCTTTTACGTCCTATTGGATTTATAGAAGCCAAATATTTTTTGTTGGGGGTCTTGGGGACAAAAAAAAAAACCTTAAATAGTTGAGGGATGCATAAGCTGTAGGTAAATCAAACATAGACAAAAAAAAAATAGTGACAAAGACGACAGAGCGTTTGAGATATTGGAAGATTAAAATTGTTAGTCGCAATTATAGCTGTTTGTAATGCACTTTAAAACTACTTATGTTACAGTTATTTTTGGCGTGTGTTATGATAAAACAATGTTAAAGTTATTTTTTATTATACGTGACTTGGGCCTTACCTACGCCTCCACAGACACACTGTACGACATTGAAGTACTCTTCGTTTCCTGTGTAGTCTACTTCGACGCTCCTCCTCACACCGTTGTACTCCTCAAATTCCGTCTCCCTCCAATCTACGTTGGCTTCTCCATGGAACTCTACTGTTATTGCTGCAAGGAATATAGTGCTTCAGTAGAAAATACTACTTTTGTGCGTGCTACTTGTGCTGGCATGATAAATAATAAATATAATGATTAAAAAGCTGGGAACGCTCTTAAAACTCGAATTATTTAATTCCGAATTTGTAAATACCGAATTTTTTAATTCAGAATTTTTACAATACCGAAAAAGTATGAGATCGAATTATCAAAATCTCGAATTTTATATTACCGAGTGTTAAAATCACGGTAACGTTTTTCCGAATATTATATTTACGAATGTTGACAATTTCTTACAGTTTTTGAGCATTATGCATGATAAACATGATACAAGGTACAGTCAGCATCATAAATATGTATACATTAACAACGTTTCAGAAATATATATACAACTTTATTCCCTTGCAGTAGAGTCGTGTTTCCATATTTTTGAAAGTTTAACTGTATCCATATTACCTATTAGACGTGACTGTACTACACAATATTTTAGCAGGCGCTTATTTAAAACAAAACGTCTTAGACAATTCCGGCTTTAAATTTTTTGGAATAATGAGTATTCGGAATAGGAATGTTCGGAATGACAACATTAATTTTCCCGTTTTGTCGGGATCGTGATATTTGGTAAAATATTTATCGGGATTTAAATAAGTCGGAAATGTGATTGTTCGGAATTAAAAATAAATCGTGACTTATTTTTGAAAATGCTTGTGAATCGTGCTTTGTGAAACTAAATTTCGAAATAGTGATAATTCGGAGATTTCAAAATCGGAATTCGGAAATTCGTATTTATCGAGCCGCAATTCCCTTAGTCGCCTTTCACACTGGTAAATATGTTAGCCTGTTTGTGCAAAATGTGGTTACAGAATTAACAACAAGTTTTTAGAGTTGTTGGTAATTCTGTAGCTCTGCAGACAGGTGAACATGCACACTTTAGCTTTTTTATCTTTTTTGAAAAACCAAACACATTAACTCTTTGCCTATGAATCCAGCCAAAATTTGTTTAGTGTATTTTTTGATTAAATCATTTTATGCAGATAAGGAGACGTGAACTTCTTTAAATGATTATTTTATACAATTTGTTAAACATTTATTGAAAACATACACACACATCTAATATGTTGAACTGTAGGTAAACACCACATACTGTTAAATGTTCATAGTATATTTCACACTACATATTGTCGCTTTACTTTCTCAACCTCGTATCTGATCGAATCGTTAGATAGGAAAGTAGTGTTTATTCTTTAGGGAACATGAGAGCTTTTCCTATCTAACTAATCGATCAGATACGAGGTTGAGAAAGTAAAGCGACAATATATTACCTTATCTTAGACAAAGAGACTTTTTTCTCGACTTGGCGGGGGCACTGCCGCGCCCCCTAATAAGTTTTGGGTTAATTGTAAAATATATGCATGCGTGACGTTTTCTGCCTTAAACACATATGAACATTATGCTAGTAAATGTTGGTTTATCTGTTTATAATTCAGAATCATTGACTTTTTTGTAATTTTTTAATAGTAAAGGCTAGCAGATGGACAACCAGATAAGGTCACTGTCACCAATCCCCCTTTTTAGTTTTTTAAGTCAGGGCCCTTCTGTAAACCAGTGCCTCGGCTAGCTGCAGCACAATACTAAGTATGGGCCCTTTTCAACACCATGTTTAAAGTGTTGTATTACTTGTTATCTGCTTTAAGTGTTGCTGTAAGTTTTGAATAATATTTTTCAATTTTATTCTATCCTTTTTTAACTCTAGCCATGCCAGGTTCACAGCCATGTCTCTGCTTTTCAGTGAAAATGCTTTTTAAGCCCATAAATACAAAAGTACAATTGTAAATCCTTTATTGTATTATACCACACATTCTAAATTTACATTTTCTTTTCTGGATGCGTTAGTGATAACATGTGGATTGATATGAATTTTATTATTCATTAACATAAAGTTAAAAATTGTTTGCGAAAATTTGCACAATATAATGCTCCAGCTCACATATCATATGATACATAAACACATTAGTGGTAAAATTCGCACTGCGGCACAGGTAGTAGCATCAGCTGTCCCGTATTTTACATGTCATCCCATATTTCAGGCATGCATTTTTCCTTATCCCGTAATTTGGTGTAACCAATACAGGACTAGATCTGCCGCATTCAGATCTACATGGAAGTCAATGAAAAATATGCTGAAGAAGAAGAAGAATACAGGACAATTATAGTCCCCCTAATTTTATAAGTCAAAGCACTTAATAACAAAAATACCTAATTGAATAAAAAAAATCGCAAGGGTCTTTCATACAAAAACTTAGCTATTGTATAGCTGGAATGATAATTCCAAAACAGTAATAAAGAAAAACTAGATTTTTAATAAAAATAACTGCCATTCCCGTATTTTAACCCCGATTCTCGTTTTGCCAATGCAGTTGCACCTGTTTTGTCAATGAAATCAGATCTCTTTACCCTAGGAACAGCCCAGTTTACCTGTAAACACCAGTGGTTGGCTCAATGAAAATTCAATTGTTCCGTTAATTACTTGGCTGGCGTAGTATATGTTCCGCTCTTCGTCTAAAATAATACTTCCATTCTCAAATCCCGACATTTTGGGTCTTTAAATATACAGAATCTGAAATAAAATGTTAGAGGGTTAACGCAATTCTAATAACTGTAAACCGGGCTAAACTAATCCGGCAAATCTTTAGCATATCCTATAATCTGTGATCTTTAGCCGGCCCCAAATTGAACGTCAAGGACGTAGTTTTTAATAATATTTCTTCACAATGAATACAGACTTAGGACCATTTTCTTGTGAAGCTTGTTGTGGTGCAACAGATAAAATGTAATTAGGTATATGTTTAGGTACCTGTTTACTGCTTTATGTAAGGGAAAACAGCCGGTGTGTTTTCAAGCGCTCATATTATATTAGCAGTAGCACTAGTCCCATCCATCCGGCCCGTGCGACACACCAACTTCCCACATAGAAATAAACTAATATATAAAATAATATAATATAGGAAGCAAAGTATCATAGATGTTCTACCTCTATGCAAAATATTGTACACTTTTGACATTGACACTGGCTAGGACCTAGAACAACTACTTTTTTTTTTTTTTTTTTTTTCATTTGTCCTTACGAACAGGCTAGGGCCAAAAGCCATGCTGCCTCGTCTTCAGTAATTTAGGACAACTACTTGCTGAGATAATATATCGTTTTATTTCTGGTAACATCATTTAGAATTCATTAATTAAACCAAAAGTTAAACGTTATTATATGTTATCTTTTTATTTAAAGTCACATTTTCTTAGAACTACTTTAATTATTGGGAAAGCTGAGAAGTTTAATCTGAGATTCAGTAGCCCAATGGAAATGGTATAGTTTTTGTAAACACCATTTAAGCAACAAAACGAACGAAACGTTTCATCTGTCATTCTAAAGACATGACCTCACAATTTTTGCTGTCATTCTGTCATCTTTAATAGACATATCCTATAATCTGTGTTCTGTCATTTCAGTCAGATTCGCTAAACGCATCACATGCATGATGCATAATATTTTGTTTTTTTATTAGAATTTCTAATATCCAAGCGCCAAAATGGGAAAACTTGATGTTGCTATCTTGCGCTACCTCACCGGAGAGGACTTTCGGGTATTAACTGCGGTAAGTTTACGTATTGAATTAAGATAAAATTGACCTGTTTCCGCCTAACCTCGTTTACTATATTTTCGTGTGCTTTTTAGGTTGAAATGGGTATGAAGAATCATGAACTGGTCCCCGGGTCTCTCGTTGCATCAATTGCGAACCTACGTCATGGTGGAGTGCATAAATTGATGAAGGAGCTGTGTAAACACAGGCTACTGACTTATGAAAGAGGAAAGCACTGTAAGTTATAAACATAGTAGTTAAGGCCGTGTTGATGGCTATGATATTTTAGCAAAAACTTAGTGTGTTGCCGGCTGTTGTACACACCCGTCAAGAGCCTCTCGCCGAAAGTCTTGGGCCGAAACTGGTTGCTACGCAGGCGAACTGTAATCGTTTTAGGATTGTTGCAAAACAAACCTACCCTAACTTAATGAGATACATACAATAGCCTTTTAAAGAAAACCTGAAAAGTTTGACTGTTTTTGGAGGAAAAGAAACCATTAGGTATTATGAACTTTAGGAATTATGATATATTAGGCTTATTAGTTTAACTCATTCTGATACAGAACCCCAGGAAAGGATACTTGTACTTAGCCCATTGTATGCTTAGACATGGATCTATGCTCAAAATTTGGATATCGCGGGCTTCATACCATAGGGGCGTAACAACAAAACCCCTACTTTTCAGGAGAGACAAAAAACTGAATAACTTTTTTTCTGCTGAAGTAATTTTAATGTAACTTTGCATGTAGCCCTTGGTAATGATTTCTGTGAATATAGATTGCTTTATTCTAACATAGTTTGTTTCTAAAGGCTGTTTTATGTCATTACGTCTGTTTAGCATGACTGAAAAAAATAAAAGTTAATTTATTTTCTTTAAATAAAGTCATACATATTATGGGCGTAATAACACATTTTTTTTAAACTTCATCTTTCCTACTGAAAATGCACAGAATCATAATTCTGATTTTGTGATGTAATGATTTATCTGGGGGATAACGTTCCTTTCACTGAATACTTCCCGGTTATTCGTGTTTTTATTAATCTATAAGTCCATTTGGCTTGACGGGAATTTGACTATTTTTGGTTTGTACATGAGACTTATGTATTAGTAGTAGTTATAATTATATAATCCAAACAAGTAAAAAAAGTAAAACACTATCAAATTTTAAGTTGAATTTGCGTTTCTTAAAAAACATAACTAATAGTATTTCTTATAAGTAATTTAAATATCCATAAGACAAAGAGATCACACAAATAAAATATCTAATAAACATTCTATAAACGTAAGAAAGAGATCTAAAGAAATCGTATTCAGGTCCCGTAAGCGTCAACGGGTATTTGAACCAAAAAGCTGGACAAAATTATTTTTTATATTTTTTAACTTTAGATTGATTGAAATATACCTTCTTTAATATTTTTTTTAATTTTGGATATTTTAACACATTTGTGGCTTGATTGGGGTCGTGTAATATACCGTATATAAAAAAAAAACACTAAAGAATATGGTTATTTATTCACATTCTATACGTAAATGATTGCACTCATCTTTCAGATGATGCATCCTATCCTTTTTCACAGTCAGATTTATTTTCATTTTCAAAATCTGGTATTTCATCGTCTAATTTGGAGTCATCATCTGGAGCAAGCATCATGTTTCTAGCAGTAGAGCTAAAAGGTTTGACTCTTTTAGGCTGTTTAGGTCTAATGGTACTCAGTAATGGATCTGACGTAAGTAGCAGCCGATTTATAACGTTCATGTTGCATTGTTCTCTAGAGAATTTTCTTGAAAAGTTCTTCTTGAATTCTCTAAAGTGCTTGTTTCTGGCCTCTGACGCCTCTTCTGATAAATATCCTATAGGGAGAAGGGCATGCTTTATGACAATCGGACCATGTATTAAAATTTTGTGGACAGTCGGGGTCATTGGCTGCCAAGGATACAACTCAACGTAGAGCTTCGCCGTGTCGTCGCAATATGACTCAAACTTGCCTAAGTCTATCTTTTGGCCACTTGATATCACTTCAAGAACTATAGCAAACCTCTTTATCAAATTTAGGTCAATTTCCGTAATGTTAGATAATATCTCGGGATTCAAGAAAAATCGTCTGCTGGTATTTCCATCATTGCTGGTACCGAAGCCCTGCTTTGGAAAATCAACTATGAGTCCCAATTGATCTCTAAATTGTGTTTGTATATTGAGTTTTCTGGTTATCATGACTTCCTTCTCTTTTTCCGTCAGTCTTTGTTGCCATTTTTTTATAGGTAACTTGTATAAAAGATGGAGCAGTGTTTCGAAAAACCTGATTCGTGCGTGTAGTATTGACAAGCCAAACTGAAAATTCTCTGTTTCAAATTCCATAGGTTTTATCAATTTATTAAAATCTTTCGACGTTACTTTACAAATATAACATCTCCTCGTTGATTTAGTTTGAGTAGCAGCATTGCATTCCTTTCCGTCCACCATTGTTAGTAGCATCGTGTGCTTGACACTGTTTTCCTTATCACCTCTTATTACATTTGTGGCTTGTAAATTTTTAATCTTATTATTGAAATAAGATATCTCCTTATTGGTTATATCCGTCGTTTCGTGTATAAATCTTATTCTCATGGGCCTGCAAAATCGTGGCGAGGAGGGGGTTGGATTTTGCCAAATCACTTTGTTATTTATTCTGCAGATGAGTTGAAGAGGCACCATGGATGATTGAAATATATTGGCATCAGAATCATCACTATTTTCAAATTTTTGCTTGTACTGTGTTTGTTGCGATCCGTCGCATCCCCATTTCACTACCAGGTTAAAGGCTGCGAGCTGTTCTGTAGAAAGTGTAACCAAAACTTCATCTAAGTATAATAACAGTCGTTCCAGTGTGTGATTTAACAAATCTTGCAGGTTCACTTCTGCACACGTAGCTGTCACTCTGTACGCTTCTTGGGCTGGATAACATTATTTCTTAGTTTTTTGCAAAATAGTGTAACAGGGATACAGTTTCTTGTCACTAGTACGAATTATTTCGTACTGTTTTCTGGTCAGTGATGCTTCCACAAACACTGAAAGTGCCTGTGTGGGGCTTAGTTGAGACTTTGAAATAGGTGCGTCGCTTTGTCTAAAAGCCTTTTGATATTTATCTCCTCTATTTGGTGATGTCTTGTCTGTGTTTTGAGGGAATGTGCTAGAGTTGATGATTTCATTCTCCACCACATCCAGTTTCTGTGTAAAGTTTGCCTCATCACAATACTTGGTCAAGTTAAATATGTATCCCCTTGTCACAATTCTCACGCCAGAAGAACCTGTGATGATAAATCGTTAAATTACCGCAAAATTACCTTTATTTGGTAAAATAGCTTGTTGTAAAAAATAAAGATAAACACCAAATTGGCACTTTTTGGCACGCATTGTCATTTCTACTTTCAAGAATACTAATTTTAATAAGCCTGTTCGAGTACCCATTGACCGGTAGTTGTTTACGCGGAACAAAATCTCGAAAAGTACCTATAGGTAAGTATAACAAATGTACAATTCATATTAGGTAAGTAACTTAACTATAGGTATGTACCTAACTACCTCTTTCAAAAATCTTTCCAGTATAAAGGTGATTCCCGATTCACGCATAAATCGCATTATTATGTACCTACGTACAATGAACAACGTGTACGTACGTACATCAATAAATAATAATTAATTAGACATACATAATATTATTTTCCAATACCTACCATTACTCTTTACGTTCTAAGTAAACCTACCTACCTATTTTATGAATCTTCCATCTAGTACGTATTTAAACTACCACTTAGCTCCGTGATAGTTTAAATACCTTCTCAATAATTAACATATAAAACAAGGAAAGTCAGAAATCTCAAGGTCACACTTACCATTATTATGTATGTCTTTACCAATCACGGAACTATGGGAGTCCCGGACCTTTGGAAGGCGTACATGGAGCCGAAGCCAACACGCAGAGGCCCTTTAGACAAGTTTAATTTAGTAAAGTGATGGGATACCAACCGGCGATTGTCCCTGAGTTCAAACTATAGAGGTATGCTCCCACGGACAACCACCGGTTAGTACTTATAAGAGACTATTTAAGAAGGATGGGAACATTAATAATAAGTTCTATGAATGAACTGATATGGATTGGTGACCTAGGCTATTGATGAAACTACGGCGCCTGCCTGGCCAATGCTAATTACTTTGGTTGAAATGGCAGGCGGTGACTCGCCAACTCAATGGAATGGGCCTCCCGAAATAGCCGCATATATATAGCAGCAGGGAGGCAACAGTTCCAGAGGGGCTAAGGGTGGAGAGGTGCTTCTGGACTTTATTATTAATTACAAACTTATATTTTAATGCTAAACGCAGCAATAAGTCTTTTCGTTTCATTGTTATCTTTTCTTGCCACTTTTTACGTGTAACTTCTTCTGCATCGGCGTTTCAAATGAACAATAAGACCGTGACCCTGACGAAAATTAGACAGAGACAGACAATATTGGTAGACGTATGAACATACGCCCTGTGGTTCGACGCGATCTATAGCATGGGTATTCGAAATGTAAGGCGTATGTTCATACGCCTTTATAGCTTAACGCTTTTTGATGTATACATTAGATTTTTCTAGGACTTATGTGCATACGTCCATATGGTTTGAGAGTTTTTAAGTGATAAATCTCTAAAAGGTGAACCGTAAGTTTATACGTCTCTTTACTTTGTTGAAATTATGCGACTCATAGGAAAAGTTGTTCATACGCCTACGTTACGCCCTTTTGGTTTAACATATGTTTTTCATCCACAATCATACGTCTTTAAGATTTTCGTAATTATCTCAAAAACTACTTAACTAAAAATTAAGAAAAAAATTGGCCAAATGGTAAAGCTAGTTTGTAATCGAATGGCATTAAAAGCGAAAAATCGAGTTTTTGTTGATACGCCCCTATGTTATGAAGCCCGCGATATATTTTGGTATTTGAGTTTTTTAAACTGGACTATAATTGTAAGAAGAGATTAGATTTATTTTCTCCATTTGATTGATTCTCTGCAGATGCGGGGTTGAACTGCAAACACATTGAGAGCAAAGATGGCGCATGTCATTGTGTTCCTATACTAAATAATTGTTCAAAAGCATTCTTAGTATAGGAACTCTGCATTTGGAGTTTTAGGCCAATTCCTTTAAACCTTATCTAGACTTCTCATTGCAGATGATGGTTACCGGTTGACCAACTCAGGATACGACTACCTGGCCCTTAAAGCGCTCACTAACCGGAAGGTTATAGCTTCCTTTGGCAACCAGATTGGTGTCGGCAAGGAATCAAACATTTACACCGTCGCAGATGAAGACCATAATCCATTATGTTTGAAGTTGCACCGGTGAGTATTTTTTATTTATGTGCTTATTTCATGCTTGCAAGATTATTAAGGGACTGCAAGCTTGACTTGTCTGTTTAAATAATATGTCTGAACAATGATTTTATACTTACTCTAGCATTAAACCTAAAAGCTGTAATAGTAAATCACATATGACTAGCTTCTGCCCGCGACTCCGTCCGCGTGGAATTCGTTTATATCTTAGCTCCATACAAATTTTCACACTATCAAACTATCTTTGCACCAAATTTCACCTAAATCAGTTCAGCAGTTTAAGCGCGTAGAGGTAACAGACAGACACACTTTCGCATTTATAATATTAGTATGGATGGATATTAAATAAAAATACATAAGAACCTATATTGATAGTGGTACTATTGTGATAAACCTGATTATCCTGGTTATTTAATAATATTTTGTGCAAAATGTCGTTATACACCGTGTTTTTATTGATTTACGATAACTTCGGCATATTGTTAGGTACACGTATAGAAACTACGTGGTACATTAGATTTTCCAATATTGCAAAAAAAAAAATTTTTTTTGTTTAGAACAAAGTAATTAAATGTTTTGTCTTCAATCATTCTAAAAGGGTCTTTAGAGTTAACTCATAGTTAGTGTCAAATACGTCAAGTCAGCGTGACATACACACACACAAGTAAAGATAACACTTGACAGGTGCACGATCGCTTGACTTGGCGGGAAGTATCTTGCTTACTGTGTAAGAGGTCACCGGTTCGATTCCCAGGTGGGTCTCTTTTATTTATTAGAGATTTTTTTATAAGTTCATATTTTAATTACCCAGTATTTAACAATAACGTGCGTATCATAATTACATTTTAGGATAGTTACATTTTTATCGTCGGTTGAGTGCAAACAAGCACCCTAAAATAACAAAACAAAGTGAAAATGTCTTTATTTCTTAAATGGATTTAGCAGATTGCTCTAATTTTTAATATTCTCATTCATCATAACTAATTACTTAATGGTTTATAAAATGAAAAAATTTGTTGCGTTGTTTAAAATAATTTTATTTAAAATTTAGAATAAATGGCCGCACAAACATCAACAGTCATTTTATTTATTAGGCACCTTATGATTTATTACAATAAAAAACCTAGCATTACTTAAAACTGTAAAAAAACATATCAACGGTATCAAACAATGAGTATAAAAACAAATATCGTGCGTATTTACAACGGATTTCACAAAACTGTTTAGAAATCCTTCAAGCGGCATGGTCTGCAGATCATAAGTTATCACAAAGAACGAAATCACCTGTTGTTGAGTAACAACTTTTCAAGTATTTAATTCTAGGTGTACAAATAAACATACGGGCACTTTTAACACAGGATTAGCCAAGCAAAGAACGATACTGTGGGTGACCGAGGCAGAAAAAACAAGAGCTTTGAATAGTCAATTATGTACGTGTCTCGAACAATTTTTTTTCTAAAAGAGCACGAAATTTGGTCAGAACATCTTCGTCCGCGTGGAGCTCGTTTAAACTGTTCCCGAGGGATCAGTGTAGCCTTTATTCATCCTGAAAGTCCGTTCTAACTATTGGTGACACAATGTTTGAAATCGGCACAGTAGTTTTTGAGTTTATCCATTACAAACATACACACATACAAAAATACAAACCTCTCCTCTTTATAATAATAGTTAATATGTTTATCCTGAAAGTCCCTTCTAACTATTGGTGACACAATGTTTGAAATCGGTACAGTAGTTTTTGAGTTTATCCATTACAAACATACACACATACAAAAATACAAACCTCTCCTCTTTATAATAATATGTTTATCCTGAAAGTCCCTTCTAACTATTGGTGAAAGAATTTTTTAAAATTGGCACAGTAGTTTTTGAATTTATTCATTACAAACGTACACGCACATAATCATTGGATAGCTACATTATTAATACGTTAACCAAAGAACCTTTTATGATAGCTAAGTACCTAATGTGAATGTTTGAACCATCAAGAAGCCTAAGCTATTCAACCTAAACAACCAAATTAAATTTATTTAAACTAATGTGAATGATTTTCAAAATGACCATCTTCATGCTCTAAACAAAGGTGTAATCGTGTGCGTATCTGACGATTTAAATTAACTTCAGTAGAACGCATGTCATCAGCTACTTCCCGAATCCTTATGAGTAAATCTTCTCGTGTTGAAATTGGTTTTGAATATACACGCTCTTTAAGAGTTCCCCAGACGTAAAAGTCCAGGGGCGTTAGATCGGGAGACCGAGGACACCAAGCAAGGGTTGGACTACCGCGTCCAATCCACCGGCCGGCGAAATTTGTATTTAAATATTCGCGTACGCGAAGAGCAAAATGTGCAGGTGCCCCATCATGCTGTATCCAATGTGTACGTAGCGTTTGTAATGGTAATTCTTCAAAGTAATCAATAGAATGGAGAGATTGTAAAAATTCCAAGTAATTTTCACCGTTCAGTCTGCTTGGAATTTCTATGGGACCTATCAGTTGGTTATTTAAAATTCCTGCCCACATATTGACCGAGAACTCATGCTGAAAAGAAGACTCTCTGGCTAGTTTAGGGTTGTGCTCTGACCAATGATGGAAGTTTTTTGTATTCATAATACCTGCTCTTGTAAATTGTGCCTCGTCCATCCACAATATTTTCCCGATGAGTTGTGGATCTTCTGTCAAAAGTGCGTTCATTCGTTGGCAGAATGCAATTCGTGAAAAGTTATCGTGCGACAAAAGGCCTTGCACTTTGCGATAATGATATGGATGTAGACCGTACCGCTTCCAAACTCTCCAAACCTTATCGTGATTTACATTGTAAATTTGCCCCACACGTCTTGTTGACAAGGTCGGATCTTCAATTATTGCGTTCACGATCCCGTCTTCGTCCTGTACTGTCAAATTAATATCCCTTTCGTGAGGAGTCTGTTTTAAACCCTGTTCTCTAAATCGTCGGTGTAACTGTAACAATAATAATTACGGTTTTTTAACATAAAATAATCTTAACATAGTATAAATTAAAGTCGCTTCCGGTGTCTGTCTGTCTGTCCCTATGTATGCTTATATCTTGCAAACTACGCAACAGATTTTGATGCGGTTTTTTTTAGATACTTAGAGTGATTCAAGAGGAAGGTAAAAAAATAATAAAGGAAGGTAATATTCCCTCGGGAACCGCGTAAACGAGCTCCACGCGGACGAAGTCGCGGGCAACAGCTAGTTACTAATAAATGAAGGAATAAAGTACACATTAGAAATACTTACATTTATGAACGTATGAGGGTTAGGCGTCCGTCGGTCGGGATAACGCCGCCTATATTCTCGTGCCGCTTCAGAAGCATTGCCGTCACATAAGCCGTAAATGAAGTGCATTTCAGCTTCTTCCTCAGGACGATAATTAAAACGAGGCATTTTTTATTTACATTTCCATTTCCTTGACATTGTCAGTTTACATTGACACGTAGGTATTCAATATCATAGACATAATCATTAGTGTGTTTATGATTATTCGTAAATAGGTTTTACTAGCCCTCCTAAGACTTCGCGAATTAACGTAAAGCAAGATAGAAGATAGGGCGTCGTTATAGGCGGTTTAACCCTCTTTGATGAAAAGAGACAGCTTACAAAATACAGCAGTTACTGAGGACTAGGAAAACCAACTTGAATTTCATTCAATTTAATGTCATGTGAATACTCGTATATGTAACATAAGATACCTATTTTCTTTAACCTTCGTGTTGTACCTATAAACCTAACAATTGAAAACTCTTTACTCATAATAGGTAATTAAAAGAAAATTGTTAGGTATCAATTAAGAGCCTTTTACATTAGTTTAACGTGATTAACTGATTAATTTTAATAATTGAATATCTTTATAACCGTACGAGTTATCATATGTCTGTCTTCGGGAAATTAACTTTGTTTAACCTAAAGAACGTCCCCTTAAAGTTATCGTAAATCAATAAAAACACGGTGTAGAATTAACAAGTTGCATGGCTGGAATGTGAGTAAGGGGGACCTGGGCTAGAACTACTTAGGGGCATATGCTAATTAGGGGTTTTTTCGCATTATTGTCTATCGTCTATTTTTGACTTTGACTTGACTGAATCCACGGTGCCCTGGGCTGAAACCCAAAGAGCCAAATGGTAGATCCGGCCCTGGCAAGTTGTTAGTTGATGGTAACTCTGTGTCTCTGCCTACCCCACTTTGGAATGAAGGTGTTACATTATGTATGTTTGTATTTAATAATATTGTAAGGAAATATTTGTTGCATTTTTTCATGTAATGCAAACTTTTCAAACAAACAACTATGAAACCTGGGCAAAGCGATTGCAGGAAGCAGAAGGATTTTTTAAAAGGATAAGCCGACAAATCTACGATTTTTTGTGGGTGGTAGGATCTTGTGCAGGGTCCGTCCGGATCGCTACCACCATCTTATCCATTAACCTACCGCCAAATAGCAGTGTTCGAATTGTTGTGTTCCGGTTTGGGGATAAGACAGCCGGTGAAATGACTAGCATAGAAGCATTCCATCTTAGTCCTCAGGGTTGGCAACACATTTGCAGTCTTAAGATTGCATTGCAGTATTGTGAATGTGAATGTCTATGGGTCACAGTTTCCACTTACCATCAGGTGACCTGTGTGCTCGTTTGTCTTCTCTATGCCATATAAAAAAAAAAGTATTTGTATTTCTGAATGATTTTCAAAATGGCGACTTATCTTAAACGCTTGCTCTTGTTCCTAACCTCCTCAACTTGTATAATCTGTGGGGCAGTCTCATTAACCCTAACCATTAAAAAAAACTTTCAGGCTCGGGCGCACATGTTTCCGCAACGTCAAAGACAAGAGAGACTACCACGCGCACCGGCATCGCGCCTCGTGGCTGTATCTGTCCCGCATCTCTGCCACCAAGGAGTTCGCGTACATGAAGGCGCTGCACGAGCGCGGGTTCCCCGTGCCGCGGCCCGTCGACTTCAACCGGCACTGCGTTGTCATGGATTTGGTGCGAGGCGGGCCGCTGTAAGTATATTTATACTTTTCACTTCTAACTCGGAAAGGTCTTATTTTTGCTCTAAGTCGGCGTGTCAATCTACTAATTTTCCCAAGCCAATGATCCAAAGATAATCTATAATCGCGGAGACACCAGGCCCCTATACCACAAAACTTTACAAGCCTACAATTTAACAAATTTGTCAACTTTTTGTATGGAGATCCGTACAAATTTGTCAAATTGTACGCTTGTAAAGTTTTGTGGGATAGGGGCCAGCTAGTGATAACACGAAAAACTTAAAAGAGATGCCCATAATCAATAACCACGGAACGAATAATTTCGAGATCTTTGAGCGTTACAAAATCCTTTATATCCTCATTCTGTCTATTCCAGGACGCACGTGACCTCGGTCCCGGACCCGGAAGCCCTGTACGACTCCCTGATGTCTCTGATCGTGCGCCTGGGCAACTGTGGCGTCATCCACGGCGACTTCAACGAGTTCAACATAATGATTGATGAGGACGGGAGTCCTATCATCATCGACTTCCCGCAGATGGTGTCTACTGAACATGCTAATGCTGAGCTGTGAGTCTTCATTTACGTTATGTACCTCTAGAAGTTGTGAGGGTTTCGCGGTCGAGCATGGAAGCAGAATCACTGGGTTATAGCAGGTATTCCTGCTGATCTCGGTTGGTGAGTCCCACCTTGGGTTCCCCAGACAAAGAAAATTGCTTTCTCCGCGTGAAAATTAAAAGGGGATATTTTCGTATAGGTCAACGAGTGAGTGTCCCCCTTCGTTCCCTAACCGATACTCCTAAGCACTCCTTCTCGCCTGGTATGTATGTATGTACAGTCAGCTGCAGAGATAAGTATACCCCCCTGCATAGGAAACTTGTATGCAGGAGGGTATACTTATCTCTGCAGCTGACTGTACATAGAAAGTTGAATTAAGTGGTTATGGGATAAGTAAAATGGCAGCATTATTAAGTTATGTCATATACCCTATAAATTGTGTATTCATTTATACAACAAAAAAGCATGTCTCAATTTCAAAACTATAATTTAGTTTTCTCAAACATACTCTGAAATGTATGCGTTAATATCACGAAATGAATACCTACATGAAGTTTCTTGTTAATGTATGAAAAACTGAAGAAAAACCGTTATTGTCCACTGCTCTAACTTTTTAAATTTGCTTACTAACATTAAACTGACAAAGGAAAAATAATAAACTGCCAACCACCACTAGACTCCCCTAAACTCGTCCAGCAATCCCTTATTTAACGGCCTCTGCAGTAATGTACTATTATTAGAAAACACAATAATAGTAACGCGTGCGCCACTAGACGCGTGGTCTTACAGATTAGATACATCTCTGGGCAAAACAAAATGTGTCGAAACAAGAATATGACGAAAAGGGAATCAATCAAAAAATGTTTTTGCGGGTGGTAGGACCTTGTGCAGGGCCCGTCCGGATCGCTACCACCATCTTATCCATTAACCTACCGCCAAATAGCAGTTTTCGCATTGTTGTGTTCCGGTTTGGGGATAAGACAGCCGGAGAAATGACTAGCATAGAGGCATTCCATCTTAGTCCTCAGGGTTGGCAACGCATTTGCAGTCTTAGGATTGCATCGCAGTCCTGTGAATGCGAATGTCTGTGGGTCACAGTTTCCACTTACCATCAGGTGGTCTGTGTCCTCGTTTGTCTTCTCTATGACATAAAAAAAAAAAGTTAACAACAACGCGTGTTCCAGCTACTTCGACCGCGACGTGAAGTGCATCCGGGAGTTCTTCAAGAAGCGCTTCGGCTTCGAGGGCGCGCTGTTCCCGCGCTTCAGCGACCTGGAGCGCGACGACCAGCTCGACCGCGACGTGGCCTGCTCCGGGTACCGCCGCGCCAAGGACGTCGACGACGACCTGCTGCAGGTACACTCAAAAAGTGACCCACCAGTAGGGTTGAGTTTCCTATAGGTTTCAAATGACTTGGCATCTCTAATGAGCAGTGATCGTACTTTTTCCAGCATTTTTGGTGCAGTGCTAAGGTTGTCAATAGTGGCCAATATGAAATTGTTTGAACCAAGAATCAAATAAAAACAAAAATTAATAATAAAATAGCGTATTAAACAAATCGAAAATACAGAAAATATTCTCAGAACATGTAAAGCCTAACCCAATATGGATAATGAAACGAAGGGTTAATTTACTACGAGTACCTATATGAGAAAAGGTAACACAGTTGCAATAAATCCTTATCTCAGGTTATAGTTCATATTTATTATTAGGAATTGATATACTAACTATACATAAGCATAGACAGTATAATGCGTACGTAATGGCAGTGCAATATATAAGTTATTTTGTTTCTTCACTAACGTCCCAGTAATAAATGTTATACACAATTATAATCACTGATTAAGTAAAAAAAATAGTGTTTCATTTTCAATGATATCATAATATTACATAATTTTAAACGACAATCATACTATACGGGTGAGGACCAAATAGTTGGACCACAGTTAAGCGCAGTTAACAAACGACGATGACGAAAAAAGTTCCGTTGTGCGACGAAAAGTATCCCTACAATTGTATGGCTAATTTTCGTGAAATCGTGGTTCTAGAATCCATGGAGTCGCTAT
Organism: Acleris laterana; assembly: GCA_963966035.1. Lineage (NCBI taxonomy): Eukaryota > Metazoa > Arthropoda > Insecta > Lepidoptera > Tortricidae > Acleris > Acleris laterana. The sequence goes on from OZ014455.1 coordinate 14,307,605, forward strand.
TTCCTGTTTATTATAATACAAACCACTTTGATTTTGACCTTCAGTATTTTTAATATTTCAAAATTAACTTATTCATTAAACCTATAAATCAATTTAAATGAATTTTGGTATGGAGGATATCTGTGCTGTGAAAGCGTTAAAAACAAGCAAATATTAATAGGTATGGAATGACCGAGCTAAAGTTGTATTTAGTTCATTTTGAAATATGACCTTACTGAAGGTCAAAATCAAAGTGTCATGTATTATAATCAAGGGGCGGAATTTTCATAGCAAAAATCAAATGTCATTATAATAATTTAATTAATGTAACATTATAATAGATTAATGCAGCAGTTCAAACATGACGTTGAAGTGACAAAGCACTAAAGTGTGCAGCTTATAAGGTCGACCGTACCTGACAGTTACTGACCTATCCGCCTTGGGCTTTCTGGTAATGAATTCAAAAATTAAACTATATTAATGTATTACTTATTCATACAGGAGCTAGGAATCGGTCTACAAGTAAGCGATGACGAAGACTCGGAAGATGGAGACACAGCAGAGTCGGAACTACCAGGTCTCCCCAGCAAGTACTCGGAGGAGGAGCTCGCAGCGCTCAGGCGGCAGGTACGTTGGCGGGGGGGGGTCGCTCGAATATTCTAGGGGCTATTCCCAGTTGTCCACACCCCTTTGTCCACACTGTCGACAACTGGGAAAAAAGGGTTAGTTTTTAGTTAACTAAGGGCTGATCTTTTAATCTCCAGATAACACTATCTGTCAGGTAAATTCTAACTATCCTTATCTTTCTTATGACAAATAAAAGGACAGAGCTACAATTTACCTGACAGGTAGTGTTGTCTGGAGATTGAAAAATCAGCCCTAAAAATGTTAAGAATGTACTTTAGTAGATATTAAACTAACACAGTTGAGTTAAATTAAACAGTGTGAAATGTCCACATAATTTCGAGGGTGTGGACAACTGGGTTTTTTTTTCTAGTTGTCCACAGTGTGGACTACTGTGAATAGCCCTATTCTAGCGACAGTTGGCAAGGGGCGCCAAAATGCCGAATCTTATTTAACATCGATACAGTAATCACAATTTGTGTAATGTAATGTTGTAACACTCGATTTTCGCCCGCAGCATGAGATTGGGGTCGTGTGGTCACTTGGCTCGAGGGCCAATCGCTAAAGGGTTGGGCGCCGTAGATTGAGAGAGAGAGCGACTGGCCACAAACAGGATCGATGGTGGTGGTTTCATAAATTAGACAAATTGTTTAAATTAAGTTTATTTTAATTTAACACTTCGTATAAAAGAAAGTGCAAACTCAGATTAATCGCACCATACTATGTTCTGAATGAACAACACAGACAGAGTAATAAGATTAGAGAGCGTCCTCCCTTTTTTGTTCTTAAATTCTAATTAACCACGCCTTTCGACACGCATAAGAAATAGTTGCAATTATCCGGGTTACCTACGAGATTAGCATCAGTAAACCCGTAACATAATTTTCCATTACTAGTAATTGCAAATATTTATTATACTAAAAAGTAAGTAAGGAAAGGTCCGGGTTACCTACGAGATTAGCATCAGTAAACCCGTAACGTATTTTTCCATTACTAAGATTGGTAACAACTATAAAAGCGTAAGTAAGGAAAGATCCGGGTTACCTACGAGATTAGCATCAGTAAACCCGTACAGTTCTTTTCCATTACTAGAGTTGATAAACATTATAAAAGAGTAAGTAAGGAAAGATCCGGGTTACCTACGAGATTAGCATCAGTAAACCCGTACAGTTCTTTTCCATTACTAGAATTGATAAACATTACAAAAGAGTAAGTATGGAAAGATCCGGGTTACCTACGAGATTAGCATCAGTAAACCCGTACAGTTCTTTTCCATTACTAGAATTGATAAACATTACAAAAGAGTAAGTTAGGAAAGGTCCGGGTTACCTACGAGATTAGCATCAGTAAACCCGTACAGTACTTTTCCATTACTAGGATTGGAAAACATTACAAAAGAGGCGCTTGCTACCTACGCGGTCTAAGGATGGACGACGTAGTGTAATAAGTTAGAGTTAACGCGGAATAAAATAAAGAAAATTAAAGAAAATAAGGTCAACGTCACGCGACATCAGTGAACGCAGGCGTCAGGATCCCACGCGAAATGTACTCGTCATCGCACGGTTACTTCCTCGTGCACAACCACGTCGAAGCAATCTCGGCACACCGCATGCCCGAAGATAACCTCCACCTTGAGGTTATAGGTTAGCCCGAACATCTCCGGAGTAGCCTTGGAATTTCCGGGGTAGCCTTGAAATTCCCGGGGTAGCCTTGACACCCTTTCGGGCAGTAAATTAGAGGCAATTGGCTTTTATACTCGGAGACCGCGGAGTTGGTGTTATCAATAACACCGTAAAGAACATCCTTCAGACGCGCGACAACGCACGTTAAGACTTGGTTATTCTTCTTCTTCTTCTTCTATTTATTTATGGCCTCTGTGACTGATTGCCAGCACAATTCTGCCAATGTCAAGATCCGAGCTTTGCACGCGTTAGAAATTTAAATTAAAATAAGAAAATATAATATACAATAGGACGCTAAACCTGAAGAAAAGGACAAACACAAAGCAACCATCACCGATATATTGATTGTTAAGAAAAAAGAATAGCAAAAAGTTTAAGAAACGGACACAATTATGTTAGAGTTTAATATTATTTTTATCAATAAATTTACAAATTATAGCAACAATTTTTTTACTGTCAATGTGACATAGGAGAGACGATATATTAGTAGGAAGGGGTATAGAAGCTTTAGATAGAAGGTAATACAAATCACATGTGCTGTTATAAATGGGACAATTGAAAAATATATGGTCCACTGTTCCTATTTCATTTCCACAGTCACAAAGGGGAGAGACTCTAATTTTAAATCTATGGAGCTGTTCCGGCGAGCAAACACGTCCAAGCCGAAGCCTTATTATAACACTAGTATGTCTTTTAGAAATTGATCGATTTTTGAAGAACCAAGGCCTAGATGGAATCATGGGTTGAATATAAGAGTAATAAGTTTTTTTAGAGGAAGACCATCGAGCAGACCATTTTTTAATTAGGGAATTCGCAGGAATATGGCTTAGATCTGGAGAGAAAATTTTAAAAGAGGAATCATCTCCATGAATTACTGCTACCTTAGCTGCCTGATCTGCAGCTTCATTACCAGAGATATTGCAGTGACTAGGGACCCACACAAAAGAAACCTCCAAGTTAGACGAGTGGCACAAGAAGATACATTGTTTTAATTGACAAACAATGAAGTGACGAGCACAATTTTTAAGAGGATGGAGGGAAATGGCTTGAAGAGCACTAAGGCAGTCCGTGAAAATGACTGATCTAGGGATCTTATTGGCGATAATGTGTTCCACAGCTTTCCACAGGGCAAGACATTCACCTGAGAAGACTGATGACTCTGGGGGGAGTTTAAACATGGCTGAATACTCAATCATAGGACAAACTACAGCACACCCGACACAGCCTAAATCTGAGAGTTTAGAAGCATCTGTGAAAAAAATTAAGTGGGAAGGGAAATGAGTTTTAACATATTTATTGAAGATAGAATTAGCAGTAGAAGAGTTTTTTGAAATACCGCAGTTATAGAAGACATTAGGAGGGTGAACTATTGCCTCAAATGGAATGGAGAAAAGAGGTAAGGCGAGGCTTCTCTGGACAGGAGCTCTCAGCGTTAAGACTTTTTCAAAGCTGATAACCAGTCTAGGTTTGTTTTTTTTCCGCCAGTACGGTTTGGAAGAGCAATATTGTTGAAGCAGTTTAAGTTTCGGGGTTAGAGGATGGGATGAAGAGGAAAAAACGTTGAACAAATAACGGTCCGATAAAAATTGCCTTCTGAGGTCAAGTGGAGGGTCCACACATTCAACAAGAATAGCTCTATTAGGGGAACATAACATGGCACCAGTGACCACACGGAGGGCTTTCATCTGAACTGATTCCAATGCTTTAAGAGCACCTTTGCTGCATGGCTCAAAAATAAAAGTGCCAAAATCGAGGTGGCTTCGGACCAAAGCGTTATACAAGAGTTTTTGGGAATAGGGATGCGCTCCCCACCAAACCCCAGAAAGGGCGCGCAGAAGATTGATGTTTTTCTCGCACTTTTTTACAACATAGGAGAGGTGAGAGATTCCCGTCATACGCCTATCGAAAACTACTCCAAGAAATTTGATCGAATCAGAAATAGGAATTTCGACATTATTAAACTTAATAGGACACTGGGGGGAAAGACGGCTTCTAGAAAAAATAATAGAAGAGCTCTTAGAAGGAGACAGAGAAAGACCATGATAATCCAACCAGAGCTGTAGGGAGTTTAAGGCGACATTAAGGTTTTCTGAGGCTACAAGAGGACTTTTATCGTTGCTGTAAATGACTACATCGTCCGCAGATTGCAGCAATCTGCAAGACATATTAACAGATTTGTCTAGATCAAGTGTGTACAAGTTATATAGAAGTGGGCTAAGGACAGAGCCCTGAGGAAGGCCCTTCCAAATGGATCTTTCCCCACTTATACTACCCTGCCATCTAACTCTTATAGTTCTTGACGAGAGAAGGCAGGAGACAAAGTTAACTACCTTCAGGGGGATGCTCAGCTTAGACATTTTGTCCCTGAGCACCGAAAGCAGGACATTGTCGTACGCCGCCGACACATCAAGAAACGCGGCCGCTATAGATTCTCCTCGAGAGAATGCAAGACGAATATCCACTGATAGAATGCAGTGACTGTCTGAGACGCTCTTGCCCTTTCGAAACCCAAATTGCATACGAGAGAGGATATTTTCACTTTCAATGAACCAGTCCAAGCGATTTTTAAGTAAGTGCTCAGCAACTTTACACAAGGCAGACGAAAGCGCAATTGGACGATAAGATGAAGCCAGACTAGAATCCTTCCCGGGTTTGAGAATGGGAATTACAAACTGCTCCTTCCAAGATTCCGGAACGCAGCCCCCATCAAACATAAAATTCACAAGGTTCAGATAGTATAGGAGAGTTTCAGAATTCGTTTTTGCCAAGAATGAGTACACTATACCGTCTGGGCCTGGAGCGGAATCAGTAAGAGTCTCCAGCACACACCGAAGCTCAGATAATTGGAATGCAGAGCTCAAAAAGTTATCATTTAACGGAGGAAAAGAAGATTCAGATGTAGATAATTCTGACAAATCAGGAACATAAGGAGGGGCCAATTTATCTAAAAAAGAATCCATCCATGAGGGAGTAGAAGAAAATGAGGAAGTAGTAGGAGAAGCGTCACGAGAAGACCGAAAAATTTTCAATTTACGCCACACGATTGAGGGGGGCGTAGATGGCGATATGGATTCACAAAATAAACTCCATCCTTTCTTTTTTTTTATATGAAGAATTTTTTTTGCTCTTGCCTGAGCACGCTTAAATATTATAAATTTTGGCATTGACATGTCAGAACAAAAGGATAATTCTGCCTCTTTCCGCTCATTCACTATGGACGTGCAGTCCGAGTCCCACCAAGGAAGGGAAGGACGACGATTAACACAAGCATTTTTTAAAGGGATTGATTCCTCTGCAGATGATAAAAGACAATTAGAGAAAAGAGAATAAAGTTCTAAGTAATTATCAGAAGAAACAGGAGGGAGAGCACTTACTTTGCTGTCGACAAGGGCAACGTACGAAGGCCAGTCAGCTTTCAGTAATCTAAACCTTTGTAAAGGGGGACACGGGGGAGGAACAGAAAAATCAGTAACATAAGAAATAAAAATCGGGAAATGATCGCTTCCATAGCTAGTGTGACAAATGTCCCAAGTACAAAGAGATGCTAGGGAAGGTGAACACAAGGATATATCCACCGCTGAAGGACTTTGTGAGGGGGAAACACGTCGCGTAGGCCTACCGTCATTCAGAATGCACAGATTTTGAGAGTCCAAAGAGTCCACGAGTCTACGACCAGCAGAATCAAGACAGTGGGAGCCCCAAAGAGGACTGTGACAGTTGAAATCCCCAAGGATAAGTAGGGGACCAGGAACAGAAGCAACATGCCTCCAAAAATCTGAAATAATACCAGGGTTGGGGTGTGGGATGTAAACAGACATGACAGAAATATTCAAAACTCTACAGGCAACAACGTTAAAAGAAGGATGAGTGGGTAAATCGAACCGAGAAAAACTAAGACCATTTTTTATTAAGAGGGCACAACCATCATACCCATTAGGGTTATCTTGTCTAAGGCAAACAAAACCAGGAAATCTAAAATTATTACAAGGCTTTAACCACGTTTCAGCTAAAGCAATGATGGCCGCGTTACAATCATTATTAATTGAGAGGAGGTCAGCCTTGTTACGGCTGATACTCCTACTGTTCCATTGAACGATATTGAGAGCCATTATGAGACCGGCCAACAGGCTCAGATCCCTTAGGTAAAAGTGAATACAATAATCTCAAGAAATCGGCAGCGTTGGACGGTAAAGTAAAAGAGTTGTTAGCAAACATTTCAATGACTGAGGACACAATTGACAGAAGAGCAGAAACGAAATCAGAACGGGTATTGGGCAAGTCAGGGTTTTGGAAAACGCCATGATGGTTGCCTTCGGGGGCCTTTGAGAATGCCACACCATTGCCAGGTAGAGATTGATTGAAGCCTTCTATTACGGCATTATGGGCTTGTTGGTCATACCCATGAGACGAGGCAGGAGCGCGTTGCTTTCTCTGACTAAATACGGTTTTTTTGTAGGAGTTTTGCTGACTAACAACTTCATTGAAAGGACGCTTAGAGGTTGGGTGTTTTTTTTCAGCATCCGCATAAGAAATTCCCTCACCAGACATAGTCAGCTTGATAGAATGCTGTCTCACAAATTCGGGGCAATTTTTGTCGGTAGCTTTGTGCCGCCCGGTGCAATGAAGGCAACTCACATTGTGATCAGGAACACGACATTCATTAGCATCGTGAGGTTGGGCGCATTTAGCACAGCGCGGCTGAGACCGGCACTGAGCTTTAACGTGTCCAAATCTACAGCATTTAAAACATTGGACTGTTGGAAAATTATATATAGACACCTCTAGTGAACAGTTAAAAAGGAAAACTCTCTGAGGAAGAGACTGACCATCGAAGGTCAATACGAGTACCACAGTTTCCGAAGGGGCCCACTGAGGGACACCACCGCTAAGATCTCTGACTTTATAATTCAGGCGCCTGGCCTTTATAACCTTTCCGAACCCATGAGGAGTTACCATTAGATCTGGGAGCTCCTCATTAGAAAAGTCCTTAGGGACACCCCTAACTATCCCAGTTCGCGAGACATTAAAAGAGGGGATGAACGACCTGTATTTTGCAGTTTCGATAACTGGATTTATGAGGAAGTCATTAGCTTTAACCGCGCTAATGAATTCCACACCCATCCTGTTCCTACCAATTTTTTTTATACCGCCTTCCTTAATACCTGAAACCTTTTTGGCAAACAAGAATTGACCAAACTTTATATGGTTTATATGGACACCCGAGTCCGGCTCCGCAACTTCTCGAACAACGTGAACCACAAAAGGCCCGCTATCCGATAAAATGTAAGCATTTCGGTGGGGCGACGGCGAATTTGTTGGGCTCTGCGAGTGACGCTGCGACTGATTAGGCGCAGATTGAGCAAGAGGAATTATGTTTTGTGAGTCATGCTGAGACACGGAGACTGACTCAGAACGTAACATTTTCGGCGGCTCTGTAGGCTCGGGGGAACTTGACTCATTGGCGATAGCCGAATGATCTCTTTTCCTAACAGGAACTGACTCTTCAATGTCCAAATAGCACGAAGGGGACGGAGGGTCCTCAATAATCTCCATTGAGTGTTCCGGAGAAGATAACCCCGACACCGGGTCAGTGATCCCGGGGTCAAAGTTACCACCAGACGCCATGATGCGACGCGGAACAGCCGGCAACAATCTCACATTAGAGATACTGCCGGCTCCTCCGGTAACAATCACTTACCCGTATATTATAATATACAAACCAACACCAACCAAACACCCACAACAAAACTACACACAAAAAACTACAGGTTTAACGCGTAAAAAATCCACAAGAACTTGAGAGCTCAAATCCGACAACGTGCGCCACTCAAATCCGAAGGTAGAATCCCGACTTGGTTATTATCAAACCAGTTGGTCTTGGTGAAAATAAGACATCTTGACTGTAAGACACAGCGTCAAGAACAAGGAAACCACCTAGGCCTGTTCTAAATTAAATCTCCATCCTTGATCGGCAAACAACAAGTCACCTCTCTGGCGTTACCGGTGTTGCCACCTACCATACTCACATTGGAGTTAAAACTTCAATACCTCTGATTCCTCTCAATAAAGAAAGACTTTTTGCTTAGCTGAAATTAAGTGAAAAAAATATCTAGAACGAGTAAATAAGAATTCAAAAATACAAAGATACTACACCCAAAACAGAGTAATAAAGCCGATGTGCGAACACCTTAACCTCCTGTCAAAAGTCAAAGTGACATTTCATACTATGACAACAACGGCTAACAAACGATAACAATGTCTGGGTTTTCAATTGAAAATAAAAGGGAATAGATAGTGTAAACCAGTTAAATACGACTTCCAAATAAGGCACAGGAACCTAGCTCGGGGATACTAAAGCTCCGTGTTGAACTATGTGAGACAAAACGAGTATCCAAGTGTAAAAACGGCAGTGTTTATGTCGACCGTTTGTGATCAACGTTGATATACTAAAACACCGGTTACCAGGTGTATGTGGCTTGAAACTCGTTCGCTCGTCAAACAGTAGACGCTAAACTCAGCCAGGAATCAGCGCGGAAGGCTTTCAGCCAAAAGAAAGGATGACTGTAAGTATGACAGAGAAAAAGTGACAACCCGATTTTGGGGTGTTACAATGTAAAAGCTTCGATCAAAGGGCTCCAAAAGACTATCTCGGTAGTAGTAGTGTCTCCGCCCCTGTAGGAGTTTCTGTTACCTATTGCCGCTCGGTATTTAATATACACGCAAATAAACCGGCACGGTCCGTCGTGTTAAGTTTGCTAGTGGTGGCTCGCGGCGTGTACCGTCTAGGCACGCACACACCCATGCAAGCTGTGCATATACCGAAGATGGACTACTGTTTATACTGTGTGTACTATAGCTCGATAGTGTTGGGCTGCAGACATTTTACAGATTCTTATACATTTTTATACAGCTTGAGAAGACTTAACACAATCAGTCGTCAATAAATACATACCCCCTTGTAATATTACATTGATGAATAAATAAACTAAACTAAACCATAAACGTGGAATAAGCTTCAAATAGTTTATGCCATGCTTTGTCACTTTCTGTCAGATGCAAATGTCACAATTACAGATAAGGACAAAGCATGGCATAAACTATTCCAAGCTTAATCCACGTTTATAAGTAAGGGGGTTAGAATATTAAATATTATTTTTGACGTGTTTCTTTGTTTTGGTTTGATGTTGTTACTATGAAAAGAATTTATGGTGGTTCATCCAGTAATAATTTGTTAGGAAAAATATATTCAATGAAAAAAAAAACATAGACTAGAGTTAATTTGAATAAGAACGGAATCCTTGGTGTGTAAGTCCGACATGCATTTGAATTTTCCAAATGGTTGCATACTGCACACAAATAATAACCAACTAACGCAGTTTAATAACTTCATTAATTCTTGACGTTGTAGGTTGACGACTCAATACACAACGACGAGACAAAGACACCCATAGAACATATCACGCACAAAACCGTGACACTGACCATCGCCGATACCGAGGATGCCCCAGACCTGGTCCCAGCAGAAACAGAAGCAGAAGACAAAGTTCCAGAGCTAGACAGGAACTCGCAGAAGTACCGACTAGCTATGATTGAAAAAGCGCTTTCTGATGTTAGGTCCATGCGGACTTACACCTCAGCCAGTACTATAGCTCCAGAAGTAGTGAAGGAACAGGTGAAGAAGAATCTAGACGTGAGGCAGAAGAGGATGGAGAGGAAGAAGGCGATCGCGAAGGGTGAGGCGAGCGCGGTGACGAGGCAGCGGCGGGAGAACAGGGAGACGGTGCGGGATAGTCACGGGATATGGGGCTGGGCGGATTGAGTTTACTTAAGGAAATAAATGTTTTATTCGCTATTCAGGTTTTTTATTGCGGCTTGATCCTTGCATGCAACGTTGAAATAATCTATAAAGATAGAAAATCCTAGATGTAGTGACTAAGATTGAAAAGGGCATGCTTCGATGGTTCGGTCATTTGGAAAGGATGGATGAAAGAAGATTGACGAAAGAGATATACAGATCGAAAGTGATATTTGTTCCTGAGTCATGGATGTTTTCTATGTATTTAAGTATATATTTCTCTATATAAGTATTTATATCGTTGTCTAGTACCCAATTACCCATAGTACAAGCCTAGAGCTTAGTTTGGGACTAGGTCAATTGGTGTGACATAGCCCCCTGATATTTATTTATTTATTTATAAGGTAAGAGGCCAACAAGGCGAAGTTTAAAGACTGTTCCTTTATTTAGTGAGTATTGTATTTAATAGTAGTTTATGCAACTAATGCATAATGAGAGGCCTTAAAACACGAGTGTGGTTTGATAAAACGAGCGTCAGCGAATACTGTGACCAATTGTTTTCGTTAATACATTTAAATAAAGAAATAAATAATAAAAGTAAATTTTTAACACTTAAGTATATTTAAGAGACGCTTCCCTCCCGCTCTAGTCGTCGTCGTCGGGGTTAACTTCCTGCCAGTCATGGTGCCGGATGTAGACCAGCCGCAGCGACGCCTCCACGCACATGACCTGAACAAGAAGCACCAGTTAGTGAGGCGTTCACCAATTGGGATTGACCAAAAAAAATAACTCACGGTTTTTACTTTCTCATTCGAAACAATAGAAAATTTTAAGACACCTATTTCATTAATTTTGTATTTGACCCAATAGTTTTGTTTTTATATCTTTACTAGCGACCCGCCCTCGCTTCGCTTCGGTTTATATGAGTTTTCTGTAACACCCGTTCATAAAAAAATCATTTATTATACATGTAAACCTTCCTTTTGAATCCCTCTATCTATTAAAAAAAACCGCATCAAAATCCGTTGCGTAGTTTTAAAGATCTAAGCATACATAGGGACAGACAGCGGAAAGCGACTTTGTTTTATACTATGTAGTGATTTATTTAGCAGACATTTTATGGATGACATGATTTTTTTAAATTTGGGATGGCATTTTCTAATAAATTACAACAATTAAATGATATCCAATGAAAAAAAGTGATTGTAATAGTGTATTAAAACATACTATTTCAAGCTGTTTTCGCCTAACCGGTAAGATACACCTAGGAGGGCTTCAAGCCGAAAACGAAAGTCAAACAAAGGTTAAATATACTTTTGTCGAAATATCCAAAATAGATAAATATTTCAAAAACTTAATAATGCAGAACGGCTTTAAAACCCTATTCCTCGAAATGGTTTTCGAATTGGAGTAATTGTAAAAATATGAACAATCCCAATTGTTAAACAGATGATTAAGCTACACATTGCGGCGGGTTATTCCCACTTGTAACCACAGTAATTCCCACCTGTAAAAAAACCCAGTTGTTACCACCAATTAGTTTAGAGGTAACAGCAGCATTTTAATTCCCACTAGTTACCAGTGGTAACAGGTGGGAAAAAAAATCCCAGATGTTACCAGTGGCAACAAATTGGTGGTAACAGGTGGGAATAACCCATTGCGGCGGACCCTATGCTCGCACACCCTACACGTGAGCCTGGATCAATGGTACAGTCAGCAACAAAAGTAGCTAAGCAGAATAACATGCTCGAAATGATCTAGACACGACGTATTCTCTCGACAATAGGGTCGAGTGCAGATCGTTTCGACCTCTTCGGTTGCGTAGTTACTTCTGCTGCTGACTGTACTATACGCGTTTTTCTGACATAACGTCGTATGTACTTGTGTACACCATGATTTAGTGGTGGTAGGACCTTGTGCAGGATCCGTCCGGATCGCTACCACCATCTTATCCGTTAACCCACCGTCAAGCAGCAGTGTTCGCATTGCTGTGTTCCGGTGTGGGATAAGACAACCGGCGAAATTACTAGCATAGAGGCATTCCATCTTAGTCCTCAGGGTTGGCAACGCATTTGAAGTCTTCGGATTGCAGTCTTGTGATTTCAATTGTCTATGGGTCTCGCGTCCCACTTACCATCAGGTGGCCTGAGTGTTCGCGTGCCTTCTCCTAGCCTTAAAAAAAAATGTTTGCGATTATACTATTAAAGAACAAGCAGTACCTACTGCACCTACAAGTCGGTTGACAAGACCTGCCATGAATGGATACCTGTGATTCATTCAACACTGTCCTATTTGTTTTTTTGTCTTGTCAAATAAGTACTTGTGTGTTTTGTTTTATTTAACAGCCGAATAAATGAATCTATCTATCTATCTATCTATCTATCATTAACATCAGCCCTGTTGGGCAGGGAAGTGAGCAGGAAAGTGTGCGCGAGAATATAAATAGGTTACTCGTGCTGTCTCTTCCCATGCTGCTGCCATTGCACGGCGCTCCTGCAACAGGGGTGTCAGGGGTAAAAGAAAAATCTAATTAAGTCCGTCAGTAAGATTATCAAAAAATATTGGACACGTATTTTTTGCTTTATCAAATCAACCAAAATTGACAAATATAACGCGTATCAAAGATCGGGAGTGGAGGCTCGTGATGTCAGAACGTGGTTTATTGTGAAACTTCAACGCACTTTATCTACGTCATTCTTTGTTTAATTGAAAAAATAAATGTTCAATATTTTTTTGCTAATGTGAATGTCGGACTAATAAGTTTTTTTAGGACACTAACTTATTGTCTTTTTTTCATGTGGAAGCCGGCGTTCTATAGCGGTATTAGAAGTGACAGCGCGAGTGACCTATTTACATACTCGCGCTGCTCGCGCTGACCACTTCCCTGCTCATTTACATTTGGAAATGAGGCATAATGTGTCGCACCTGCTCCTCCTCACTGAACGCCTCCAGCCGAACGGTGTATCCAAACACGCTGGTGGATATCTTGGTCTCCGCCACGGCCAGGTAGTTGTCCTCGGTGTAGTATGGGTAGTTTTTGATGGTGTAGTTGCCTGCCGCAATCGGGCACCCAAGCCTGGGAGAAAAATTGGTGGCATTCACTTGACAATGGTCTACACCCACGTAACTAAATAACATCCCTTTGTTTATTACTTTTATTAGAAACTCAATGGTAATGAGGTTACCACAGGACGCTCGGTGCAGTCTTTAGACACTAGTTAGAGAGGACAGCACCAAGGATCGCGCAATTAAGTTATCCTTGTGTCAGTTATGCTCCCTGTCCGGTTACTCTACAGAATATGACATTCGCAAAAGATCATACTAGCAAAACATCATATACGCATAACATCATACTAGCAAATCACGATATTCGCAAAACATTATATTTACAAATAGTCGGGTTTTGTTATAAAATCATTAGGTAGGTTTAGGTTATGTTAGATTTATATCAGGCCCGGAGGGCCAAACTACGCAGAAATAGGAGCTCCGTCGTAGCGGAGCTCCGTTGACACTATCTAATTCATGTCTTAATAATAGTTAAGTTTTGCTAATGTGATGATTTGCGAATGTTATGTTTTGCGAATATGATGTTTTGCTTTTATGATATTTTTCAGAATATCATGTTTTGCGAATATGGTATCCAACGACGGAAGGTCCAGGGACCTGGGGTGTGAGCCTCTTAAAAACGCCGTCGGACGAACGAACCAGTGAATATCGCAGTGACGAGTTTAAGTAGTCCCGTCAGTGCGAACATAACACATTTCAGCGAGTGCATTTTCAATTTGGCAGCATGGCTTTTGTCGATGGGATCGAACGTATAAGGCTGTCTAATTGAGAATGCACGCGCTAAAATGTGTTTTTGAGAGAATCACACCCCTGAACCAGTCGCTTGGGACGACACATGCGGGTCTTTTTTGAACTGACCTGGGATAAGTGTAGTGGAAGAACATGTGGTAGATTTCGAAGCCCTTGCCGGTGGTGCTGTCGTTGCAGCCGTCGCTGACGACCGCGAACGACCGGTAGAAGTCGCAGGTGTCCAGGTTGCGGATGTCTGGGCACTTCTGCATGGTGGCCTGCGCAAAAACAGCTGTAATGACTAATGTCATACGGCTGGCCTTCTGCTCTCCCATGTGTGTATTGGCTAGGGTCTTCGTAGCGAGGGATGGCAAGTCGCTTGAGCTATCAGTTAGTTGTAGTTAATGCGATACTTAATGACCTTCCATCTTCAGGGGTGTGATTTTCTTAAAAACGAAGCCGGTCGAACCAACGAGTGAATGTTGCAGCGGGGAGTTTAAGACTGCGCCGAGCAAACGCCGAGCGTCCAGTGGCGCCCTCATTACTATTATTGGGTTTTCTAATTAACTAAAGAATTTCCTTGGAACCAAACAAAATGTGTTTGTAGCGCAAGTATAAACACAATTTATGGGATACGTAACAAACTTTAATAACAATTAAGTACCCTTCGAGTAGTCAGCTTAACGGGAAATGGTGGCCACTTTTTTTCGTTAAGTTAATAACTCGAAGGTGAATTGTTATTAAAGTTTGTTACGTACTTATCCCATAAATTGTGTTTATACTTGCACTACAAACACATTTTGTTTGGTTTGCCTTATACGTTCGATCTCATCGACAGAAGCCATGCTGCCAAATTGAAAATGCATTCGCTAAAATGTGTTTTGTTCGCTCTGACGGGATTAGATACTTAAACTCGCTAAAACCCGCTGCGAGATTCACTCGTTCGTTCGTCTGACTGCGTTTTTAAGAGGATCCCCAGGAAGGAGAGATGGATGTATCTAACAAACCTACAAGGTACAAAACAGATGCCTTTATACAATCGACAAATTTTAAGGTGTTGGTTTTTTTCGCATTAATATCTATCCGCGACATGCATCGTCTAGCTGCTGTCTTTTATTTTAATTATAAAACGCCTCATTAAGTAATAATATTTGCTGTTTTGATGCGATAACCATATAAAACATAAGTCCTAAAGAAAACCGGAGTTGTGTACATAAGTAGACAACCAGAGATTTAATTTCTAAACATATCAAAAACTTTTACCTGCAAATCCCACGCGTTGCTGAAGTTCCTGGTAATATTCAACTGCCCAGAGAGGATGAAGTCGTAGTAGTTCCTGGTGATGCTGAGCTCGGAGACCTTGATGGGCAGGAGCTGCTCGACGCCGCAGGGGCCCACGCGGCTCAAGAACAGGTGCGTGGGTGCAATGGAGCCCAGCGCCAAGGGTATACAGGATAGGAGGAGAAGACGGTACATTTTGGTTGAAAGGATACGTGGAACAAATGTTAGAGGAAAGTTGAGTCGTAAGGTACCCTGTCTTAGCGGTTTACCTATTTTAGTAGGTTTGATGCATCTTATCTCGTGTCTTGTGGATTTCTTTGCTGTTTCGAGTAGGGCGAAAAATTCGACACGATAGTGAAGTACCGACAGCGTATGTTATCTTTACTCGCTGGCTTATAATACGACGACAGCAAACTACGTTCAGTCATTGATTCTGTTCGCCCGCAGAATTTGAAATTACACAATTTAGTTTTTTTTGCCTGGTAAGGTATTTTAAACTCTTTGGACAGGGGTCATAAGGGGCACAATTACGTGTCTCTAGTTTGGTTACTAATGAAATTTTAATCACTTTTTGATGATACGAGTACATTGTCAAGGATCCCATCCCACGTTGATTAAAATCATAATGTCATCTGTGGGGTTATTATGACGTATCTGTGAATTTCATTTTACGCTGAGAGAAAAGGACAGAGTTATGTAACTGCTATAGCTCCGTCCTTTACGCTCACCGTCAAATGAACTGTATAGCCATGTCATAATAACCCCCCTGGTTACATTATAAACTAATGTCCCTCACGCCCTCCGTCACGTCACATTTTGATGCACGTTCCATCGTTTAGAACAATTTCTTGAAGAATCCAATTCAAAACTGACCTGGGCCTGGTGCTTTTGATATTATGTTACGAGTAATAGTGGGAGAGATCTTAGGTCCCGATTTCTAAGGGAACCTTGCATTTTTGAGACAAAGCAAATCCCTTGGACCAGGTGTTCCTGGGGGTGATCTGAGCTGATTTAGGCCGGGTGCCCAGTGGTACCCCCCCGCAGGTGGGCAGGGGAGGGGGGGGAAAAGTGCATCCGGCGCACCTCACTCTAAATTTAATATCTCCATACATCAAGCAAGTATATCAAGTTTGGTGTCTTTTTCTTATAATTCGAGGACGAGGAATTCATTTCTGAAACAAAAATTTTACCCACCCATACAAAAAAAAAGAGAAATTCAAAAATAAAAAAAAATCTTTACATATTTTTTTCCGAAAATTTTATTTTTTCTTAAAACTATGGTGATTTGCGTCACAAAAAAAATACTAGTAAATAGCCCAGCTATCTAACTATATAAAAAAAATTACTTGTAATACATTATTTGTCTGAAAACTGTGTTAAAAAAAATATTTTGTGCCGCGCGGCGGACCACGCCCAAATAGGTATACACGCTGTCAGATTTAGTATAAGGGACGCATTCAATTTTAAACTTTGTTCTACATACACAAGTAGGTAATAAAATAAATACGTCCTGTAATTATAAAAGAAAGGGTAAATAAATTAAAAATTACAATATAACTGAATATGGGATTATCCTATGCTATAGGTAAAACTTTTACTTTACAAGCAATCAGAATGGGTCAGTCAATGGACAAATTGGAAACGATAAGTTACTGGGTATTATTTTGTTGTTAGAAACGAAGGCCTTTATTGTAAAAAAAACCGGTCGCGTGCTAATCGGACTCGCGCACCGAGGGTTCCGTACTGCCGCACATTACGTATTATTATATTCCAATTTCGAATCGAATCCACGCGACCCAACTCACAATTGACTATATTTTAGTATGGGTGGTTTTTCTTCATGGTTTGTCATATAATCATACCCAATTTGGCGCTTGTATATGTTTTACTGTTCTTACGAAACAGCAAAAATTTAAAAAACCTTGATATGGAACGTGTCGTGTATGAGTGGGTACCTCTTTATTATTTTAATCATTTTTGTTTTTGTTTTAAATCTTCCTTAATACATACATAGTATTATGGTCCCGTTGGTCTCCATTCGGAAAAGTAATCCTTAAAAGGCAAAATCTTCATTTAGGGATTTAAATAATAAAACATACCTACGAGGTCCGGTCCGAAAATTTAAATAAAACACGTTAAACAAAAAATAAAAGAAATATAATAAAACTTTATTTACAACTTTTCAAAGTATTGCCCTGCTACATCTATGCACTTATGCATTCGACTAGACCAACTTTCAAAACAGGAAAAAAACCGTTCTTGCGGAAGGTCAAAAAAGTCCCCTGAATCCGTCCACTGCTTCATCCGCCGTCGAAAATTTTCGTCCACGTAATGATTTTTTTACCGTGGGGAATAAAAAAAATCACATGGACCCAGGTCAGGGCTATAGGGAGGGTGTGGTAGCAGTTGCACTCCCGATTTGTTCAAAAAATCCATGGTACTGGCAATCGACACGGCCAAGCCAATGGTAACCGTTTTCCGATCTTCTAGTGGAATTACGGCTACAGGCCCACTTCTTCGAAAAAAAACAGCAACCATTTTTTTGTTGACGCTTCAGCGGCGAACTACTTTAGTAGGTAAATCATCTTCTTCAAAGACCCATACTGTCGATTGTTGTTTTGTAAATGGGTCTTAGCTGTATATCCAAGATTCGTCAGATGTCACAATGTAGGTCACTTGTTGTGATATGCCTCCTTCGAATTTATTTAGCATAAATTTGCACCAATCGACACGTCTATCTTTTTGCTCCGGTGTGAATGTGGTATCTATCGAGACGAAACCTTCCGAACTTTAAGGTGATCATGCAAAATGGTTGAAACTGCGTGGGATCCAACCTTCAGTTCGATCTGAATCTCTCGCTTGGTAATATTTCGAGATTCCTTGATTAGCCACTCCATCCTGATGACGTTTTCTGGAGTGACTGCCGTTGGCGGTCGCCCCGGTCTAGGATAATCTTTGACGTCGCTCCGCCCATGCTTAAATTCACGGAACCAGTAACTGACAGTGGCAAGAGATGGAAATAATGCCCTAAAAGCACTGGTTAACTTTTCATGAGAATCCTTGTAAGTTAGCCCTCGTTTATAATCGTAATATATCATGGCACGAAATTCTTCCCGCGATACCTCCATCGTTGCGAATAAAAAGTAACAGACATATTTTTCTTCCAATTTGTAAAAAAATAACTGTATGTTTACTGGTCAGTGACATTACACAAAAGACTTTGTAATGAAATTTGCCTTTAAGCTGCAATAAAATGAAATCAATAGGATTAATAATACGCCGTTGACTAACTTTTTTTGGACCGGCCCTCGTACGTTAGTAACTAACCGGGAAACAAACCCAGCGGTTGACCTTTTTTGCATAATTTCTCTTAATTTTGTTCATTTTGGAAACAGCTGCTCCAATGTTAATCATTGCCCAACTAGCACATTAGCGTTAAAATAACCTATATAAGATCTGTATATCAGTTCCATTCGAGAGTAAAAGTGTTAACATATACCTGTACAAGGGAGTTATAGCATGCTCTAACTCATTTATACCCACGAAAGAGGCCCACGATTTTACAGGTAAGAGTTATAGAAAGCCTATAGTACGGTGATATACAGGTGTTAAAGCACCTGCATGAGAGCGACTTTTCAGTGTCAGCTACTACTTTAACCGGTATTGCTGTTGTATAGTCGGGTTAGTGAACACTACGGGAAATAGAAAAGCATCGGATAAGAATGATTTGCCACTTGAAACTTTATAAGACCTATTAAGAGTAGTTGGTTGATACCTTGACTCTTATTAGGTAGTTAAAATGGACTCAGGTATGTATGTTACCGTTTTGTGAGTGCATTAGTAATAAACTATTTATTTTTTAGCGTACGACTAGTTTGAAAAAGCCTAGATAAGTAAATTAATTGATCCTGACTCATGTCACAGAATAATGGCGACAATATAATTGTCAGGAAAAGTGACAAAGCAACATCGGTAGGAAAATATTCAAGTAATTTTTATTTACGAAGTGAAAAAATTACTGCGCTTGTGATTTTACGGTAATGTATACCTTGTTTCTCATCTCAATTTTAACGCGCCTAGGATTTATTAAAGATTTAAAAGAAAAGTTATGACAACAATAACAGACGCCCAAACTAACAATATTTAGTTATTCCTGCTTCCTGAGCAGTGGCATGTAAAATAAGGTGGTATCCATGGAACGCTTGAAATAGTATAAACAATTAAGTATTTGGTGGTCAAATGTTCATTACTCATAGTAATATTTATATTTAGTTCACCAAAACAATGGCGAACTTACTTTAAATATTAAATCTTTACTTAACCCATTTATAACACTCTTTGAGTTACAACATCGGTAGTCAAGAATATTGTGCAGCCTTTGGTACACGTAACAGCGTTATAGTAGACTTAGCTAAGTACGTTTACTACAGTGAAGACAATTTTACCGGTTGAACCTAGATAACGGAGTTGTTCGACACTTTTAGCATCTGGTGTTACTAAACTCTCGACGAACTCTTTTTTATAACCCATATCTGCACTTATAGTCAATATAACACCTAAAGATATACAAGACACTTCATGGCAACAACTAAACAACAATATGCGTTAACAGGAGTCAGCGAACACTGTTGCATAGACATAGGTGTCACAGACAGGCTAAAGCTGTAACATCTTAAGTATACTTGCTGTAGTTATCACTATTGTAACTCTCAAAGCTGTACTACATCGTCCATAATAACTCTAGTGCCACTGTTGGAGTTAAATTTATTTGCTAACTCCTCTATATCCCCTTTAGTTACAACTGAGATAATTGTAACTCTGTAATATCGCTTAAAGTTCTACAAAAACCTGTAACTGACACCAAAATGTTAGTTGGGTGCTTACCACTTTACGCATCAAATACAGCAATAAAACGATGTAGGTATACTTATTCCGGAAAAGTACTTGGTTCGATTCCCTTTCCAATACCAAGGCGAAACCTTTAATTGCAGTAAGTATTACGTCCTATCCAAAATCAAGGCTTTGGTTCCTTAAAACATTATCTTAATTTTAGTTTCCGAACTCCCCGTACTGTGACATTTCAATTTATCACCCTGTATACTTATGCAATATGGCCGAGAGGGGGCTGCCTACGAAAAGTTGTCTCAACATGGTGTGGCTGACCGTACCGTGGGCCGCCTCGCGACACATTTTTTTTTTTAACACAATTATTAAAAAAATGTACCTACGTCAAGTTTATTTTTTTATATAGTAGGATATCTGGGCTATTCACTAGTATTTTTTTTCTTGGGAGAATCACCATAATTTTAAGCAAGGAGAGGATTTTTGAAAAAAAAGTGAAGTTATTTTTTTGTGTGGGATAGTAAAAGTTTAGTTTCAGAAATGAATTCCTCGTCCTCGAATTATAAGAAAAAGACACCCAACTTGACATAGGTGCTAGGTGTATGCAGATATGAAGCTTAGAGTGAGGTGCGCCGGATGCACTCCCCCCCCCCCCCCTCCCCTGACCACCTGCGGGGGGGTACCACTGGGCACCCGGTCTAAATCAGCTCAGATCACCCCCAGGAACACATGGTCCAAGGGATTTGCTTTGTCTCAAAAATGCAAGGTTCCCTTAGAAATCGGGACCTAAGATCTCTAATAAAATAATCCCATATTCAGT
The DNA here is from genome assembly GCA_963966035.1 of Acleris laterana. Taxonomy (NCBI): domain Eukaryota; kingdom Metazoa; phylum Arthropoda; class Insecta; order Lepidoptera; family Tortricidae; genus Acleris; species Acleris laterana. The sequence continues at coordinate 14,328,423 of OZ014455.1, forward strand.
TATATTGTAATTTTTAATTTATTTACCCTTTCTTTTATAATTACAGGACGTATTTATTTTATTACCTACTTGTGTATGTAGAATAAATAAAGTTTAAAATTGAATGCGTCCCTTATACTAAATCTGACAGCGTGTACCTATTTGGGCGTGGTCCGCCGCGCGGCACAAAATATTTTTTTTAACACAGTTTTCAGACAAATAATGTATAACGTGTAATTTTTTTTATATAGTAAGATAACTGGGCTATTTACTAGTATTTTTTTTATGACGCAAATCACCATAGTTTTAAGAAAAACTAAAATTTTCGGAAAAAAATATGTAAAGATTTTTTTTTATTTTTGAATTTCTCTTTTTTTTTGTATGGGTGGGTAAAATTTTTGTTCCAGAAATGAATTCCTCGTCCTCGAATTATAAGAAAAAGACACCAAACTTGATATATTTGTTAGATGTATGGAGATATTAAACTTAGAGTGAGGTGCGCCGGATGCACTTTTCCCCCCCCTCCCCTGCCCACCTGCGGGGGGTACCACTGGGCACCCGGCCTAAATCAGCTCAGATCACCCCCAGGAACACCTGGTCCAAGGGATTTGCTTTGTCTCAAAAATGCAAGGTGCAGGACCTAAGATCTCCCACTAACACCCCTACCCAGTTTCCAAGGCACCAATGCAGCTCCGTCTGGACGCTTGCCGTCGTCTCTATGCAAGCCTGCTGGTTCCAGGACAGCTGGTACAGAGGCTAGCGAACTGACCAGCATGTCTTATTGAATTTTGACCTCTTGTTTTTTTATACAAAAGACATATCTAAATAACTAAATGAAATCATTGGAACGCAAAACCATAGTTCATTATGATGATCCATTTTGGTAACTAAATAGCTGTCCAGTTTATTTTTATATACTTACCTACATAAAATGTCCGTTGTTTAACAAAAACATTTATTTTCGTAGGTAGATTATGTAACAGCCATTGACAATTTTGAATTAAAATGATAACAATTTACAATAAAGCCAACGTTTTGTATGATATGTATTAGGTATAATATAATGTTCATCGCAAGACGTTGAAGTTAAGGGTGATTCTTCGGGGCCCTGATTTTTGACGTCCGAGGGCTTAGTCCAATGAACTCTTAGTTTAGAAGGTTGTTTTTTTTTTCAGAGGTGACTGATATTCATGTTTAACTGGGACACCGGTCGATTTTCGTGTAACTGATTCTAAACATAGATAAAAAAAATAAAAAAACCCATTATTCTTATTACTCTGTCGTGTCCGTCCTCCATTTTCTTGAAATCATATGATAATAACTTAAATTTAGTCAACTTTATCAATATCTTGAGTGACCACATAAAAAGAAGATTAGTTGTTAAATTAAAAAAAAACAACGAATATTTTTTACATGCAATATTATTCTTATAACTGAGGATTTAACATTTGTCCGCCGTAAAATTCTTATTACTCTGGAGCGGGCTTCAATCAGCTGTATCATAAAGACATTTAAAAACCTAGCGAAAACTCCCACGTGGGCCGGTTTTTAGTCGCGTTCCGAACGTGCCAGGTGGTGGACGTGTCGGCTGATGCTCATCGCTCCGGAGTTACGAAGGCAAATATATCATTACTCTGTCCTTGGTTTACGTAATATTCTTATCACTCTGTTAGTTTTTTTAATAAGTGTGTAATATTTAAAAAAAAATACTTGTGCTTGTTTAACTGCTTTACGTGCTATCTTACCGTAGCATTAATGGTAGCCTTCCAATATGTTTGTATTATGAACCATCAGCTTGTTTTCATATTTTTCTTACTCTTCTGTCCCTTATTGCTTCGGAGTTATGGACAGCGGAATAAGAAAATCGTCAGTTTTCATAGTTTTTTTTCACTTTCGATGTTGTGATTTATTAATTAGAGACTCATGCAGCCGTTTTAACCTGCTTCAAAAACTTATGTTATCAATCCGACACGTATTTAGGTAAGCAATTAATTCACATATCGTCGGTGATACTGCAATACCGCGTAACGAACAATTTAGATAAAATGCAAAATACACCTTATCATGTAAGTCAGTAAGGTACATTTTACAACTTATTGAATTTGTTAGCTGCGCTGTTTTGCAGTATCACCGACGATATGTTAATCTATTAGGGCTCCCAAACAACTAAACAAAAAAATATAGCTGATGTTTGTATGTTTGTTTGTAAATTTGTATGTACCTATGTGTTTTTTCAAGCATTTCCCCGAAACTATCAGTTGGACTGTGACCATTATTTTTTATTAGCTTAAATTTACTTCAACATTGGGAACAGTGTTGAACAGTGCAAGTTTCATCAAAAACCGCTCAGTACAATTTCAAGAAATTTCAATTTCGTATTTTTTATGTATAAAAGTATATTTTTTAAAATAAAACTATAACACTGCTTAAGCACGCCTAAAATTAGTTTTCTATGATGCTTATTAATACAAATAATAAATTATTGTATACCTAGGTACTTCAATAATAATTGCACATGTTTTATTTTTATGTAATTTAAATACCGAGAAAATCACATAATTTTTAATATTTTAAACCTATTCTTACTTCTCTGTCGTCAATTTCTTATTCCTCTGGGCACAAAAGTTAAAAAGTTAATTATTTTCTTTAAGAATTCATAAAAATGAGTGTCAAAACCATATTCATGTTTCTAAATAAATCTACTTTCGTGGGAGAATATATTTATTACTTAAATATGCAAAAAAAAATACGACAGAGGAATAAGACAAAAATCACGACCTCGAAGAATCACCCTTAAGTGCTCGTATTGTTTGCAGAGATAGCAAACGTTGCGAATGGATTATTTGGATAAGAAATGACGATGTAGTTATATCTTAAACTAGATACTACCTATTTACGTAGGTATATTGTCTACATGTGTTCATGTGTAGAAACTTGTTGGCAGCCGCTTAAGAGGTTTTTTCATGTAATTTAAAATCTAATAAAAAAACAGCTCATGCTAAGTTAGGACCGTTGCACAACAAATTCAACTCTATATTTTATTTTAAATCTTTTTGTGCTTTTGTTGTGAATAAATTTATTTTCTTTTTTTAATTCAATAATCCTTTTTCTCTATTCCTTACCTATTTTACTCCGAGGTTAACTGGAAGAGATGCCATATGGGATAAATTCGACTATGTATGTACATCACTACATATTATAAAACAAAGTCGCTTCCCGCTGTCTGTCCCTATGTATGCTTAGATCTTTAAAACTAGGTACGCACCGGATTTTGATGCGGTTTTTTTTAATAGATAGAGTGATTCAAGAGGAAGGTTTTTATGTATAATAAATTCAGCTTTATGTACGGGTGTTACAGAAAACTCACATTAACCGAAGCGAAGCGAGGGCGGGTCGCTAGTAATCTATATATCGATATCGATGCAAATATATCTTATTATTGTTCACGTGCATTTCATTTATATGACATCCACATCATAGTCATAGTCATATTCATTTATTGCTTTATGTTGTACAATGAGATCTTAAAAATACAGTAGGTAGGTAGCTTCAACATAAACCCTGCAAGGGCACTGCAACAAGACACAATAATATACTTACATGTCTATTTAGGAAATCACATTTACATTATAATATAAAACAGATGAAATTTAACAGATTTTATTCACTCTTGTAACGCAAAAAACTCTTCTAAATTTTATTATAAAAATATTTTGAAATCAAAAACTCCTTATAGTGGGAGATCTTAGGTCCCGATTTCTAAGGGAACCTTGCATTTTTGAGACAAAGCAAATCCCTTGGACCAGGTGTTCCTGGGGGTGATCTGAGCTGATTTAGCCCGGGTGCCCAGTGGTACCCCCCCCCCCTGCCCACCTGGGGGGGGGTACCACTGGGCACCCGGGCTAAATCAGCTCAGATCACCCCCAGAAACACCTGGTCCAAGGGATTTGCTTTGTCTCAAAAATGCAAGGTGCAGGACCTAAGATCTCCCACTATTAACTTACTTTGTTTGGTTTGGCTATAGTTGGTAGACTAGTGAGCTTGCGCCTACCAAGCTAGCCGCCCTGGGTTCAATTCACAAAAATGATAAATATTAGAGACAAACGCCGCTATATGTATGTATGTATGTTTATCATTGTCTAGTACCCGTAGAACGAGATTACTTTCGGACGGTCGAGTTGCGGGCGTTTGGCCCGGCTTCTTTTGACGTGTTATGTTTTTGGTTTTCAAGTATTTTTTTTCTCGGCACGTCTTCTGTCCGTATGGAGAACTTTGCCAGTGTCAGGAATTGCAACTACAGATGATCGGTAATTTATTTCTTTTAAGACTGCGCCGAGCGTACGCCGGATGTACAGTGGCGCCCTCATTACTATAATTGTCTACATACATACATACATACCGTCACGCCTTCATCCCAGAGTGGGGTAGGCAGAGCTACAGAATTACCAACAACTTTAACAGCCAGTTGTAAATTATAATTGTCTTTTCTAATAAACTAAAGCATTTTCTGGAAATTGGTCTGTAGGCTTTTGTACTACAAATGAAAACACAACTTAAAGGGTAAATCACATAGTTTAATAACAATTCACCTTCGAGTTATTAAATTAACGGAAAAAAGTGGCCACCTTTGCCCGGTAAGCTGACTACTCAAATGGTAATTGTTATTATTGTTACGTATCCCATAAATTATGTTTTTACTTGCGCTACAAAAACGTATCGTCTGATTACAAGGAAATTGTTTAGTTAATTAGAAAACACAATACCTAATACTAATGTAATGAGGGCGCCACTTGCTCGGCGTTTGCTCGGCGCAGTCTTATCTCTGCCGCCTTTACTGTCAACTAAACAAGAGCTATCGAACGAAACGTTGCCAATACGATCAAAAGTCAAAAGTAATATTGTTTGTCGTCGTAGAATAGAGACCTAGATATCGTCTGACCACATGTTAGCCTAGTACAGGGGTCGGCAACCTGCGGCTCGCGAGCCACATGCGGCTCTTTGGATGTGAGGCTGCGGCTCTTTAGTTCCATTCGCAAATATATATAGATTACTTTTTTTTATCAACAAACTTTATGAAAGTATAGAGGCTATTTATTGTTGGCAAGAAAAAATTTTGTGGCTCTTTAAAAACTTGAAATTTTGTAAATAGTAATTTTTGGCTCTTCCGACTCAAAAGGTTGCCGACCCCTGGCCTAGTAGGTAGTCTAGTGACCCTGCCTATGAAACTAGCGGTCACGGGTTCGATTCCCAGTATGAGCAAATATTTGTGTGATGATCGCGAGTATTTTCTTTGATTTTTATGTGTTTTCTATGTATATAAGTTTTTTTTTATATATACAAGTATATTTAACGTTATCTTATACCCATGGATAGTCAACAACTTTATTGAGCACCTATACAAACCTGTCATAATAACAGCGTCAATTCCAAAGAAATAAATTACGTCAAAATTAACGATGGTCTTTCTGCGACAGGGCTCTATAGGTGTTCAAAAATTAAAGATGACTGTACGAGCTTAGAGCTTAATTTCAACCATTACCGTACTCGAATGCTCTGTCCCTCGCACTCTATAAGAATACTGCGAGGTCTGCGAGGGACAGAGCATTCAACTCGCTAACGAGTACGGTATTGGTAGCTCATGGTAAGGGTCCAGACTAGGTCAATTTGAGTGAGACTGTCCTTAGATACAAGTCAAGTCTCCTTGAAGGAATACAGTTCGTCAAGCTGTTCTAATTTGACAATCATTCAGATGAGGGTGTTCAGTCATCCTACCAGGAGTTCAGAACCTGTAAGGGTCTGCTCCGAACTGGATCTGGTCAAACAGATGTTAATTCAAAATGAAATACAGATTATTATTACATGTCAGATCAATCTTAGACCGCAATCCAAAAGCATTGTCAAACTACGTTGAAATAAAAAAAACCCGTATAGTCGGGGTCGAATCTCCTTTAACAGATTTCAACTCTATTTGTAGCATATTAAGTTCCAAAAAGTTGATTTTGCTTTTATATGCGAATTAGGTAAACAGCGGTCACTGGAGTGCACAAAAAAAATCTGCTCTTACAATGATGCAGTCGCGTCGTATCGTACTAGAGTCGAGGCAGCTGGCCGCGCCGCGTGGCCACCCAGCGGTTGGTGCGAGGCAAAAGCGATTATCGACTTCGCTTCGGTATCAGTGATAGTGCTGGTATCATTATCACAATCATTTTTGCTTACCTAATTCGCAAATAAGAGAAAAAACGACCCTGTTTTTATTGTATTGACCGATAAATTGTTTTCATACTTTTTGACTCTCCCTACAAATAGAGTCGAAAGGTGGTAAGTGGGATTCGGTTAACTGAACATATACGGGTAATTTTATCGTTTTTTGGATTAGAGTCTATGATTGATCTGACATTGAATAAAAATGATTTTTATCTGGGTACTACTCTCGTACCATGAGTACCTAACTACTAGACAACGATAAACATACTTAATTTTTTTTTTTAATTAGAAACCACGACAACATTATATTGCGGCTCGTGAACTGTAATCTCTTTACAATTTGTACTGGAGTAACAATTGATGACACGCAAATAAAGTGACATTAAAACAATTTTGTTTTGCGGCTATTGTACCTACTGTACTATTGCTAGGTAATAAATAGTTGAACAGACTCAATATAATGTTATTGTGGTTTCTAATTCTAAAAAAAATTAAGTATAAGCGTAGTTAACCATAGCGTAGCGTAGTTAAAAATAAAGCTAATCTACTGAATTCTATTCCATACAAACTACGAAGGCGAACGAAAATTCCGTTGAGCAACGAAAAGTATCGCTATAATTGTATAGCTAATTTTCATGTCACCACGGAAAAAAATCACAGAAAATTAAATTGCGTGACTTAGCATGCTCAACTTTTTGGACCTTACCCACCCGCATAGAGATCATCCAAGTTATCAGGATCAAATATTTGCGTTTGTCACACAAATATTTGTCATTTCTGAAACCAAGAATCTCCTTTATCTCTATCACTTCTATCAGCTGGCCGCGCCGCATGGCGACCAAGTGCTTGGTGCGAGGCAAAAGCGTCGATTATCGAAAAGGGTAATAATATGGTAAGGTAAGGGAGTTATTGTCTCGCGTGTCAGCGAACTGTGTGACAGAAGCACGGCAGGGCCGATAAGTCGATATCGGGTACATGTTGCCTGTAGAGGCTGCCACTGGTTGAGGCTCATTTAAACTTAATTAATCATGATGTTTCCGTTTGTGTTCAAATTAAACCATAACTGCAGTAAGTACTCAACTCAAGTACTAAAACTTAAAAAATTGGGGTACCTACGCGATATTTTAACAATGTTATGGTAATTTAAAAAACCATTTTGACGTTAGTAACATAGAAAAAGACGATTTTTTAAAGTATTTCTAGATCTCTTTAACATTTAGTGTTTTTCATTAAGAGATATCATCGAATCTGAATTATTAAAAATATTTACCTAGTAGGAAACTAGTTTCTTAAAATGGTGTTAAAAAAAACAAGCTGCTTCTTTTAGGACACATCACCTTCCCCACCCTTGAAAATAATCCCAAATTATATCAAATCGTCCCGCCGCTCCGGTCCTGTCACTTAAACCAACCGCTTATAATTGTCCATAATCTACTGGCAACGCCGGCTCGACAAATAACAATGATTTCAAATCCATTACGCCGTCGTTTCCGCTGTTAATCTATCACACCTAGTTTACCAGTAATGTGTGGTTAATTAACTGGTCTATTTAAATGCTCTGTGTGTTTATGAACAAAGACACACCTCCGACCTTGCCTCAGTTGTACAGTGACCGTCAAGCAGACCGCACGCACCATGGCCCAGGATAACTTGACCCTCGTCTTGCATAAGGCGAAAGAAATGAAATTGGTAAGTGATATCTATTACATTTTGGAACCGTTCCAGGGACGAAAAGTACTTGCTATATTTAGAAGCGTATTTTACTGCAAATAGTTAAGGCTAACAGTGTTGAGGTTATGAAAGTTTAGCTGAGTGTTAAATCGATATGTTTGCCAATGTTTCCGCGTTTCAGCTGTTTACACCGGTGTGTCAAAACAAAATGAACCGGTATTTGTTCTGCAGATTTGTATATTATCTCTACTTTTATACAAATATAGTGCAGAATCATAAAACATCTTATTTTGTTGGATAATAACGTATTCGTCTTCTTTTCTTGATTAACTTATCGATGGTGGTTAAGTTGCCTGAGACAGTAAGGTAAATACGAACTTTTCCGACCAAAAACAATGTCCTATTTAAACGATATTATATGTTTATTAATTACTTTCTTTGTATTATGTTAGTTTATTTGTACGTTATTGTTTACCGTTGTCTATTGTCTAGTAACGACTAGTACCCATAGTATAAGCCTTGAGCTTAGTTAGCGACGCACAGTGTTTCGAACAGAACAAGCTAGCTGGACAAAATTATTTAGTTGAGGTTTCTGACTCTACTGCTTGTATTTACTCACGATTTAGATATTTTGTATAAAAAAAGTATAATTGAAGCATGCTATATTATACTACAGTGGTACATTTGTAATGAAATACTTTTAGTAGGTAAAATAATATTTATTGTGTTAAATTATAGTTAAAATTGTACAAATAGCACATAAAACAAATAAAAAAAACCGAACCTTGTATTTTAAATACATAATTAATAAATAATACGCATATATTATACAGTAATCCTAAATTATTTAAAGCTATTAAGTAATTATTTATATATGCAAAATTCAAATAATACAATAACCTAATTGTAATTGTATAAAGGAAAAAGTTTCACTTCTGCACGTGTTTCGCTCACAATAATTTGATCATCACAAGGAAAACACTCTAACTTAACTTTTCTAACACTATAAAATGATGGAAAGACCTGGTGTCCTGCTTTCATACTCCACTTCCGAGTCTGTTTGTAAGAGTGGCTTGTCGATTTTGAGTCCACATAATATGCCAATGCCTCTTCTTTAGTTAGACATCTCTGCTCAGACGTTTCAGTCAAACTGACACTTTTTTTAATGTTATTACACTTGTCGGGACTATCACTAATAACCTTTATAACTCCAGCCAAGTCCCTATGGCCAGATAATCGTGCTGAAACTTCAGCGGCAGTTAATAATTCCGAAGTATTCCGTGAAGTAATTAAGTCTTCAACTCTTCTTCTTTTGGTCTTGTCGCTCGCCTCATCAAACTCCTTGCGAGGCCTTCCAGGTGTTGAGTCCACAGATGTAGAAGGCTGAACTTGATAAAGGGAGACATTAAACACTAAGTCTCCCTCCATCCACTCACTATTGTTTTTAAGAAAACGCTCCTTGCTTTTTCCACATTTCGTCCACTTTTCCATTAACTTGGAAGAAAACCTGCTGATAGTATTCTTTGTTTCCCTCATCGATGCCTCGGAAATACTCGAAATATCATATTTCAAGGACAAAAATCGATAAAGCATAGAATTTTGGTCACTTTTTCCATGTTTCAGCCATTCTTCAAAGAACTCTATTTTTGCAATAGAGTAGGAGCAGTCTGAAAAAAAATTAAAAAAAATTAGTTGTACAAAAGTGTGCAGACAGAAATCGATATTTTTAGAGACCCAATGGTCACAGCTACGATATATATAAATTCTAGACTGGGGGCAGATGGGGGCATATAACTTTTAGACTGATAAATTGAAAAAAACACTAAAAAAGTGCGTACTTCAAGATTTTGGCATTTTTTATACAACAATAAACAATGCTATGTACCAGGTTCTATAGAAAATATATAACACTCACCTTTAGCTTCACAATCCATCACTTATTTTTAGTAGGCACAGTAGTTAAAAATAATGTTATGTGCGATCACAAGAAGAGCAAAATATGAAATGAAATAATGCACTTACCCTTTTCTCCTTAAATAAGACGTTCAGTACTCATCATTAGTTAATGATGGTGCAACTAATTTCGAAAAATTCGTAATTACTGGAATGTTGTTTGTCACTCTCTATAATCATTTCTCGGAAATTCCCAAATGACTTTTGTCCTGCTAGCTTGTTCTGTTCGAAACACTGTGCGACGAAGTGAATTTGTGTGAGACTGTCCACTAATATTTATTTTTATTTTATAAGTAAAACAGTAAAAATAATTTATTATCATATCAAATAATATAAAAACTTGTATGTTTGTCGATTTTGACTAGCCTGAATTTTGATACCGATTTAAACGGTAATTTTTTGTATATTTTTGTCAATAAATCAAAAAGCACATCACCAAAAACTTAAAAATAAACAGTTTTTAAATGTGCAGATTGAGCCCTTCCATAATGTGACACCCCATTTGCTATAATCAAACCTCTTTCATTTCTTAACCCCCCATCATAGACCACTTTTCAATTATTTAAGTATAAAAATTTTCATATTTTCTCGTAATTTTTTTTTGAATTCGTTATGCTTCAATTATAGACATTTTCCGTATTTTTAGTATTTGTAGTTTTTGCTGTAGGGGGACATGTAACCCCCCGGCTAAATTTAAACTCTCAATATAATATCCTAAACGGACCTATCCAACCATATGATATGAATATGAGTGATATGACACACGATATTGTAGAGTAGAATATTTTTTTTACCCTTGCCTTACATGTACGTACGGGGGATATCGTAAAAAATGGTTTACTTACTTATTTTAACGCGGTATAAATATCTATCCGTACAAACAATTTTATTTTTGCAACTTTGTTAGTTTCTGAGAAAAAGTGACATACAGACAGACAGCTAGACAGACATGTCAAAACTATATGGATTCCTCTATGGAGTCTCACTTTGGACCCCTAAAATGTATGTCCAGGTGGTTCAACTTAATAATCGCATCAAAAAGACTTTGAAATCAGCTTAGTATGTCCGTATGTATGTATGTAAACTCTTTATTGCACACAAATATAAATATTACAACATTGTTATTAAAGTAATGTACAAAGGCGAACTTATCCCTAAATGGGATCTCATCCAGCTAACCCTGAAGTAGGTAAATAAGTAACACAAGGACCTTAAAATCCTCGTCATCCGATCAATCTAACTAAACGATCGAACCACCTAAAGCCCGATTTACGTTGGACAAGTCGACAGGGACAGTGACAAGTGGACAGAACAGTAGTGTAAAGGTGTAAACCGATTGTACACTGGCGAGTCAAGTTGCCTTGCCAGTGGATCCAAATTAAATCGCATTTAATTTTTTCACTCCACTGTCCTTGACCAATGTTATGACGACGTGTTGGCCTAGTTAGTAGTGACTCTGCCTACAAAGCTAACGGTCCTGGGTTCAAATCCCAATTTTGTGTGATGAGCGCGATGATTTGTTCCTGAGCCATTGATGTTTTATTATGTATTTAAGTACATGTTTCTTTATGGAAGTAATTATATCGTTGTCTAGTACCCATAGTACAAGCCTAGAGCTTATTTGGGACTAGGCCAATTGGTGTGACATTGTCCCTGGATATTTATTTATTTTATTTCCCTTATGTAAATCAGGTTTTAAGGAGCGAAGAGAAGGCGGGTAGTAAATAATAATGTTCTTACGTGAGAGTAATTAATTCTGGTTCTAACGCTGTTGTTTTTTAAGCCTGCACCGAGCAAACGTCGAGCGTCTAGTAGCGCCCTCATTACTATTATTGTGTTTTCTAATTAACTAAAGAATTTCTTTGCAATCAGACGATACGTTTTTGTAGCGCAAGTAAAAACACAATTTATGGGATAGGTAACAAACTTTAATAACAATTACCCTTTCAGTAGTCAGCTTAACGGGAAAAGGTGACCACTTTTTTCCGTTAAGTTGACAACTCGAATGTGAATTGTTATTAAACTATGTGATATACCCTATAAGTTGTGTTTTTTTGTAGTACAAAAACCTTCCGATCAATTTCAAGAAAATACTTTACTTTATTAAAAAACACAATAATAGTAATGAGGGCGCCACTGTACATCCGGCGTACGCTCGGCGCAGTCTTAATTACACGTTCGTCTATATACCTATGTATTAGTTACGCAAACTAAAGTATTATTATTACCGCATAGTCCAGAAAGGCTTACGATAATTTAATAGTACATTGTGTATTAAGGGTGGTAAAGAAAGAATTACAAACGAGAGTCTGTTAGAAGCCCGAAGCCGAAGGCTGAGGGCTTTAATGACTCGAGCTTTGTATTTCCTTTACCACCCGTGTAACATACAATGTTTTTCATCACAATTGCGAGGAAATGAAATAAAATCAGACAAAAGATCATATTTTTAACTTATTAGCGGCAGACTACATCATTGTCTGTGACTTACCACAGATAATGTCAAACGTGTTCGGAGTCCGATTCTAGTGACATATGAGATCAATAGTTTATTATGCGAGATTGTTAGGAAATAGTACTCAACTGACATTTCATCTCGAATGAAACCTCATATCGAATGGCACAAGAATTGGGATCCTGACGTATTGTGATAGTTTGAGTCAATTGAGTCCACGTATAATATTTAAAAAAAAGCTATTACGCGCTTTAGTTACCGTCGAGACCCCTTACTTCGCCTGGGTTTTGACACCTTTTGCAAAAAATCATCCAGATTTCAAGTTATTTTGAATCTTCATGATTAAAAAAATATTTTACATGTCTTAGGCTATCGTTACAGGCAATTAACGCTTTAAATTTCATAGCTTAACTGTCTTAAAATTGCCTTTAAAGTAGTAGGCGAAGTTAGGGGCTTGTTTCCTAACTTCGCCTACACTATGCCGAAGCTTCGAACATTTACATTTGTTTGGCATACCTACATCTAGTCTAATCAATTTAGAATAACAGAGGAATATGAATCTTACATTTAGGATAATAGGTTACATTTAAAAAAAACATGCGGTAGGCGAAGTTAGGTAACAGTTTCAAGCAGTCTGAAGTTGGTTCCATACATTTGCTATAATGCTGATAGGGTTGCCAAAAATCATGTTAACTTACTTGACTTTGAAATAAAGGGAGTTAATGGTTTAAGTACAGTAAAAAATCCGTAAATTGTTGTAGGTATTATTTAATATTAAAAACTAAATAATAAGTTTCGAACAAAACACGTAACATAATATTTAGGCTTCACTCATTTCGCTTACGTACATAAAAAAAATACCTCTTTGGTAATAATAGAGATAAACATTTTTATAAAAAATAGAACTAATTTCGGTTACACAATGGAAGAAAGTTAACGTCTCAATTAAGTTGTTAACTAGGTACGTATAATATATTTGAAATTCACCCACAACAGAATTGACAACCCTAGGGGTAGGCGAAGTTTGGCAACAAGATGGCTGATACTGTACCCTCAGCAACGTTTTTTTCATTTATAGCTTCTAAACGTAACTTAGATATAAAACAACAATGTCATATGATAGGATATTAGTTGTAGGTTATAATCAAATAAAAAGCTTAGCATTACCTGCTCTGTAGTATCGCCACCAACTGAAGTTAAACACAAAACCAAAAAACCTGTCAATTCATCCGGCGGAAAAAATGCATTGGTGACCAACAATGTGAAGTTAGCCACAAATTATTCGCAAAATATTGCCATAAATGAAAAATACTTACTATTTAGTAGTTTAGTTTAGTAGCTTGTCCTTCAAATATTCTGGGAATTTCAACTTATATAAAATTAGGCGAAGTTGGGTAGCACAGGCGAAGTTACGGGTCGCGACGGTACGTAATGGTAAAAAAAGGCCCGTGGGTATTATTTTGGATTTACGGTCGATTTTTCTAGCATGTTAGGACACTATTTACGAGCAAGTGTGATGAAAAACAAATAATGTATTAGGTGAGGTATTTAATTGATAATTCGTAAGGGATGATTAGTAAATACCGCGTTATAGTTATCACTTTATCAGTTATCTACACTAATTATGAGATTAGATTTTCACATCACAAATTAAAAATCATCTTCTAAAGGAAATGTTACTAGATAATTGATCACATAAATAGATAACTACGTAGTAAGGTACCTACGTGCCTTGTTTTTGTTGGAAGTCAGTGGAATTTCACCCTAGGTCAGAAACATGTTTTTTTTTTAATTTTACTGCATGTCTTTTAGACTTAGACCGCTTCCTCACCTGGCGGTATGCGTGCAGTAAAACTTACTGTCGCGTCGGCAGAAACGCCGCGCGTGGATTGGTAGACGCCACTTGTTGCCTAGCAACTAGCAACCCTTACCGACTCCGTGTTTTACTGCAAGTATACCGCCAAATGAGGAAGCAGGCTTAGTTTCTAAGGAACATAGTACCTATAGCCTATATTCATAGATTTAATACAGATATTCAATAAAGCACCGGTATTCAATTCTACAACCAAAAACCATCCTTTGATTCCAAGACAATAGGTAAGTACTTTAGTTAGTTAGAAAACGCAATAACAGTGATGAGGGCCCCACTGGACGTTCGGCATCTTCATAAACTCTGTGATTTGCCTGTAAACTTAACATTGATTATTGATTACCCAATATAATATACGTATCAATGCCCTGCGGTATTACTGTAGTTATCGGTGATAAGATTACTTATATAACTGTCTGTATCAGGTAGGTAATAACGCTGTAATAGCATAAGGTAAATATAAGTATAAATGCCAATATGCTTAAAATTCGGACAAGTTTCTACTACCTGATTTTATTTTAATGTTATTAATGTGAGTCTTATTACTTGAAACAAAGAATGCTCAATACCGTAAAATGTGCCTATTTTGCTCCCCCCTGGGTAATTATGCTCCATGGTTATATTGAGGTAATCTGTAAGTATTGTAAGTAAATCGTTCTTTCGCTTTCGTTTGCTTCATAGCTGGATATATACATCGATTCTTTTAAGTAAATTGGTCATCAACCTTGACTTATACGTAAGGTAACAAATGAAATAGTCACTATGGAGCATGGTTACCCATGGGGGAGCAAAGTAGGAACATTTTACGGTAATCATTTTGTATTTTTCGTCATCTTTACCTTCATCATCACATCATCTTTTAGAAGCAACATCACAAGGATATCTACAGCTTAGTATAGTAAACATAAACACCATCAATTTTCCCATTCCATTTTCCAATACAAACTTTAAACCTTTTATCTAACATTCAAAAGTGCTAGACAACTAGGTACTTTAATTTCAAGTAACGAAGTATTAAATAACTTCAATTACTTTTTTACATGTATCTTTCCAACAAACTAAATTAAAGTATCGCTCCATCGGGCCTCAATAGGATATTTATATCTCAATTAAAGTTTATTGCTTGCGACTACGACCTTCGACTAACTGCAACACATTTACATCCATTTAAAGTACGTATCTCATAGTGTACATTGGATTGCAAAGTAGGTATAAATATATTTTCATCACACTTGCTTGTAAATAGTGACCTTACATGCTAGAAAAATCGACCTTTAATCCAAAATAAAACTCGCAGGCCTTTTTTTACCATTACGCCCTATCGTGCGCAATAGCTTTTTTTTAATAGTACATTGTGTATTAAGGGTGGTAAAGAAAGAATTACAAACGAGAGTCTATTAGAAGCCCGAAGCCGAAGGCTGAGGGCTTTAATGACTCGAGCTTTGTATTTCCTTTACCACCCGTGTAACATACAATATTTTTCATCACAATTGCGAGGAAATGAAATAAAATCAGACAAAAGATCATATTTTTAACTTATTAGCGGCAAGTTAGCGGCAGACTACTTCATTGTCTGTGACTTACCACAGATAATGTCAAACGTGTTCGGAGTCCGATTCTAGTGACAGTCGAGATCAATAGTTTATATGCGAGATTTTTAGGAAATTGTATGCAACTGATATTTCATCTCAGATGAAACTTCATATCGAATGGCACAAGAATTGGAGTCCTGACGTATTGTGATAGTTTGAGTCCACGTATAATATTTAAAAAAAAGCTATTATGCACGATAGGGCGTAATGGTAAAAAAAGGCCCACGGGTATTATTTTGGATTTACGGTCGATTTTTCTAGCATGCTAGGACACTATTTACGAGCAAGTGTGATGAAAAATATTGTCTGTGGTAAGTCACAGACTCGTTTGTAATTCTTTCTTTACCACCCTTAATACACAATGTACTATTACGATATACTTACGTTTGTAAAATATTCAATAAGTAGTATAAAAGTTGCTTGTTTAATATTGAAATATTTACCATATCTAGACATGCACACATGCATAGCAACTAGTTTTTGACCCGATTTAAGAAAATTGTGAAGTTGAGAATTTCCATATAAAATGCGATAACGTTTCTCTCCCATTAAACCTAATCCAATTTTTACGATGTTTGAATATGTCGCAGATATTTTGAATAACTAGGTCTGTATACGTTTCTTTCCAAGAAAAAAAATATTTTACGTTTTTGTTGGATTCCTGGAACTAATGTGAACCAATTTTAAATAGTTTTCACTAGGTACTAGACAGCTAAATGATCATGACTAATTAACCGAAGCGAAGCGAGGGCGGGTCGCTTATATGATAGATAATACATTACGGTGATTCTCTTACGACTTCAAAAGCGAGTTGTTTGAGAGACTACCACTCCAATGAACGTCTCTCGTCGTACATAATATTTTTTTTTATTACAGGAACAGACTCCGATACCACAAATAGCTGACGATGGTGCGTATATTCTCCACATACCATATTATTAAAAGTCTTCTATAATGCGTTCAGAACCCGTTGGCAATGACCAACAATACTACGAATAATTTTACTATTAAAATTTACTTACCTGCGGTGGTCTGCCGTCCTAAGTCAATAAGCAGTATCTTAAATTCAATCACCAAAGCAGATTCAACTCTATTTTGTTAGTTATAACGATCATATTACTACATGAGCTTTATCCTACTTACTGCGTATTGGCCTAAGACGGCAATGGTGTGGCCGCGGTGGTGAGTGTGCTGCTGGTTGGCTTGTTACGGGTCAACTCGGCGAAATGAAAGAATAACTATAGAGTAACAATTATATAATAATAAGCTAACCTAGGTTCTTACAACTAACTTAATTATTCTAACTAAGACTAAGTATTGAGCGCCAGGAGGGTTTTTAGCTTCCTAGGGAACCCTGCCAATCCAGAATGTCACCGGCTAGCAACAGTCTTGTTAACTCCTAACGTAATTATTTTCGTCAGACTTCGAAGGGCATGTCCAGAGCTGCTGTAAAGTATTCAAAGATGAATTCAGAATCCGAAAGCAAATAACCTGGATAGTTACCAGTGCTATCTGTGACTCACAGATAGCACTGGTAACTATCCAGGTTATTTGTGCTATCTGTGACTCACAGATAGCACTGGTAACTATCCAGGTTATTTGCTTTCGGATTCTGAATTCATCTTTGAATACTTATGTGTACGTAGATAAAATAATGAATGTAAAGGGGTATTATTATGAAACTCGCCTACGGCTCCTTTTATAACACCACGCTAGTGTTTTAAGACCCCTCATTACGTAGGTATCACTTAGGTACATAAACCTGTTCGTACTATTCAAAAAACGAGCGTATAGCTATCTTAAATCATTACAGTTTAAATTATTCGACTATTCAAATGAGTTTTGAACAATCTGCCATATTGTTCATAATATTTTAGTCATAGTACCTATAGGCACATTGTATGTTTATTTTGCATTAAAATAACAGCGATGATTACCACAGTCAGCAGCGGAAGTAACTACTTAGGTACGCAACCGAAGAGGTCAAAATGATCTGCACTCGACTCTATTGTCAAGAGAATACGTCGTGTCTCGATCATCTTGAGCGTGTTATTCTGCTTAGCTACGTTTAATCACGTTTAATGCTGGCTGTACGAGTAATGTGTCCTTTGCACTATCTTATGTTATGACAGAGGTCAGAAGTGTTTAACATAAGCATACCATGATAGAAATAGGTACATAGTAACGTGTGGGTTATTAAATAAAAATAAAGATGACGTAGGTACAATTACATAATTGTTTTAAATGTAATTTTTAAATGCAAGCGTTGATACTAATTGTAAGTAGTAGGGTGTTCTGTCAACTCCTGTTACTTTGCCTATGTGGCATCTTTTTCTGAATATGAACCAGAATCTATCAGTACATTTACAGTTTCGGTTGTTTTTTTACAGTTGACAAATTTACATCGTAAAGTCGTCGTCAATAGAACTTGCAAATGATGTAAACAAAACCAAACGAACTGATTACCCGATTATTGCGTACTTTTAAAGATCAAGTGAGGTCTTTGCAATGAATTTTCATACCTACGTTATTTTTAATAAAAACGCGCTTGGTAAATATTTGAGGTTATGTGTCAAACAGTACTAATTTGTTTACATAGTTCACAAGTTCTATTGAGGGCGACCTTAGCTCTGAGCTCCGACTGCGCTGTTATGGCTCGTTAAATTATTAACGCGCCATTATATCGCGCAGTGGTTGGAACGGAACTCCAAATGCCAACATCATCTAAACTACAGTTTTGCACCTAGGTTACAGTTCAAATGCAGATTGTCTCCGAAAATGGCTTTTAAAATACATGTACTATCAGCCCAATGAAACCCTGACCATAGAACGGTGTCACAGTGACATTATAGAACAATTTATTTGACACTTCTACCGACTTCTAGTGACACAGTACTATGGACCAGGGTTCTATTGTTCTGATAGTACATACCACAACTGACAAACTCTTGATATTCCAGAGGTTCTTCTGCGCATGGACTCTGTGGGTATCTGTGGCTCGGATGTGCACTACTGGCAGAGCGGCTCCTGCGGCCATTTTGTCCTGAAGGAGCCAATGATCATGGGCCACGAGGCGTCGGGCGTCGTTGCCAAGGTATTATTTGGTGATTATCAAAGACAAATGGCGGTATCTCAGACAAAACTCCTGTAGCAAGGGCAACCTTATTTATTACTAACAGGAGAGGATTGAATCTGCTTTGGTTATTGAATTTGAGATACCGCCCATTGTCTCATGAGGGTAGCCAGCTATCAAGAGGTGAGGGGGGACGAGGGATCTAGGCGTCAAGGCTCCTAAACACCAACAGTCAGGACGGGACGTTAGCTATATGTAGGAATGAGATAGTTGTATACATCTCTTATTGTGACAGCTGCATCCCTCTCGACTGTCAGTCTGATTGGTCTGTGGGAGCTCGCGGTGGCGGTCTGTGCGTGGTCGGAATGCCTGCACGTTTTGGCGTTTGCCTCACCACCTAACGTCTTTCATTAGGTATTATTATAGCACTAAATAGCCTAATTCTTTCACGCAGCAGCGCTACCAATCTCGTTAGTGTAGTGTTTTTGATCCACTACCTACATCTTGCTCCACTACTTAATTTTTCATAAATTACTAGTGACCGACCGAAACATGTTATTTTGCCGAAACCGAAACCGAACCTTTTATAAAAAAAAAAGTCCTTAAAAAGTCGAAAAAATTTTAGTAAGCCCGTTTTTTCTAAAATTAATATCTCGCCGACCTATAATTACAGGTTTCTACTTTCAAAGATTTATCACAATGAAATTTCAGCACAGTTACAGAGGTTCTGTTTGAAAATTTAACTACCCTATAAAGTGAAAAAAATACATTATTTATAACACAAAGTTAGCGAGTTTTTAATGGTGGTATAAAATAAAAAAAAAATAGTCAGGCGAGCGACGTGCCGAGCGCGCCCGACGTTAGCCGAGCGCGACCCGAAGAAGGTACGATGTTGTAAGTTTCGGCGCGGCCGAAGGGTTCGGCCGTTTTTGGCCGAAACCGAAACTCGGGCCGAATTTTGATTTTTTGGCCGAAACTGGCCGAAACCGAAACCGAAACCGAAATTTCGGTCGGACACTATAAATTACGCAAGGTCCATAACGCGGGGCGTACCGAGTAATACTTATACTATTATACTCACGGGCAGATAGATCATTATTATCGTTTGAAATGGGCGACGAAGTTTTATTCAGATAATAACGTTGCCACTAGAAATAGATACACGGTTAATGAATATTCACAGTAAGCCAATTGTCATTCCAGTTGGGAATCTTATTTGCATTAAGTGCTATTAGTATTACACTATTATTGTATTTGAATGTTTAGACGACTAGTTTTATAAAGCTCGAGCTCGCATGAAAATAAGGTTAACAAAGTTACACCTTCCGCTACTAGTATTATAGTTTTATTCTAACGTGTTTACAGTAAGTTAGAACGTTTTAATGTTAAATAGTTTTACCTAGTTGTTTGCTGCTGGACACACCCGCGCGCCGCAGGCCGCAGTTGACGTCACACGACGCCAGCGCCGGCGCCCGGTTTGTTACATAATCAATGCGAAAACATGCAAAAGTAAACTTAACACCGAGATATTACGTTCGATTTGGGATTATCAAAACCAGCCGGCATATCGCGCAGTGTCACAAATAGTTGGATTGTTGAAAGCTATATCACGCGTCAATTGTACCTAAATATACAGTTTGCGCGTATGTAAATTTATAGAAGTAAAGTAAAATAGACTGTTAATTCAAGCAACGTCTTACAAACGTTGGCCTGGATCCTTGACCACGAAGTCTATTACATAAAATCACATTTTAAGTGGGCATGTGGCGGGACACTTGGCGAGGCGTAATGATGACAGATGGACATAGTTGGTCACTAACGATCCATAAACCACCTTCCCGATGGGCGCTCCCTGATGGGCGGATGACATCCGTAAAACAGCGGGAAGACAATGGATAAGGCTAATGCAGGCCCGAGGAGAGTGGCTTGATAGGGAAGCGGAGTAGGTATACCCAACAGTGGGTGTGTGCGGTGTGGCTGAGTGAATGGATGGATGGAAAGGGATGCCCCATACAAGAATGGTACGGAACCCATTAACATTTTTTTTAACTATTTATAGTTAAGACTGCGCCGAGCGTACGCCGGATGTACAGTGGCGCCCTCATCACTTTCATTGTGTTTTCTAATAAACTAAAGTATTTTCTTGAAATTGGTCGGTAGGTTTTTGTACTACAAATGAAAACACAACTTATGGGGTATATCACATAGTTTAATAACAATTCACCATCGAGTTATCAACTTAACGGAAAAAGGTGGCCACTTTTTTCCGTTAAGTTACTACTCAAAGGGTAATTGTTGTTAAAGTTTGTTACATATCCCATAAATTGTGTTTTTACTTGCACTACAAAAACGTATCGTCTGATTTTAAGGATATTCTTTAGTTAGTTAGAAAACACAATATAAGTGATGAGGGCGCCACTGGACGCTCGGCGTTTGCTCGGTGCAGTCTTAAAGCGGCAATGGAAATACACTCTGTGATAATTTCAACTGTATACCTATCACGGTTCATGAGATACAGCCCGATGACAGACAGACAGACGGACAGCGGGGCTTAGGAATATAATAGGTCCCATTGGCACCCTCTAGGTACGGAACCCCTTAATAGTGTTCGTAGTTGCGTGTTTTTAGCGGTTAGAGAATTATATGTGAATTTTATTATTTATCCTTATTCAAATAACTCGTATCAGTAAGCCATATTGCTGGTAAAATTCCTTAATTGTATTACAATTACAATTGTTTATCGGTTTATCACTATATTATAGTGATTACGGTGTTGTTGTATAATGCGTGTTGTCACTGAATATTATTATTTAAGTATGTGATATAATAATTAAATTATAACTGCGTAATAAAGTAGGTACGTTGATGTAGATATTACGCTTACAGTTTATCTTTTTGCGAAGTTTGTACAAATACGTAACACAATCATAAAGTTTTAAAGAGAGCTCTTATGAATCGACCTATAATGAATCATAAGAGTTATGATGCCTTTTGTTGACGAGACGCGAATACGTTTACTAAGTATAGTGTACTCGTATATTCATATGTCATTCATTCTGAATGATAAACTTATTTGACATTTTGCTATTGATGATTGGGATCCATGTAAATATGCTGGTTCTATTGGTCAATTATATCACCGGTGGACATTTTTCAAACTGATGCCTACACACATTACATTACATTAAGTAATTAATTTCTTACCTAACTTTAATCATGATCCTTTGCAGAACAGTAATAAATAAATAACACAAAGACGTGAGGAGTGGCCAGACTGCGCCGAGCGTACGCCGGATGTACAGTGGCGCCCTCATTACTTTTATTGTGTTTTCTACTAAACTAAAGTATTTTCTTGAAATTGCTCGGTAGGTTTTTGTACTACAAATGAAAACACAACTTACAGGGTATATCATATAGTTTAATAACAATTCACCTTCGAGTTATTAACTTAACGGAAGAAAGTGGCCACCTTTTCCCGTTAAGCTGACTACTGAAAGGGTAATTGTTATTAAAGTTTGTTGCGTATCCCATAAATTGTGTTTTTACTTACACTACAAAAACATTTCGTTTGATTCCAAGGAAATTCTTTAGTTAATTAGAAAACACAATAATAGTAATGAGGGCGCCATAGGACGCTCGGCGTTTGCTCGGCGCAGTCTTAAATTTGCTCCATTAACATCCGTGTGTTGCGAAAGGAGCATTTCACCTCATAAGTTTATTTTAGCCGTGAAAAGGAATAAACTTACCACGGAAAATACTGTATATTTGTTATAATAAATTTACACAATAACAAATATTTGTATAATTTATTTATTACTATCTTGCAAAGGATCAAAATAATTTTTAGTGTAAGGTTTAATTTATCCACATTATTGCGAGTAATGACGCCCATTTCTCCGATCTCTGGTTATACCGTAAGTTATTGTAAGTACAAAAACTTTATCATAAAAAAAAATGTTTTCCATTGACTATGTTATTGTGTACCTACTTGTGTGCTAGGTTATTTATAAGCAATATAAGATATGAAGCCCTGGCATTATGTTAAATAATAATTAATATCTCTGCTTTTGACCTCCAGGTCGGGCGTATCTAAACGGTCTTAACTCTTGATAAATCTCAGTTTCCCATATCTCTTCCAGATAGCACGAAGCTGTTAATTACAGCATGTATATTATAAGCTAGTATTTAATGTTTGTGTTATCCATAGCAATGGCTTGGGGGACAAGCAGAGGTGATATGACGGCGTTATTTGTTCTTAAGGGGGGCATACCTAAATTTAAAAAAGTACAAAATTGAATGGATAAAGTGTATTGCTCCCTATCAAGTGCCGTCGAACTCAGAAGTGGCTGAACATTTTAGTACCTTAATACCACTACCACTCCCATTATAATACACATGCGACACGGTACTAAAATATACCTAGGCACTTCTTAGATTACTACTGTTTTACCTCTTTTTTTTTACGTTTTCGAGATGCGCTTTGACTTTGGTATTTAAGTATTTGCCCTAATTTAAAAACATTAAGTACCTACTTACCTAGGATAAAAAAAAATATGATTTTTCCCCATATTTTACGCATAATCAGCAAATGGGCTAAGCACTAAAATTAAAAGACCAATTACTCTTTTTATTTTTTTCTTTTTGTTTTCGACGAGGTCCAAGAAAGTAAAAAAATATGTCACTTAAAATTGTCTTCGTTTCAATTTATTTAATTATATACTTACTTATTAAAAAACTGATTGGTTTGATAGGTACATAATAAAATTTTAAAATAAATCTAAGTAAAATGAATAATGACAAGTATCGAAGATTATTCGAAGATTGCATCTATCTGCATCTTTATAGCATGAATAATAATTATTATTTGTTATTTATCGCGGGCAATAAACACAAGTCGAGTCGTGCGATAAGATAATATTATGTAATTAAATGGGGATTCATCCAAGGGCGACGAAAGTCACGAGTTCTGAAGACTGGTTAACTACTGCAGATATCTGATATAAATAAATCAAATAAATAATAGTCCCAACCTAAGCTCTAAGCTTGTACCATTCAATGACAATGTAACCATAGCAATAACAACGCTTAAATAATTATAATAAAATAACTGTTGTTACCATGGCAACGCTCATTTAAGAACTGTTTTCACGCTTCACATACCCTATAGGTGGTATTCTGATACCGTCTACGATATCGATATTAGAGGTTTATAGTATCCTTGACAAGCAAGTTCTCCAAGGAGATTTTAAAACTCAAAAGAGAGAAGAGTTGCGCAGTGACTAGGATCCTAACTGGCCACTGCAAATTGAACAGACATTCGTTTCTAATGGGTATGAAACAAGAAGCGACATGCAGGTTCTGCCAAGAAACAGAGGAGACAGCTATGCACATCCTCTGTTCTTGCGGACCACTAATGCGTAATAGAAGTATCTACCTAGGGCGACATATCATGGACCCACAAGAGATACAACTCACTGCCCAAAGCATCTCAAATTCCTAGATGCAACGGGCCTTTCCGGTGAACTCTAAACTAAAGGCTGTCACAAAAGATCAGCAATGGTCGAAGTGGCTCACAAGGCCCATCTCAACCCCCCCACAATAATAACCCTTGACATTCCAGTGTGGTGCTAAAGTCAAGAACCTGGTGGTGGGCGACCGCGTGGCGATCGAGCCAGGCGTACCGTGCCGCTACTGCGACTTCTGCAAGACGGGCCGCTACCACCTCTGCCCCGACATCATCTTCTGTGCCACGCCGCCCTGCCACGGCAACCTCGCGCGCTACTACAAGCATGCTGCCGACTTCTGCTACAAGTGAGCACTATACTAGATTCACTAAAGCTGGCACGAATGGAAGTAACAAAAGTAATGCCACCTATCACCGTGTGAGTGTCGTCCTTTGAACCGATGTTCGAACTTCAAACCGAAAATTGTATACTTTCGTTCGCTCATTCAATCCGTTCGTGCCAGCTCTTGTGAATCGACCTGTACTATTGCTGAAGAAAAAGAGCACGCAAGAGCAGTCAAGAATGAAAAACGGGTGCTTAATTCTGCCATTGCTGAGCATTGCTGTAATTAGGTAGGACCAATTGGTAATGTCCTCTTCTCAGTCATGTCATGATACTGTTTTATATACAGGGGGACTGAGGGGTAGTATGTAGCAACAAAGTGAAACTAAAACTCATTTGACTACGAGTACACTAAATAGGAACATACCGTTATAGATTTAAAACCGTTAAGACAAATACTTTGTTTTTTTCACTTAAATAAATATTACTTAAATGAAATCTTTTTAGTCAGGGTCATGGCCACCCTACTCAATTTCTTACTCGTGTGATCGATTAATTTTCAAATAAGTATATTGACATGAAAATAGGTAACCATCATTTTAGTGTTAATTAGGCAAATATAATTTTAATAAAATGCTAAGCGCTAATGGTTACCTCTCCCTTATAACACCTTATAAAATATAATGTACTGAACTTGATAGCAATAAATAATTCTATGATAATGATGATGATTCTATACTAATGGAATCTCAATCATTGAAGGGTAACGACCCTGCAGACCCTGTATTTAGCAGATTAGTGAGGATTCCTGTTAAGTAGGTTTTCTTCTCCCCCCAGGCTGCCCGACCACGTGTCGATGGAAGAGGGCGCGCTGCTGGAGCCGCTGTCGGTGGGCATCCACGCGTGCCGGCGCGGCGGCGTCACCGCGGGCGCCACCGTGCTGGTGCTGGGCGCGGGGCCCATCGGGCTCGTCATCATGCTGGCCGCGCGCGCCATGGGTGCCAGCAAGATCCTTATCACAGGTGCGTGGTTCAAAATCCAATCAATAAATCTAAATATATAAAAGGAGAAACTGACTGACTGACATATCAACGCACAGCCTAAACGGCTAAACGTAGGCACTTGAAATTTGGAAGGGACGTAGCTTAGGTACCGTAGAGGTGCACTAAGAAAGGAATTCCCGAAATTCCCACGGGAACGGGAATTAGCGGGAAAATTATTAACTCAAAAAAAAATGTTTTGCCCAACGAAGTGGACACGGGAACAGCTAGTATTTATATAAAGGAATAAATTAGTGACCGACCGAAACATGTTATTTTGCCGAAACCGAAGGTTCGGTTTCATTGTAGTTTCGGCCGAAACCGAAACCGAAACCGAACCTTTTATATAAAAAAAAAAGTCCTTAAAAAGTCGAAAAATTTTTAGTAAGCCCGTTTTTTTCTAAATTTAATATCTCGCCGACCTATAATTACAGGTTTCTACTTTCAAAGATTTATCACAATGAAATTTCAGCACAGTTACAGAGGTTCTGTTTGAAAATTTAACTACCCTATAAAGTCCAGCCGTGCCGAGCGCGCCCAACATTAGCCGAGCGCGACCCGAAGGTACGATGTTGTAAGTTTCGGCGCGGCCGAAGGGTTCGGCCGTTTTTGGCCGAAACCGAAACTCGGGCCGAAACTTGATTTTTTGGCCGAAACTGGCCGAAACCGAAACCGAAACCGAAATTTCGGTCGGACACTAGAATAAATACTCTGTGCGCCCCGTTTGTTATGAAAATTACGTAAGTATTGTTGACCATAAATTAGTCTGCCACGTTGCCCTACACGTATTTTCTTTTGCAAGTCATTGAACAATGAAGTCATTATCGCACCAAGATGACTTAAATCTAATCAGTAACAGATAAAAATACTTACTTGCCATTATATTTTAAAATCAACCCACTTTTATGGACTTGAAATAAAATAAGCCAGTTCTTTGAATGGTTAAAACAATATTGCATTTGACGTGTTATGGTATTGTTTTTAACTTTAACGCTGCCTTTACTGTCAAGTAAATAAGCTATCGTAACGTTGACAATACGCTTGACTGCCGTCTTCGGCAGATAATGTTTTTTTGACCTGTAGGAATATATTGTGTTGCGCGAATGTTTGTTCCTGAGTCATGGATGTTTTCTATATATTTAAGTATATATTTCTGTATATAAGTATTTATATCGTTGTCTAGTACCCATAATACAAGCCTTGAGCTTAGTTTGGGACTAGGTCAATTGGTGTGACATTGTCCCCAGGTATTTATTTATTTTATTTATTTTTATATATTCTTTGGTATGAAACCCGATTTTGACAGACGAGT
Organism: Acleris laterana; assembly: GCA_963966035.1. Classification (NCBI taxonomy): domain Eukaryota; kingdom Metazoa; phylum Arthropoda; class Insecta; order Lepidoptera; family Tortricidae; genus Acleris; species Acleris laterana. Next base: position 14,355,355 of record OZ014455.1, read on the forward strand.
AGCAAAAAACCCCCTCTAACCTATAATCTCTTTTCAGACATCTTGCAGTCCAGGTTGGACTTCGCTAAGAAGCTCGGCGCGGACGCCACGATGCTGGTGTCGCGCGATGACAGCGAAGCGACGCTGGTGGCGCGCACGCACGAGCTGCTCGGCGAGCACCCGGACATCAGCTTCGACGCCAGCGGGGTGCAGTCCACTGTGCGGCTTGCGATCCTGGTCAGTAGACGACAGTGATGCTCCATGTACTCGTATTTTTTCCCGATCACACTTGGAATCTTTCGGGTTCATTGTGGAAGTTGTGTTACTGGATACTTTTTACAGTAGGTACACATACATTAAATCACGCCTGTTTCCCAGAGGGGTAGGCAGAGACCACTTCTTTCCAACCTTCTTCTTTCTTTCTTCTTTCTTTTTACAGTCTTGTTAACAATTTGCAATGGTGGTAGGTATCTGTTTGTTCAGCCAAACCTTGCAAATCAATTTGGTCCAGTTCCCGTTCATGGAATAGACCGATATTTGTACTGCATATGTAAACCCGATGACATTACAATATTATGGTGTATAGAAACTGATCTGATGATGAAGTTGGAAGATGGCGACAGGATCTCCGCTAAACTTAACGTTGACCCACCGTGATGGGACGCGTTAGTTTTATCGTGACAAGCATACTTATGACTACGCCAAAAAAAGTAAAGTCGGCACCGAAACCTTGTTCTAAAAATTCGTTCATCTCACGGTTTCTTATTTTTACCAAATCTTTCTAATTTGGTATATCGGGAGTATGAAAATTGTAAATTCTGGTAGTATATCGCTCATCAAGCATGCAATCAAATTGAAGAAATAAAGAAGACTGACTGTTTTTTTCACCCACAGGCGACCAAATCCGGCGGAGTGGCGGTGCTGGTGGGCATGGGTAACCCTGAGCTGACGGTGCCACTGGCGGGTGCCATGGCCCGCGAGGTGGACATCCGCGGCATCTTCCGATACGTCAACGAGTAAGTGGCTTAAACATTCTCTAATTGATACTCCTGGGCACTCATTCTCGCCTGGTACATGGGCAGGTGAACAGTGTTTATGGGGTAACTACAGTGGCAGGTTAAATCTGGACTCGCTAGCACCTTCTTACCCAAGTGTTCGCACTGTTATGTTCTGGTGTGGCAAGGAAGACAGCCAGTAAAATGATTAGTTGATTAGCAATAGATACTTATTCTATCTTAGTCCTCAGAGTTGACAGCGCATTGGCATCAGGTCCAGTCTGTGTACTCTTAGCCCTTAAACAAAAAAAAACCATTATGTATCCACTCATGGACATACCGTGTCTCTCTTCCTAACCATTTCCCGTCTCAGAGCCACTAATTTTCTTAGCCCTCTGACAGGTTTTCAGCAATCTCCATCACCACCTCCTAAGGCCCACCATACAACGTAATTTGTCAACGGAATATTTGATCATTAGTCATAAAAACAAAAGAAATTCCACTTCACTTCCTTTGCACTAGATATTTATTTGAATGACCGTATTATTTACCTACTATTTTTAGTACAAGGGACCTCAGGAGGTACCTTTTTAACCCCATCGATGAGTTCTCTAAAACCGCTCGTATTCCTCCAGGTACCCGATCGCACTCTCAATGGTGGCCAGCGGCAAGATCGACGTGAAGCCCCTCGTCACGCACCACTTCACGCTGGAGCAGAGCCTGGAGGCCTACGAGACCGCGCGCCGCGGGGATGGCATCAAGGTCATGATCCACGTGTCGCCCCAAAACAGCAACAACAAGACAAAGTTCTAAGTCTAAACACACGCAAAACGTGCCAGGGAAGGAGGTGACACGGGCAACAAATTTCACGGCATAGCCGGCTACTACAGTACCTACAGTAACAGTAGTTCGTCTCCTAACAAAGGTATATCGCTCAAGATGTACGCGCCACGGGCCACCGCAAGCAAACTAAACAGAGACCCTTGTTAAGGTACACTACGCTAACTAGCGTTTATATTGGTTTCGTTTTTAAACCAATTGCGTCACTGGTAGATCACGTGACTTTTCGTATCAACGTCATATCTACAAGAGATGCGATTGGTTTAAAAATTAAAATAATATAAACGCTAGTTACTGTAATGCATCGTGGCAAGGGCCTTAGTCGTATTAAGTATCAGTGGCAATAGGTAACAGAAACTCCTAAAGGGCCGGAGACGAACTACTTTTCTATAAATACTATGCTTCAACTTACTCTAAAGGAGTTACTTTATAGGTTGGAGCAAGGCGCCTAGTTGCCGTGAAAAGTTGACCGTGTACCAACCTTTCTTCTTATCTAAGACACTCCTGTTAAAAGCAACTTACCGTGAAACAGGGTGCCGTAGATTTAACTAAAAGTGAACTTGCACGCGGGAACTTAAAAAGCTCTACGTTCTTGTTGAGTGTTATTTTATTGATACAATTAGGTAGTCTAGTGAACAAAGATAGTACAAAAAAAACTGTATATTCGTACAACTTTCCTACAATACTAATTCGGCATAGAAACAGGCATTTTTGGAGCGTCCCGTCGCACATCTATTACCGACCCGATTCCAATCAAGAAGGTGCTAAACTTAGTTATATTGGCGATAGGGATTACTTCAACCATTGTACGTGTATTCTCTTAAATTTCGCATTTGATTCCATTATTAATCATGAATCAACAATTGGGCGGCCGGTAACTAGATGACGTGTGACGTGATTAAAATGCTCTTTACTAAAGGAGAATGAACCTGTACCTACCTATATGTATATGTATACACATACAACTACTAACACTATCGATAAATTATTGATCAAATTGATTTTAATTTGCTTTATTGTTTCTATGAGTTTGGAATTAAACCTTAGTGCTCATATATAAATGAATTACAATAATATTCCATGTAAAAAAAGACATTGTCAAATTGTAAATTTTAGTTTTAAGGATGTTGTGAAAACTACATATAGGATTGTAGGTATATTTAACAAATAAACATTTTATATAAAAACACGTTGTTTTTTTTTATCACACTCGCGTATCTTAAATCATTTACTGTGATAACAATGACTCGACATTATTTGCTATATCGTTAAGTCATCTACATATACATATAATAAAATTGTAGAAGGGGAAAAATCTGTACATTCGAGAATGAAATTAAAAATACTATACTGCCCTCATTAGAAAAAAGGGCGTATGTCTCATAAAATCGCGAATGTATTAGTAACTTTAATTCTTAAGACAGGGGTTCAATTTGCTTTGACTATCAAACCACTAAACCAACGTTAATGCGGTTTCCACTAAATTAATCAAATTAGGCCAATTATAAGTAGTTCTTTAAAACCCTATAGGGCCGTCGATTACTTTACGTGTTAACAAATATCAACATTTTATTCTCCGTTTATTACTCAGAAACTAAATTCAAGAATTTAAAAAAATTAAATGTACAGTCACCACCCGCGAATGTTACGCCACTTGCCACTCTTCTTAATTTAGCCGTGTACTACACTCGGGTAATATGTCAAGTCGGCTGTCAACCCAAAATGCATTACACGGTTAAATTAAGAAGAGTGGCAAGTGGCGTAACATTCGCGGGTGGTGACTGTACAATCACTACATAGTATAAAACAAAGTCGCTTTCCGCTGTCTGTCCCTATGTATGCTTAGATCTTTAAAACTACGCAACAGATTTTAATGCGGTTTTAATTAATAGATAGAGTGTTTCAAGAGGAAGGTTTTTATGTATAATAAATTCTGTTTCATGTACGGGTGTTACAGAAAACTCACATAAGCCGAAGCGAAGCGAGGGCGGGTCGCTAGTATGTTATAAACAGGCAAAACAAATTATTACAGTTTGTTGTGACAAATGTGATGCCATCATAGATTAACGTTACAGGAGACGTTATGATTGAAACTAACGGTGTCACGTAGCCGCTTGAAAACATGTTTTAATTCATAATATCGAGAGTTAACTATAATATATATTTAAAACCATATTTGAACAACCAAACCACTATTTTTACTTAGCTTGGGTTTTACAATTTTGATCATTAACTATTCTCTCCTCCTGGAAAAGCATTAGTGTTGGAGCAATTATTTTATTGTACCAGTGGCTAGACTATGTAATTAAAGGTTTTATTTAACTTGCAATGTATGTAAGTATGTATGTAAGGGGCAAATCTTGCAAGTTAAATTTGACCCACTTCCCGGTTTCCGCTGAAGCTGAAAATTTGCGCCTTTAGTTCTGATGACAATACAGTAATATAGTACCATCGAGCTGGTCTGATGATGGAGACTCAGGGTGGCCATAGGAACTCCTAAATTACACATTAGAAACCCGTCGTGTTAGCGCTTGTTAGAATCGTCTTTACAAGTAGATGACGACTGTGCAAAAAAAAGTACAGTCGGCAATAAAAGGGTGTCTCAAAAATGTAATTTTTGACATAAACTTATTTTTTGATAGAATTTTCATCAGGCGCAGGGTGTTTTCAAAAATCGCGCGGGCGCGGACAGCTAGTAATAAATAAAGAAAATATTTATGCTATTTAATTTAAAATCTTTGAAATGATTTATATCTCATTATACCAGTAGATACACACATACCAAATGTTTCCTGTAGATACAAGATGTTACGGCAGTAGATACTTGCCCACTCGAACTTGGTCGGGGGGTACTCGGGTGGGACACTCCTATTGTGGCCTATTGGAACCGTCTCCATATCCACAAGACTACTGCTAGTTTAATTTTTTTTTTTTTATATCCATTTTACTATTATTATTTCAGTTTTTTTTTTGCTCATTAGGTTTTTATTATTTTCAATTTGTAATAAGGAATGATCATTTAAATTTTAATTTAATTTAATTTAATTCTATTGTATGAAACTATGGATTGTAAGGTCTGAAAATAAATTATATTCTATTCTATAGTACTTAAGTGGTATCAAGACTGCAATGTTAAGCCGTTTTAGAGGAAAAGGGTTTTGACAGACCGACGGACAGAAGGACAGATGGACAACAAAGTCATCTCATACTTAATTCCCATTTGTATTTGTAACGGAACCCTAAAAACCCTGTAAATCTTTTATCAAACTAGCCTACTAAACTCCAAAAAACATGAAAACAAGTTAAATAGTAATAATTAGTTTGTTGACATTGTGCGATGATTACGAGTTAATATGCTGATTGCTCTATCTCCACGTTACATAATAAGATCGTCGGCGCCGGCGCAGATAGTTTAGTTACTTGGTACGCCGCTAAGATGAGCGAAGTAAACTACGCGGCCATTCTCCACGGACCTAAGGACGTCAAGATTGTAAGTGAATTATAAGAACACATTTTTTATGCCTATTTGTTTTTAACTATTTCACACTTTAAACGGAGTAATGGCAGATAAATAAAATAAATTAGAAATTGAATTTCAGGGAACAAGTCATACCAATTGGCCTAGTCCCCAACTAAGCTCTAGGCTTGTACTATGGGTACTAGACAACGATGTAAATACTTATAATAAAACTAACCTAACCTAACCTAATGAGTTCTATGCAATGGCCTTTTAAAAAATCCTGAGAAGTTTCAGTTTCTGTAAAAAATACCATTAGGTTGTATAGAGAAATATATACTTAATACATAGATCATATATACCAATGGCAGGTTTTAGTTTTAATTAACGAGAAACGTTCCTATGCTACATAGAGCTGCTTATGGAAATTAACTTTTTTTTTAAGGAAAAATGGCCGATGCCGGTGATCAATGATAATGGTAAGTTCTTATTATTATAATTTATAATAAATAAAGTTGAGTTAATAAAACTTTTTTGAAATAAATTAGGCCTCATTACCACTTGCAAGAAAACTTCTGCATAAAATATCCGACACTTATTTGTAAGAAACTAGTGTAGGTACTATCAGACCATTGGAACCTTGACCCACCATAGAACTGTGTCACAGAGACGTTATGATTCCAAGTCATAAGAAGTGTCAAACAAATTGTTTTATAATGTCACTGTGACACCGTTCTATGGTGGGTCAGGGTTCCATTGGGCTGATAGTACACTTTGTATTGTTATGTGTAAAAATATGTATCGAAAGAATCCTGTCATAAATATGTTACGAAGTTGTTACCTACTACACTGGAATAAGGTGCTTTGGGACATATTTTTGAGATTATGTGTCTTCCATATTTTTACACTTCTCTACAATAGATACCACGATGTTTTCTTGCAAGTCCATTTGCGGCCTTACCGACTGCACCGACTGCACTCAAAGTGCACCGGCCAAGCGCCGGGTGTAAAGTGTCACCCCACTCAAAACTGTTGACATTATGTATTTCTAATGCAGGTAACATTTCTTTCCGTTAAGTTAATTACGGTCGTGAAACTAATCAAATTCATTCTTAGAAAGTGGTTTGTAACTTGATGCTTTATTTGTCCATGCGTGTACCTACTTACATATAGATGTTGTAACTGAAATGCACCAAAAAAACTAGTGTTAAACAATCCGACAATATCCCATTTCGATAAGATAAGATAACCGAGCTAAATCATATATCTTCCTAGTATTTACTTAAACACTGCATGTAAACGCACCTAGATACTGACAGTGAGCAGAAACTGTTGACGTCGAATGAACATTTTGGCCAAATAAGTGATCTACCCCCTCCGTTATATGGTATCATATTCGCAAAACATGATATTCTCAGAAATATCATAAAAGCAAAACATCATATTCGCAAATCATCATTAGGTACCTACCTACGATTGTATAACAAAACCCGACACTTATCGCGTTTTGCTAGTATGATGTTATGCGTACCTATATGATGTTTTGCTATTAGGTATGATGTTATGCGTGATGTATGTATTGCTATTGTTTTGGGAATGTGATATTCTGTGTAGGTAGTAACGGAGATTTTAGGCTAAAAACTGACACAGACATAGAAGGCACTTTATGTCCTGGAACATTTGAGAGTTTCCGAAGTAGGAATAGCGATAAACTACCTACTCCTATGCGGACAAAGTCGCGGGCAACAGCTCATAAAACAATGAGGTCAATAAGAGCTGTCCAAAATCAAAATCTTTATTCTGTAGCCACTTTCTTTACTTTAGGGTTAGGTTAGCCTTTTGAATGCCTTACGTCGAATACAGTGTGTTACTCACACGCTAAACATGTTTGCTATGCTATCCTACATCTTATTGATACAACACAAAGTCTCTTTCAATCTCTAACTTGTGACGGCTGTACTGCCCTCCTAAAAAAAAGGATGCATGCGCAATTTGATAGTCACACTAAATTTAACCCTCGATCTTAAGAAATTAGGTCACTAATACACACGCGGTTCTGTGAGACATGCGGCCTTTTTTCTAAGCGGGCAGTGTAGCGTCGGTAGTCTGTGGCGTTCAAAAGGTTAATTTGTGTGAAATTGCTAAAATCCAGAGGTGCTGATAAAGATCGAGTGCGTGGGCGTGTGCGGGTCGGACGTGAAGCTGTGGGCCACCGGCAAGTGCGGGTTCGACGTGGTGCGCGAGCCCATCGTCATCGGGCACGAGGGCGCCGGCGTCGTCGTTAAGGTTCGTCTCTAGGGAGGATGCATACGCTCCCAGGCGTTTTCTTTTCTTTAAAACGAAACGTCCAATCGATTCTATTTGATGTTAGCTAGCCAAACGTCATAGAATTTCGGAACGTGTTGCGTTTAGAGCCAGCGACTGTCTCTTGTTTAAATTGCGTATGATCGCTAGTTTAAGGCACTTGTCCCACCAAGAGCGAGTAAGCTATTAGCTATCGGCGATTTTCTCGCCCAAGAAACGAACAAAAGGATAAGGATCCTGTGTTAGTAAAAGAGACACGTACCTATACTAATCGTTCATCGCTGGCTGTTCACACTGCCGGCGAGAAATCTTTCCACTAGTTTGTCGGAACAAAAATTATAGATCCCGTGTCAATAAATGAGACAAAAATATTTACTAGTTGATCGCTGGCTGTACTCGCTTCCCGACGAGTGCCTAAGGCAGTGAATGTAATTCGACCTTTAACCAGAATATCCATAGGTGGGCGCCAACGTGTCCTCGTTGGTAGTGGGCGACCGCGTAGCGATCGAGCCAACGCAGCCATGCCGCGCGTGCGCCCTGTGCCGCGCCGGCCGCTACAACCTGTGCCCGGAGCCCCGCTACTGCTCGTCGCTTGGAGCTGACGGCAACCTAGCCAAATATTACAAACACGTGCCGGACTATTGCCACAAGTTAGTAATCTTCCTCCCATCTTGTCAACCTAGCCAAATATTACAAGCACGTGCCGGACTATTGCCACGAGTTAGTAATCTTCCTCCCATCTTGTCAACCTAGCCAAATATTACAAGCACGTATGCCGGACTATTGTTACAAGTTAGTAATCTTCCTCCCATCTTGTCAACCTAGCCAAATATTACAAGCACGTGCCGGACTATTGCCACGAGTTAGTAATGTTCCTCCCATCTTGCCAACCTAGCCAAATATTACAAGCACGTGCCGGACTATTGTCACAAGTTAGTAATGTTCCTCCAATCTTGTCAACCTAACCAAATATTACAAGCACGTGCCGGACTATTGCCACAAGTTAGTAAATCTTTCTGCCGTCTTATCAATCTAGCTAAATGGTACAAGCCGGATGGTGACTATTGCCAGTAACCTTCCTCCAATTTTCAATTTTTTTCTTTTCCCAATCAACTGAGATGTTCGACTCCGACTCCAAAAAGTAGAAACTTCTGATAGATATCAATAAAAACAGTACAATTCAACAATAATACAATTCTTACTATAATTCCCGAAAATTTGTTATGTAGTTTTCTTCAAAGCATAAGTAAGTTTTTTCGAAATTCATCCCTTAACTATGTTCTATGTAGAATTTCGGACTGTCCCTTGACCATAAGGTAGCCCTTCAGATATCGTAGTGGGCTTGTTATCGCGATGCATCGGCTTACATTGCATCGCCTAATAAAATTATTTGTTGTGTTAATGCCTTTTGGTCCCTAAATGATTAGCTAAATAGTTGGTGGTTGGAGAACGTGTACTCAAGGTCTTTAAATGCCTCACACTCTTACGCAGCGTTCTTTTGTTTCCCAGAATGCCCCCCTCGTTATCGATGGAGGAGGGCGCGGCGGTGCAGCCGCTCGCGATCGCGATCCACGCGTGCAACCGCGCGGGCATCCGGCTCGGCGCGCGTGTCGCCATCTTCGGCGCCGGGCCCGTTGGCGTGCTGTGCGCACTGGCCGCGAGGGCCATGGGCGCTGTCAAGATCCTTATGACGGGTAATAATAATGATTTTTAGTTCGTATCCTACTAAGGATCCTTGTACTAATATTATATAATATTAAAATAAAGATCTAGTGCAATTTCTTTTGTTTTTTTGACTAATGAAATGATCAAATTAGATAATTGACTTTATTTAAGTCATAACAGGTTCATATTCCATTGACAAATTAGTTGAATAGTGGGCCTTAGCCCTTAATTTGGCAATGTTCGTATCAGTGAACATAATGTCCACTTTTTTGTTTGGATAGTTTTTATTTTTTTGCTGATTCAAAATCAAAAAGTGTTTGAATTCTCGACATTGTTTTATTTTACCAAATTAAGGGTTAAGAGGCCTCATCCATACTAATATTATAAATGCGAAAGTGTGTCTGTCTGTCTGTTACCTCTTCACGCTTAAACCGCTGAACCAATTTAGGTAAATTTGGTGCAAATATAGTTTGAACCCTGGGAAAGGACATAGAATAGTTTTTTTCCCGAAATTCATCCCCTAAGGGGGTGAAATAGAGGGTGACAATTTTTATGGAGCTGAGTTATAAACGAATTCCACGCGGACGGAGTCGCGGGCAGAAGCTAGTAATATAATATTCCATGAATAGGTCGTATTATACAGGTTGGCAATAACAGTTTGTCGTCGTGACCTGGAACTTTTGCATATGGAAGCCGGCAAGCAGCAGTTTTTATGAAAAAATGGATCATGTTGCCAATTTAACTCCAAACAGCATCATCGGTTTTATTAGATTCTTATTTGCAGTTTAGGGTAAAGGTCTTTTAATTTTCACGTCACTTTGCCCTGTCTCGTGCTAACGTCATCCATCTTTTCCCAACTGTAGTAATGCCAAATGTCATCAAACCAACTAGCTGATTGTCTACCCACCGATGACCTTATCTCGGCCACCACTCTGACCGATACACTCTAAATAAAACCATTCTAAATACAAAAAAAACTGGCTTACTTGTATCATAAAACTAGAGTATAAGGTAGAACAAAGTATTAAACAAGTCTAAAATAGTGACAAGGGTTACTAAGCTGCTTCCATTTTTCAGACGTGACCCCCACACGCCTGGAGACAGCTAAAGCCCTAGCGGCGGACCACACGCTCCTCACTACGAACCTCTCAGAAGAGGAGGCTGCAGACCAGATCACGGAGCTCCTTGGAGCCAGGCCTGAAGTCAGCATCGACGCCTGCGCCTTCCCCTCCGCTACTAGAACTGCTATGCTGGTAACCATATTTTGTTTCGTTGAATTTGATTAGCTGTAGGTAGGTATTAATGTACGGTCACGAGCGTTAATTTGGGACCCATTTCAAGAAAAATATATTTGAAGTCGTCAATGTCATTAGAGATGTCAAGTCATTTGTAACTTTTAGGAAACTCAACCTTATTGTTGTAAAATGTCAGATTGACTTTGGACCTAAGGTGGGTGCCAAATTTAATCTCGTGACTGTACGGTCACGATCGTTAATTTGGGACCCATTTCAACAAAAATATGCTTGAAGTCGTCAATGTCATTAGAGATGTCACGTCACTTGTATCTTTTAGGAAACTCAACCTTATTGTTGTAGAATGTCAGATTGACTTTGCACCTAAGGTGGGTGCCAAATTTAATCTCGTGACTGTACAGCTAGCAAATGCAAGCAACTGAATTTCAGCCTAGCCAACGCCTGCTGGGTTGGTAATAAAATAACACTGAATTTATAGGAATATTTCGCAGATTTTTTAATGAATCTGGTTAAGGCAATTTACCATGATCTTTGATTTTCTTAACATTACCTAGATTAGGTTATTTTTGGACAACCGCAGTTATTTTTGGAAAACTTGAGTTATCTGACTCAGCTAAAAATCAATTTATCACAAACAATAATCTTGACAAACTTTTACCCCCTTACTTATAAACGTGGAATAAGCTTGGTATAGTTTATGCCACGCTTTCTCCTTATCTGTAATTGTGACATTAGCATCTGACAGAAAGTGACAAATCATGGCATAAACTATTCCAAGCTTATTCCACGTTTATAAGTAAGGGGGTTAGGCTAGACAAGCGTCACTAGGGATTCCGAACTTCCGAAGGGACACTTGTTTTTAACATAGCGTTGAAAAGGGTATCCTGCCTTTTGGCCGAATTAATCGTTTCCCAACTGTTTCATTTGTCAAGTAAAGTTAGTTTCTTTTGATAAAAATCCCGAATTATTGACATAAAGTTACAGGAATAAAAGCAGGTTGGCAAATGAAACGGTTCGGAAACGGTACATTCGGCCAAAAATATTTCTGCCAAAAGGCAGAGAACTGTTAAAACGATATAATGAAGTGGCAACCCCGGGCCTGCAGGTGACGGCGACGGGCGGCGTGGTGCTGGTGGTGGGCATCGGCGGCGAGCGCGCGGAGGTGCCGCTGTCCTCCACGCTGCTGCGAGAGGTCGACGTGCGCGGCTCCTTCCGGATCGTCAACACGTGAGACCTCCGCCCACACGGCCATCTTTAACTGGGTGGATCAACTTTCGGTTGTTGTTATTCTGTCCCGTAAGCCAGGAGACAGTGATAGAGTTTCTTAGAAAAAATGCTAAAATATATACTTCTAGTACACTTAGGAGAAAGGCCATTAAAGAATAGGTTTGTAGTTGCCAATAAAATTGATTTTTAGTGGACTTATATCCTTTGAAATCACAGTTGTAAAGAGTGACTCAGGACACGTCACCATGGCAACGAGCTACAAAGACAAGTTGATTGACCCAACTAGACTGTTTCTTAAGAGCAACTGATAGTTTTAATTTTTAACAGACTCCAAAAAAGGAGGAGGTTCTCAACTCCACTGTTATTTTTGTATGTTTGTTATCCGACTACTCAAAGACCGCTGGACTGATTTCGAAAATCATTGTTTCATTTGAAAGGGTATACTTACTTTCTAGTTGATCCCATTGACAAAACGTCAGAATCTGATGATGGGATCTTAAGAGTAATCGCGGGAACTCCTAGAATATTTTAGGCACACATTTTTAGTAATTTTCATAATTATTCGAGCATTTGCTCATGGAAAGCACTATTTGGTGAAGTGGAAATGATGATGAAGAGCACAGATGGCCACCAGAACTCCATAACGGTACCTATTTCAAGGGTGGCGATAAGATATCTCGAATGTAAGAAGTAGAACTGCATAAAGCATAAGTAAATAGGATCACTAAAGAAGTATAAAAAAAAAAAATTAAAAAAAAAACAAAAAACATCAATATTGTTTTAATGCAATTGTTTTATCATCAGTGTCATTCAAGGATTATTATGTAACTGAGGTGACGTATCATAAAAACACTTGTTTCCATCAGGTACCCGGCAGCTATAGCGGCAGTGGCCAGCGGAGCAATAGATCTGAAGTCATTCATCACTCACCACGTCTCGCTCGCGGACACACAGAGGGCGCTGCAGCTTGCACAGAGCGGAGATGCCATGAAGGTCATCATACATGTGCAGGAGTAGCCGCGTACTGTAAAGTCGTATTATTAATTTACCGAAGTAAACCAATAGGTTCCCTCAATGTCAATTTGTAAACCAATTATGTCATGTTAAAAAATTGTGTTTTTTTTAATATTCAACCGCAGCTCCTGTAAACAGAGTAAAAAAAAAGCGCTGTGAAACTCTGACTCTAAAAAATGTTGCTACTTTTATTCTTCCGTATACTGTATAGGATCTTGAAACCTACGTGATTCATAAGAATACTTTGTCAAAACACTATTAATTTTTCTTCAGAAACGGAGAACCTAGCCAACTTCAGTTTAAGTACAGTCACGAGATTTAATTTCGGACCTATCTACCTTAGGTCCAAAGTCAATCTGACATTCAACAACAATAAGGTGGAGTTTCCTACAAGTTACATATGACTTGACATCTCTAATGACATTGACGACTTCAAGCATATTTTTCTTGAAATGGGTCCCAAATTAACGCTCGTGACGTGACCGTACTTTGTCTGATTAAAAATAAGACTGTTTAATGTAATATAATAACACTTTTATCCTAAAATAATTGAATTAAAATACCTTATACTGCATATCGGTTGTATTATCGATCATGACTCAAATGTCTCGCAACGGAAACACAGAGGGCGCTATAAATGAAAGACAAGTGAAACATAAAAACAACATTTATTAATCATACTTACATGCTAACAGAACAGAGGCACATGAAATTGGTGGCTTGAAATACTAATACAAAATTAATTAGAATAATTATAAAATAGATTTCAATCACGTTTATTGTAAGTGTCATTTAATATTGATTGCTACTCCATAAGGTTTATACATTTTTACTCTAACGGTGAATTTCTTATAACTTTGTGGCTTCTATAAACTATCGAATTCAACCTGACTCACTAATCAAAATTACAGTTTCTTATACGCGAAATAGACAAGCAATATAATATGCAGAAGTTGATCGCTGTCTTACTTTGACTTCAGTTCTAGAGCACCATTTTGCTGACTTTTTCTCACTTTAAAGTAAGAGAGACAGCAGTCAACTTCTGCATTTTTTATCGCAAGTCTAAACTTCGCTTTAAAACTTCATATTAATGTGGTAAATAATCGTCCAAGGTTTTTTAGTACCGTGCATAAGGTTTGAAAACGCTACTTGTTTTGAACAAGAAAATACAAATGGTCTTGAATCCTGACGTAGTTTATAGCGGATAACTGTATAGGTCTGACTTGTAAATGCCATTTGAAACCGCCAGGTAGTACAAAGCAAAATTCACTTTAATCTGTAACTTGTTCACGCCATTTTTGTCTTTAATCCATAGATACATGGCAATGTAAAATTCTGTGGTATTCAAAGCCATTTTCGTCTTTAACTCGTATCTAACATCATTCAACGTGAATATCTCGTTTATTCTTGAGATTCGTGTATTCGTTATTCGTACCGCTTTCGTCTTTGCGTACATCAACATAAGGTGTATGAATGTGCGGTTTTCAGAGCAAGTTGAGTTTGGAGGGGTTGAAGACTCCGGGCCGCGTGTTGAGCACGCTGCTGCCGCGCGGGACCGGCATGCTGCCGAGCTTGTTGCCCGCTGGGAAATTAATATAACACGATGTGATTTACTATTGTTGATATAATTTACCATAAACAAGTCTAGTTACATTTTGTGAATTTGGGTCAATCAACTTTTCTTTGTAGCTTGTTGCCATGGTGACGTCTCCTGAGTCACTCTTTAAAACTGTGATTTCTAACGATGTAAGTACACTAAAAATCAGTTTTATTGACAATTCCAAACCCATTATTTTATGGCTTTTCTCCTGAGTGTGCTAGAAGTATATATTATAGCATTTTTTCTAAGAAACTCTAACACTGTTGTCTCCTGGGTTACGGGACAGAATAATAACAACAAAAAGTTGATCCACCCATTTACTACTATTTTCAATAATCTCGTCAGTTTACTAATGTGGGTTAATATCCAATGTCGAGCATAGGGCTCCTCATTCTTGCACCAAACTGTCTGTTCCCACTCATCCTACAGGTGGTGTTAAAAGCAGGTGGTTTGCAAACTGACCGCTTTCTTTCGTAAGTTAGTAAGTACATACATACATACCTTCACACCTTCATTCCCAAAGTGACGTAGGCAGAGCTACATAATTACCAACAACTCTAAAAACTTGTTGTTAATTTTGCAAGTAAGAAAGTAAATTATTTATTCACAACAATAACACACGGACAACAAAAAAACCCTGGCTATTAGTCTGATACTGGTCTGAAATGCTCTTTTATCAAGTGCTTAATAAGAGTGAAGTAAGAAGAACGTTTCCGTGTACTAACCGGCGGCCTTCCAGCCGGGCTGCGGCTTGGCGCCCCCCGCGCCCCGGCCGCGCGCCGCGTAGGCCCCGCGCGCCGCTTTCTTCGCCGCTGACGATGTGCGCTTGCGTTTGAACCTGGGTAAATTGACATTACTAATGATTTGCACTACATTTGACTCCCCGAAAATAAATGGTCACATGACATAGCCAACTAGCAACGTGTGACATAATATAAACTTTATTATAGCAGTATGAAAAGGTCAATCACTATATCGTAAATGCATTAAAATAAAGTTGATAAGTGACGTAATTGTCATTACTCGATTACACATATATCCATCTCATTTTAGCTCTGTCCTTATAAAAGCTAAAAGATAACTAAGCTCCTGTCACGTCCTCTTCTCCTAGTACCCGAACTATTAGCGACTATGCACGTCATGCTTTCCCATTCAATCTCCAAATCTATTCCGTCCTCAAAGGTATTTTAAACAGACTTCAAAAAAACAAGGAGGTTCTCAATTCGTCGGGTTTTTTTTCCTTGTTCCTGGAAACTCCAGCTATGTCCACTGCTCCTGGTACCCAAACCGATAGACTCGACCCGCACTGAGCTGCCCTCATCAGTCTCCAAGGCTCATTTGCTCACTAGTGAAAATACCTCCCAGCCGAGGCCCCTCACCTTTCTTTTCTTTTAAAGATAAACCTCTTGCCACGTCCACTACTCCTAGTACCAGATCCGCTACAATGCGCGCATACCAAGCTGCTGTCTCATAAATCCCTGCTGCTTACCTTTTCTTGATCCCTCGGGTAAAACTCCTGCCGCGTCCTCCTCTCCTGGTACCCGAGCTGGTAGACTCGGCGCCCCGCGCCAGGCTGCCCCAGTCGGTCTCGGAGTCGCTTCCCTCGTCGAAGTCGTTCTCGGGCTCCTTCTCTTGTTCCAACTCGTCTTGGTACTGCATCAGAAGCCCTGAGAAATAATGTTTTAGGGACTTAAGAACTACTAATCCCACTAACATAATAAACGCGAAAGATTATGACATGTGTTAGCTTGTTGCTCCTTCTCGCTGCAACCGTTGGACGGATTTGGATTAAATTTGGAATGGAAATCCTTATAAAATATCCTAGGTTAACATATAGTTGACATCCTGGAAAATACATCAGCTCCCAAGGGAATATCGACAATTAAAATCCACGCGGACGAAATTGTGGGCGGAAGCTACTTAGTTTTAAAACATTAGGTTTATACTTCTCTCGCATTCTTAAGCACTTATGAGAGTGTAACTACCCTAACCCGAAAGGCATGTTGCACGCCAATATCAGCTGTAAATCAGTTTTAACAAAAGTTTCAGTGAGATCTAATTATCGCTAAGGTTGACACTTGTCACTGTCATAACATAATATTTTATTTTTAGTGTTTTTAATATGTAGTTACGCTAATTGGCTGAGAACGCTGAATGTTGACTTATAATAAATAATAATCTATGTATTCGCCTATTCTACAGATCGCCATACGATTAAATAAATAAATTGCAAGGGCAAAGCGAACTTGTTGTATCATGCATGACGTGCAAACCACATTTTTGGCCGACTGTACGAGGAAGAAAGGACCTTTGGAAATGAACTATAGTCGATTTTACTGGTTTCTGGTAGTATGTGTGAACTTTAGTCTGGTAGCGAGTGGTTCGATAATAGAATAATGCTGTAGGTAGGTATTATTATTAAGTGGAAAGAAGTGGTCTCTGCCTACCCCTCTGGGAAACAGGCGTGATTTAATGTATGTATGTATGTATGTATGTAGGTATTTTTTTTTTTTTTTTTTTTTTGCCCCGTGGCGACTTCAACAGCTACTACCGCCGGGCTATGGCGTTTCCACGAATTAGTGATTTCGCCAGTGTCAAGTGTATATAAGTATAAATCAATATAGCAATAAAATACAATCCAATCTTCTCTGGGAAGATTGGGGGCAACGTTGTTCGGTAGTTTGTAGGACAGAGGTCAAGATAGTTTTAACCTATGTACCACTTCGAGTCCACTTGTAACGAGAAGAAAGATGCCAGATACGCGAAATAAGTCCAAGTTTTCAATCACTGTGCAACACAATGGCATAAAAAGTACAAATCATTATCAGAAAAGAACTTTGAACTACTAAATACACAAAAAAATAAAACTAAAACAAATTACACATCCGCCATCTTTTAACGTTGCAAATGGCCTCCTATGTAGGTATTATGAACCCGCGATAAGTTTGGGATTGGAATAGCTGTCAATTCATATGCCTTTGACGTAAGTAGATGGTAAAACTGTCACCTCTAATCCCTTTCTAATCGCGGCTAGATAATACAAAGCTAAACAATTTCTCAGTGCGCTCCCTGTGACAGAACCTATACAACACACAAAGAGATCTAAAGAATTTGAACTGGCAACATTAAGAAAGGAAACATGGCATTAACTCACCCATCTTCTCGACGGCATACGCCGCGGTGATCTTGAGCAGCTCGGCGCCGTACTTGTCGTAGTTGGCGCGCGTGACGTGCGGCAGCGACAGCATGTCGTCGGGCGCCTCGGGCAGCCGCGTCGACATCGCCTTCAGGCCCGCCAGCGGCATCACCGCGATCAGCGACGTGCCGCGGGCGGCCGCCATCTCTCTGCGGAATAGAGTGTGTCATCTTCAGGGAAATCGCGTAACTTACAGAATAAATAAGGCGCAAAATACACCATAACCAGTAAGATAATAAGGTACATTTTGCAAGTTATTGAATTTGTTAGTTCCACCGTAATGCAGTTGAAACAAATTCGGCGACCGAATCAGGTGAACGACGTAGTTTAATTGCCGGTTAACTACGTGAGATATATAATAACGGCGGAATTTTGGTTAGTTACAGACCGTTTAATTACGAATTCACTGTGAAAATATCGTATGCGAGAGCCGTTTCTGATTTTGACGGCCCGGTGCGAAGACGCGGTCACGTGACTTCCCGAAATACGAGTATTTTAAAATAGGTACCTGATTCTCAATATATCGGAATCCCAAAACTAAACATACAAATTAGGGTATTATTTATTATCTTTACCCAACATTTCGAATCTGATTTTTTGAGAACCTGGTAAAAAAAGTAGTTTGGTATTTTGAAATACTGATATTATGGGAATGAGCGACATCAAACCCACAGGAATTGACAACATTTCATTTTGGTGACACCTGCAAATTACTATACGAATCGAAAGGGTTTTACCTCCTGAACACAGCAAAATATTTATTTAGATTTATTTTTCTTTATTTACAAAATTACAAGTAAGTTAATAAAAATATCCTAAATATAATACCATTGCCTTTTTCACGAGAAAAAAGCTGTCATACTTCAAATTTGATATTGACACTATTGACAGATGGATAGATAGGTACTTAGGGCCACTTGCACGCAGAATTTAACCCTGGGTTAAGGCACTAACTCGAGTTAGTAGACGTCAGATTCATACGATAACTGACATTTTAACTCGAGTTTGTGTCTTAACCCAGGGTTAAACTTTTCGTGCAAGTGGCCCTTAGAGAATTATCGGTTGACATGATACTTTTTTATATACAGATTGGACTAACGTAATATGTCCATTGTGTCGTAGAAATGAAGTTACGCCCTTTTAGAATAAGTACATCTTAATAAATTAATAATAAAATAATTATTCATTCTAGAGAAAATTTAAAACTATTAGTGTCTTCCTCCTTCCAAATAGTATCTATAAAACGAATAAAATTAAAGTCTTGAAAATATGAAATCTTGTCAATTGCGGCCATACTGAATATTTTTATGTAAGGAGCAATTTTTTGAAAATTACAATACTTTATTGGCTTTATCTACAATCGATTTTAAACCTACCTAAGAAGATTCAAAATAAAATGTGCTTACGCAGATCATGAACTGGCACGGATACGCGTCTAAGCATACGAGGGGTTGAAATGTGGGGTATACAAGTCCACTATTTAGAAAATGTCACCGAATTAAGTTCCATCATTACACTCCAGTTCCGCACAGCACAGTTACTGTCAATTAAAATGTCTCACACCCGTATTCACAAACAATACTTAAGGGATCCTTCACTGAGTAAACGCACTGCGTTCAATACAGCTTTGTGATTGGTCCTGTTTGACTGACCTTTTGTTTCTGACACGATTTGAACCACCCTGTGCGTTCGTGAGCACTGAGACCTCATAGTGACGTTTGTGAATACGGGTGTCAGTGTCTACACTATCATAACTCCAATACAAATCACAATCACGAAAAAAGTTTATAGACACGAAGTAATAAAAAAAGCTGTTCAATTAGTGCTACCTGCAAGCTTCCACCAGGTCAGCATAGCAGCGCTCCTCGATCCTCTTGATGAGCGCTTGGACGGAGTCGTCGGCCTGCGCGGCGGGCGCGGCGGCCGGCGCGGTGAGCTTGGCCTTCTTCTCCACCTTCATGGGGAACACCACGCGGACGCCGCCCGACATCAACCTGATACACAACATTTTATATTTTTTTGACCTGAATATGCCCTGACCTGCAGCCTACTATGTTACTATGTCTCACTCGCCACAAATATCCGTTGGCAAGACCAGTAATTTGATACCGTGCCGTCTAAACGATGACACACAGATGCACACACATATTATACGAACAGACGAATAAACATAATACAGACAGACGTACTGGCAGACGAAAGCTTTATACATAAAAACCCCCCTTCATTGGTCCCGGGGTTAAAAAAAGATAAAAAAAAAAAAAAAGATAAAAGATATTTATTCAGTAAGTAGGCCGCACGGGCACTTTTACACGTCATGAATCTACCAGCGCTTCCCAAGAGGAGACCACTGCCGAGAAGAAACGCCGCAAGAAACTCAGCAGTCAGTCATTTTTTTACGTAACACTTGGCCATAATGTGAGTTTTATCGCACGCTGCGCGCACGGTAAAACTCGCATTGTGGCCAGGTGAAGACGTAAAATTGTGTACTCATCACGGGCAGTAAAAAAGAAAGCCCTCTATCGCATATTTACAACCCTCGCCTACGGCTCGGGTCTCAAATACCTGCGATTTCGGGCTTTCTTTCTTTTACAGCCCTTGTTAAGTAATGTACTATAAACATGTTACAATGGTATTACTTAATCTAGCATTATATAAAGCAATAAAAATTTAATTAAATATAATATCAAATAGCATGCGTAGTTCAGCAGGAAAACATGTCAAAAATATTACGAGAGAGACAAGGGGGGGGGGGGGGGGAAGAGAGGAGAGAAAACACAGGACAACCAAATAAAAGTTTGATATGCTTTCCCACATCAACGGTGTCCCCTAGACAAACAACTTTGCAATTTTACAAATTATGAATGACTAAGTTTCGGGTTTAGGCCAAGCATTTTTATCTGTTAGATAGTCCTCGACCCTATAGTACGCTTTAGATATTAACGACTTTTTTAAGTAATTTTTAAGTGCTGGAAAGGGTAATGTTAAAGCTTCGTCAGGTAATTTGTTATAGAAATGAATGCATTGACCAACAAATGATTTATACAAGGTGTTACAAAAATACCCGTAAAGCCGAAAGGGGGTTAAATGGTACCTTATAATAAGTCCATTTACAATATTTGAGAACCGTACTATCACCGCATGACTTACCGGCAAAAAAAATAAAACCATTATTGCTTTCATTGATGTGAAAACCCTATTTCAGTAAAATTAAAGAGTAAACTACGCAGATTGTTTATGTACATTTTTACCTAATTCGTGAAACGATTAAGAGACATACTAACAAAATTTACAGAATTTGATTAGATAGATATTACAAGTCGAGTTTTGGAAGATTTTAAAAGACCTAAACTACTTACGAAGAAACCTAAACTAGCACTTACTTTTTCGTAAAGAACGTCAAAATTACAGGAACGGCTCAAAGTGAGCTCTGCCTTGTTCAATGCACAACCTCGCTCGTCGGGATATGGTTTTAAACCCATTTAAGTTGAAAAATTATTAAATTGGTAGGTAGGCCTCTCTGTTAAAATAATCTATGTTAACTCCGGTTCCCTGACATGACAGCTTACTAGGGTTGACAATATTTTAGGCTTTGATAATTTATTAGATTTTTTACGGGGTATTTTGTAACACGTTGTATACTTTACGGACGCGGAATTTTCGGATAACAATTTTATTTTTATTTCTTGTATTTAGATTATGTACATCGGAATTTTTGGTGAAAGAATTTAAATTTTTAATAACATAAATAATATTCTCATAAATAAATTGAGACGCTACAGTTAAGATGTGAATTTCTTTAAAAAGTTCTCTTAAGGAGTCACGGGAATTTAAGTTATAAATAGAACGAATAGCCCTTTTTTGTAAGACAAATACAGTATGTAAACTTACTAAAACCATTTATTTGAACCCGAGCATGTCTAGGCGATAGATAAGGTTGGGGTATACAAATTATTGAAATCTTACCACTTTTTCAAATTTAAATAAAGAATGCACTGAACGCAAGTTTAATAATTTGTTACGATGAAAACATTACATACGGGTCTTATCATGGGCACTGAACAACGATGTAAACATTACACATGGGATGATACTTTTAGAGTTAACCGACTTTGAAAAAGGTGAGATGTTATAACTTTTATGCAATGACAAAATTAAAAATATTCGACACACACTTGCAAAAAATGTGGTAAAACACTTATCTCAACTAGCCTAGCAACTGGTTGAAAGAGATGGTTTTAGTAAGTTTACATACTGTATACTTTGTATTTCAGCTGCCTTACCCCAAACCAGAATACCGTACGACATCACACTATGGAAATAACTATAATAAACTATGCGAGCTGTCTCAACATTAGTTAGTTGTCTAATTTTCCTAACCGCGTAAGCTGCCGAACTTAGTTTACCTGCCAGTACCGCTATATGGGGACTCCATTGCAAATTTTTATCTATGGTTATGCCTAGAAAAACTGCCTTATCTACCATTTGCAGACACTCGTCATTTAGAAAAATACTAGAATCTACCGGTTTAACATTAGGCAAAGCGAACCTAACACATTTAGTTTTTTTAGCATTGAGTAGTAAATTGTTACTAGTAAACCAATTAAGTACTTTAACTAGTGTGGCGTTTATCCTACTGTAGTCAATGGACTTTCTATCTACTTTGAAAATTAATGAAGTATCATCAGCAAAAAGTACAATCTCACAAAGTTTATCTACTGTTGGTGGTAAGTCATTTATATGGTGTCCCCTTGTTTTACAGACTGAAAAATTACAGAATTTTGTTTCACAGAAAATGTTTCATATACTATTTGGTCCTTGTATTTTTGCTTCGTATATTTTTTTTTTTTTACTATTTACTTGAAAGAAACAAATTCGACAGAAAATCAATTCAATGAATTTTGTAATTTTATTTTTTCATTACACATACTTATCAAACAATATAATTATTTTTCAACGAATATTGTTTGGTCAGTGCATTTTTTAGAAGGTTGGGTTATAAGATAAATACTATATTATGATATAAATATGAGTGAGCGAGCGAGCGAAGCGAGCGAGCAAGACCTCTCTGGGCAGAACCGACTTGAATAGGTTAGGTTAGAAGGCTATGGCGGGAGCGAAGCGAAGCAAGCTCCCGCCTTAGCCTTCGAGGTTATTTTTTTTATATCCCTTGAATAAGCTATGCGATACCATTTGACTGCAAATTAAAATCGTATGCTTTTTTTCAAACGTTTCATTTCACACAGCTTCACAAACTGCACCCTACTCTATAAGTTGATTTTATTGTTATTAAGTTATATTTTAAATAAATAATATGAGACCAAAGAATATTTAATTTGCTATTCTATGATATGAAAAAAGAAACATTTAATTTTATTTAAAATAAAAAACGATGATTTAAAAGTCTTCAAAGTAATTATTCTACATATTGATTATTCTATGAAATGATAATACGAGAAAAAAATTCTATGAAATGAAATTCTAAACAACTTCAGTCTGTAAAATAACGTACAACCCATTTATATAAACCAGAAATAAAAAAGGGCCTAAAATTGAGCCTTGCGGCTCACCTAATTTCACTGTAGCTCCAACAGATTGCGTTTTGTTTACAACAACTGTTTGAGTTCTATCACTTAGATAAGAAGACATAAGACTTGAAGCTTTATTGGACAATCCATAATGTTTTAATTTTAAAATTAGGGTCGAATGATCCACGCAATCAAAAGCTTTAGAAAGATCACAAAATATTCCTACTGCATCACAAGATTTCTCCCAACTGTTATATATATATTTAATGAGCACAGAAGCCGCATCAATTGTTGATCGACCTCGGGTAAACCCAAACTGGTTACTGTTAAGTATTTTATTTCTATTAAAGTGACCTAACATATCATTCAGCATTAGTTTCTCAAAGACTTTACTTAAAACGGGTAGTATGGAAATGGGACGGAAGTTCGTTAAATCACTCATTTCGCCCGATTTAAAAAGAGGTACGACTTTACTATATTTCATGAGATCTGGAAAGATCCCCTCTGATAAACAATTATTGTAAATTAATGATAAATGGGGTGCAATTACATCTATGATATGAAATAGTACTCTAACTGATGTGCCCCACAAATCCTCAGTCTTTTTTAAACTAAGCGATTTAAATACCTTGACTATTGAACCTGAATTTACAGGGCTGAATTCAAAGTTTATATTACATTTACTGACATTAGTGCAAAGTAATGATTGAGCTTCAACCGCGGATGATTTAAGACATTTCGTTGTATTAGAAGCTATGTTTGAAAAATAATCTTCGAATGCTAAGGCAACGTCTTTATTTGACGTGATTTGTTTGTCACCTGCGTTTATGGTGACTTGATTCTCACGTGTTTTTGATTTTCCTGTTTCTCTATTTATAATATTCCATACAGTTTTTACTTTATTGTCAGCTGATTTGAGTTTAAGACTAAGAAAGTTTGCCTTAGCAGTTAAACAAACTTGCTTAAAGGTCCTCGAATAATTCTTAACATAAAGTAGGAAGTCGGCGTTCTTATTGTCCTCCCTCTCTTTATATAGGTCATAAAGCCTATTTCTACTCTTATGAATGCCTACAGTAGCCCATTCACTAAACTTGGTTTTCGACCTAGAAATAGTTTTCATTTTAAAATTATTATTAAATTGGTGTAGAATTATGCCAAACAAGTCTTTATAAATACTATTAGAGTCATTGTTTAAGAAAGGTAACACTGAAAGATTAGCCTGAACTTTATTTTTGAATAATTCCAAACGATTGCTAGTTATAGGTCGGTATGTTATCGTCTGAGGTTTTTGATAAAAATCATTTAAGAAAGATGCCTTCTGACCACTATGGTCAGAATTAAAACAATTAAATATTTCTTTATCCAAACATTCGCAATTACAAAAAATGTTATCTAAGCAGGTTGCACTACTAACACCTATCCGTGTGGGTTAAAAGAACAGATTAGCTAAATTAAAAGATTTAAATAAACTTAGTAACCGAGTGGTATTATTTGACGTTTCAAGTAAGTTAACATTAAAATCTCCACAAACTATAACATGCTTCTGGCTATTACTTGCTAATTTTAACACATGTTCCATGGTAGATTCAAATGTGCAAAAATCAGATAGTGGTGGTCTGTAAACACATATTATTATATAACTTTCTAGTTCTGCGCAAGAAATTTCTACAATCCTTTCTATCGATAGCTTTATAATATCCTTTCTTTCTTTGGATTTAAGGGTACTTTTAACAATTATAAGAGAGCCACCATGAATGGCACTTTTTCTGGCAAAATAACTAACTAATTTAAAATTTATGAAATCTAATATCAATTGGTCTGGTCTAAGCCAATGTTCAGTAATGCACATAATTTGTACATTTTCATTATCTAAGAACAACCCTATTTCTAGTTCTTTGCTGGAAAAACCTTGAATATTTTGATGAATTAAATTTATACTCAAGGGTGTTTCCGCTGTCCTATAGTTTAGTTTAAATCATGATTTAAGGCATTATCGCTAATATTGGCTTGCTGGGACTTGATGCTACTGTATATATTTGGTTCTATATTAAAAGCTAATAGGTCAACCAAAGTCAAAATATATTTCCTTGGCAAATGAATTTTTCCTGTGGTTAGGGTGAGGCGCTTTATAAATTTATTTAAATCAAAGAAATGATATTTCTTATTAAAGCATATAGAATTATACATAATAGAATTAAAGTTTGCTATTCTATTATTATGACTAAAAGGCATACTTTGTGAATATGGTAGCGCACACAGTATTATTTTAGCTATGCCCCTACCTTCAATTATATTTAGTGTTGATATTAATTTATCTACACTGGACTTATCCACATTAAGAGTATCTCCTACTAAAATTACCAAAGTGGTGGTCCTGTCAAAACTTCCTTTTAAAAGCAAATCGCATAATCGCATAAGAGTTATGTTATGGTAACAGTAATTAGTTACCTTTTGTTTCAACTTGTTATTTAACATTAAACCTAGGCCCGAGCCAAGCTGGTCAGAATAAACAATAGTTTTATTCCTACTAATACTTTGTCTAGGGGACTCCTTTGAAGTATCAAGAGCCATATCTGCAGTTGGTGAAGTTCGTAATCTATCACCATTTCCATAACCACTGTTCATTAAAGAAATAAAACGCTCTTCATTTAATTTACTTTCTTCTACCAATTGTGTGAAAGCCAGGATATGCTCCTTGACTTCCTTTTGAGTAGTTATATACTTCAAAGAAGTAACTTCGAGCTGATCCTTTAAGTTACTTATCTCTGCATCAAGTTTTTGAATATCTAAATCATATGTTATCCTATTGGAATCTAACTTTTCATTGCAATGCCGCACCCTATCTTTCATTATTGACAATTCTAATTTCATTGTAGAATAGTTTTTTATACATTTTTGCCCTTTAATTAATTTTTGTGTACGCTTAATATAGTTGTTAATTTTTACATATTTCTTCAATTTATTATTGCTATTGAAAAATATTAATTTCTTACTGTCCTTATCATTATTACCTACTAGCTCTTGGTACAGGTTCTGTGTAGTTAGACTATCATAACACTGACGTTCTTTCCTTAAATATAGTTAAAAATAAATATAACTCCTAGATTGCGGCGTCGGTACCAGGAGCGCATGAGTAGCGAGTAGGGTGTGTACTGACTTGTCGACGCTGGGCCCGAGCACGACATAGGCGCTAGCGATGTCATTGCTGACGACCAGCTTCTCTGCGAGCAGGCCGCGGACCACCATTTGCCGCAGCAGTCGCAGAGGGTCGCCACGCTGCCACGCCTTACAGCTGTAGACAAGCAGATACTAGGGGAGCATAACCTTTATAGAGTCCAGTTTCTGAGTGATTTTGTCGCAAATAATATACAACGTACTTATAGGAACTAACAGACCTCCTCGCGACAAGTCTACTCAAAAGGCCTTGCTTGCGTCTCGCTTGAGCGAATAAACCAAGAAAATTTAGGAATCTTTCGTTTAAAAAAAAAAACCATGATATTCTTATAACCGTTTTTAAATTGCAATCAATTCAGAACTAATCAATTTCAGTAATGAAAATTAAGAAACATATTCAAAGTAGTTTAGAGAACTGCCTTCCCCTTTGGTATGTATTGACAGGCGTAAAGGTATGTATGTAAGTATGTAGAAAATGGTCTCGAAAATTTTATATCTACACTGAATTCTTGAATAGAGCAATTACATTTAAGATTTGTGTTTATCCGTCAATTTACAAAAATGATCCAGCAAAATAAAAACAAATCAGTGCACTAACCGTCCGTGCATAGGGCTCTTCTGCAGCGCCTGCAGCCGCTGAGCCGCGGAGCCGCGCAGCACGTCGGCGATGTGCAGCAGCGTGAACGAGCAGCGCCCGCTGTTCGCGTCGCGGATGCAGCGCACGATCAGCTTGCACTCCTCCGTCACGTCCACCGGCTGAGGAGCACACAGTATTGAACAGGCCATCCTACCGACTGCGCCAAGTAAGAGTCAAAGTCACACTGACGACGGTGAGTTGTTGGGATTATTTTCGAGGAAAATACTATTCAAACGCTTTGGATTTCTTCCAATCGCAGAATTTTCCGTATGTAACTAGGTTGCAACAGGTAGAAAAGTAAGTCATGTTAGTTTCGAAGCAGGCCTGAGGAGCCAAAGCACCTAGATTTTTTCCTGGAATAGAGAAAAATGCAACAGGAACCAATGCGTCGAAAAATACGACTAAAAATCTTTATTTAAGAAAAAACGCGAATGGAAATTTTGCTGCTTAAGTAAATAAAGATTTTAGGAAATAGTTCTAACACATCCATCATTACTTACGTATGGCGTATTTTTGCGATTATGGCTCACCTTATATTGGTTTTCTTGTAGACAATTATCGCAGGCGGAGTCTTTTTGCGCCGCGCAGGCCGCGCGGCTGAACCGCTCCCCCAAGTACCCCAGCACCTGCGCGCGCCGGCACTCCGTCACGCTCTCGCACACTTCCACCATACGGAGAAGGTTTTCTACGTGCACGCGTTTGGCTTCCGGCGTCGCGTTACGTTCCACTGTACACGAAAACAGTATTCAGATTCAGACATGGCAATAACAAAATTCATTCAATTTTGTGTGGATTTGTTCAAATTAATCCTGGGTGCCAGATTGACTAACAACACGAAGGTACACGGTAGCAAGAAGCCCCGTATTCCACACCGGGGTTCACGAGGGGTTTTATACCAATTTGTTTTGGTCCATCTTGCTTCTATCATGATCACACTGACCACAGCATGAGCTAAGCTAGTTTAAAATACGTCCCTAAACCCAAAAGGATCAATTAAATGATAAGTAAATTTGGAGAACAGCTAAATACAAAGTACCAGGAACTCAAAGATCGGTAGAAGGTCGTAGAATACTCACTATCCAGTAGCCGGCGGTACCGCACGACGTCGCTGTATGAATAGTACAGCAGACACGTGGCCAGCTCGCCGTCGCGGCCGGCGCGGCCCGCCTCCTGGTAGTAGCCCTCCACGGACTTGGGCATGCTGTGGTGGATGACGTAGCGCACGTCTGCCTTGTCCACGCCCATGCCGAAAGCGATCGTCGCGCAGATCTGCGGGAGAGCTCTTGGTAGGTTATGGGCGCCTGGTATTTTAATGTAATAATGGGTTTACCAAATATAGCATTGGTGGACGATACCCACAATTTCAACCGCCAAATAAATATTCACACTGTATTCGTATACTAAAACACCAGAGCAGGCTGAGTAGCGAGAAGGAGAGCCACTTTACTCCTTATCCACTTACCACTTTGTACTTGTCGGCGACCCAGCCGGACTGCACGGCCTCCCGCTTCTTGTCGGGCAGCCCCGCGTGGTAGGGCGCTGATTGGATGCCCACCTTCCTCAGATCCATCGACAGATTTTCACACTCTTTGCGCGACAGACAGTACACTATACCCGAGTCACTGTGGAACACAACTTGTATTAACTAAAGTTAAAAAGAAGGTACACTCGGCTAATTATGTAACATTCCATTTTGACACAAATTCCAATGAAACAATAATGTTGCGTAGTCAAGATCAATCTATAACAAGACCAAACTAGGTAGATCTATGTAAAGTATAGCGGAGATTCCATGACCACTATCAAGCTGATGTTTTCTGTAAATGGGTAATGCTAAGGTGTTCGACCCACCCATCTCGTGTTTTACAAAACATTAAACACATAAGATGACAAATAGCATTTACATTCGAGGAATCCTAGGACCTTCGCTCAACTTCCTACTTTAATCCTGATCATCATTCTCTTCATTTTTTTGTAACAAAAGATAAGTACGTACTGATATTGTTTTCACAAGACAACTACTACCTCATACCATAGCGCAAACTAAGA
Source organism: Acleris laterana (assembly GCA_963966035.1). Classification (NCBI taxonomy): domain Eukaryota; kingdom Metazoa; phylum Arthropoda; class Insecta; order Lepidoptera; family Tortricidae; genus Acleris; species Acleris laterana. Next base: position 14,384,273 of record OZ014455.1, read on the forward strand.
GATAGTTACAGACTAGATCAATTTATGTGAGATGGTCCTCAAAAACAGAAGAAAGCAAAAAAAAAACATAAAAGATATTTATTCAGTAAGTAGGCCGTACGGGCACTTTTACACGTCAAGGATCTACCAGCGCATCCCAAGAGGAGACACTGCTGACAAGAAACGCCGCAAGAAACTCAGCAGTCAGTCAGTTTTTTAAACATATTACAATGGTAATTCCATTGAAGCTAAAGCAAGGAGTTACCGGAAGAACTTGTCCTTGATGATGGTGGCGACGTCCTGGTTGATGCCCTTGGGCTTCTTCTCCAGGATGCGGTAGGCCAGGTTGGGCCGGTTGAAACTGCTCAGGAACCACTTGCACTTCGTTACCTGCACACAACAAGTTTTAAATTTTCTCTCATAGCCTTTACAAAGGGTACATATTTATTCTATCGAAACACTTTTCAACGAACGTATTATTATTATTAATTTATTAGTATTACGCAGCATTTTCCCTTTATCGAAAGACATTTCTTGCCGCATGAGTTTTTTTTAATTGGGTACAAATAGGTAACCTTTTAAAAGGGACGAATTCGCGGACACCTTCTGTATTGTTTGCAGAAGTGGCAGTAGAATGAATATTATATTTAAAAAGACACGAACTTTCAATCGTGAGGGTGGTTTACTAACAATAGTGCAGCGTATGTTGAAATCAGTATTGCTGATGGCAAGGAAGTCCAACTAGCTTTAATTGGGTCGATTTATAACCTTCCACAAATACATTTTAAAATGCCCACAGTCGGTATTTTTCGGATAAAGAACAAAATATTACCCAAAAACGACACCGTACAATAAAAAAGAATTAAAACAGATACCATCTCTTCATCTGTGCCGAACGTTGCATCTGAAAACCAATACTACACTCTCTAACCTAACCTAAAACGACGTGTTACCTTGAGCTGGTGTAGGATGTCCATGCGCACCCTGGGCGTCGCCGTGGCGGTGAGCGCCATGACGTTGGTGGTGGGGAAGCGCTCGCGCAGCATGAACAGCCGCTTGTAGTCGGGCCGGAAGTCGTGGCCCCACTGAGACACGCAGTGCGCCTCGTCGATCACAAACCTGAGAACGCATACATACTAATGTTATAAAAATAACTTTGTTTTCAACTTTCACAACTAAACCGCTGAACCGATTTTAATGAAATTCGGTATGGAGATAGGTTAAACTCTGGTAAAGGATATTGGGTACTTTGTTCTCTTTACTCTGGTGAGTTCAGGGAATAGCGTTAAACGACTACTACGCGGATGGAGTCGCGGACAACAGTTAGTAGATCTAAAATCGTCAGATTCTATTTTAACCCCCACACCCCACAACCAAAGTATATTTTTTTGATGATGCATAGTATTTAAAATAACATGTATGACAAAGCGGTACCTCATCATTTTATCGAATTTCATTTCACCGAACGCTATTTCCTGCTGAGCCCATGATGTTTTCAGGATGTCTTAAACATTATTTACGTAGGTTAGCCTAGGTTACGTAACGTTACTTGAGACTACCAAAAAAAAAAACATCGAGAAATGACTTCGACGAAAAAGAATCTGCGTTCAAAATGATACGTTCGTTAAAACGTTTCGATAAAATCATTGATACCCATGTAAAGGAAATAACAGGGGAAACTTTACTGGCGGCGATGTCGTAGATGGAACGGTTGTCATCTCCCCTGTCACAACATATTCCCCCCAGCCCCTACTGACCTGGCAAGTTTCTCCCGCGAGTAGAGCGCGTCCAGCATGCTCTGGAACTTGGGCGAGTTGCTGATCTTCTCCGGCGTCACGTACAGCAGCTTGATAAGCGGCTCGCGCATCGACAGCTTGTGGTAGATCTCGTCCACGGCGGCCAGGGACACGTCGCCGGATAGGTGCGCGGCTGGGATCTAGTTGAAGGCACTATTTTAATTACCAATTTTTCAACTATTTTGGATTATTTTCGCGCTACCTCTATTTCTTCCCGTTGAGGGTTTATTTTCGAAAAAATCTTTCATGTACCCGTAGGGTAACCAGAGGATATTCCCTTCAAATGTCAAGAGCATAGCTTCAGCAGTTTAGGCTGTGCGTTGTCTTTTAGTCTCCCTTAACACACCTATCGATCCCAAAAACACTTTAAATTTACTTTCATAATGTAGACTTCATTTAGATGCAAATAAACTTTGGCCAGTTTTTTTTTTTACAAAATTTGTCTTACTAAGAATTTTCTGTTTCCATGACTCCCTATGACATAAGTTATACGACTCTGTGGTCTAATTTGAACGTTTCGAACTTCACTTGCTTTTAATCACCAGTATTTTCCCGTTAAGGCAGGTTTAGGCAGGATCAATTACTGATTCCGAATTCGAGGCAAGTCAGTGCTGACTACTGCTGTGACGTTCGGTACCATCTGAAGTGGACTTTGTTTTTCAAAAGAAACAACCGAGTATCAACAATTATTATTTATTTAAAGTTCGGGTCGTGAAGGTTAAAAAGGCCGGGTCTGGTTCCGCTGTCGTAGGACGGTACTCCCCTGCAAGGTGGTTGAGGCTGCTAGGTCTTCGGGAAGGCAGCAGGAGTGAGAGATGCACCCGGGCCGGGAAGTGCCGGCAGGAGTTGGCTGGTGTCTTGCGTTTTAATAAAAATTCCCAGACTCGAAGGGTAAAAGTGACACCCCTTATCGGGGTCCGAGATATCACTTACAATTTACTTATGTGAAACCAAAAACGTTGGAAGTTAACAAAGTTCTAACGCCGCGAAGAAAATATAATTTAATTACTTTCTTAAAAGTTTTATGGCGGCGCGTATGAGGACACGAAACTAAGCCGTGAACGCTCCGACATAGGTGTGCGGTCGCTGGCGTTTGCAAGGGAATCGCCTGGCGGCGCGAGCGCTACCCGAAATTTCGGAATTAAAATAACGCGACGAGTGAAGTGTAGAACGCTGACTACGTAGATGATTAAATATTATATTAATATTTATTATTTTAATTTAGTTATTCATTTTACTATTTGATTATTAGTTTTTATATGTTTGATGACTTAGGATTATTTAGTAGAATTCATTTCCTTTATTATTATTTAATTTTTTTTTTTTTTAATTAAACATTTTAAGGAAATTAGCTAAATATAATTATATCATCTACATAAACATGAACGTGCAACGTTACATTACTCCGCGCGCCACAAAAGGATTTTATTACTAAACACAATAAAATCCGCACTTAAGTTTTATGTCCGTATTTTCCTTCCATAAATTCAATCTTCCATTCTTCCTCATTCAAACCAGCTATAATGACCATTTAGAGGGCCAGTAACGCATCCTAACATTTATTAAGGTGAACATAACTATAACAATGTTTACCCGTACGCACAACTACAGCACACGTTGGATAATTTTGACTGCACAGAAGTGAGTAATGCAACTAACATGAAATATTTTAAAATTTAGGTGTTAAGCCCTATTAATTTAAGATCCTTAATGTGCCAAGTTCCTAAATTTTTCCCTGTCATGTCCGCTAAGACATAAACTAAGGGAGACTTTTTGTCTATTACTCGACATTTTATGAATTTTGGAGCAAGTTTTTTACTAAAATACTTGTCCTTTTCGCTCAGGACATACGTACGTTTCATTACGGTATCCCCAACTTTAAATTCGGAGGATTTACGCCGCAGGTTATAGTGCGAAGTATTTTTAACGTGCGCATGCCAGAGTTTTGATTGAACTATGTCAAATATTTTAGATAAACCACCTCGGTTCTCGGCGTAAACATCACGCGGAAGGAAAATCATCTCATCGCCCAGATCGTTATCCAAATAGTGAGTGCCACAAATTGCTAATTCTCTGCCGAAAACCAAAAATGAAGGAGTGAAACCAGTCGCCTCATTCACCGAATTGTTAATGGCGAATTGTACCTTGGGTATGAAGGTATCCCACGTCCGATGGTCATCCTCTACAAATGTTGACAAACAGGTGACTATAGTGCGGTTATAACGTTCGACACTGTTGACCTGTGGCGTGAATTTTGGCGAAAAAAATATATTTGGGATGTTAAATTCTTTAAATAGAGACTCTGTCATTTTACTGGTGAATTGACTACCGTTGTCTAAAAATATTGTTTGAGGGGAACCATGTATCAAAAACACTGACTCTTCTAAAAACTTACAGACGGCAATAGAAGTTGCCGCTCGCAAAGGGGCAATTAGGCAAAATTTGGAAAAACAACAAGTAACAACTATGATGTAGGCGTTTTGTTTACGAGTGGTAGGCAAAGGGCCCATTAAGTCGACTGAGATAGCTTGAAAAGGTCTAGAGCACTGTTTCGGTCGACCCATTTCTCCTAATACTTGGTGATTTTGGGATTTGTAAGCTAGACATTTGTCACAAGAGCCCACAAAATCCACTACGTCCTGATGCATGCCTGGCCAGTAATAACGTAACGCCAAACGATGGTACGTTTTGAAAACACCAAGGTGACCCGCTGTAGGTACAGAGTGATTTTCTCGAATAACCTGCTCGCGCAACTCACACGGAATAACCTCCTTCCAGGAAAATTCGGAATTCAATTCAGCCACGCCTTGCTTGTTCTTGGTCAGCCTGAACAGGGAGTCGTTACGTATCGTAAAATTGGAAAAAATTTGGGGCTTCGTAAGGCAAGAGTTATAAATATTCTTATACCACAAATCAGTAGTTTTCGAGACAAAACCTGAAGTACTGATTGCGTGAGCAGGAACAGCTCTTGAAAGAGCATCTGGAATGACGTTATCAACGCCGCGTCTATGTTTCAGCTCAAAGTGAAAAGCAGACAGACGTACACCCCAGCGTGCCAATCTACCGGTTGGGTTGCTTAGAGAAAGGAACCACTTTAAAGCGCTGTGGTCTGTATAGACAGTGAACGGTTTTCCGTTCTCTAAGTAACACCTCCAGTGCTCCAAAGCAATGACAACTGCCAAAGTTTCGCGCTCGGTAATGCTGTAGTTCCTTTCCGCAGCTGACAACGACTTGCTCATATAAGCAATTGGGTGTTCCTTACCATCCACGATCTGGGTAAGCATAGCCCCCAAACCGTAGTTGCTGGCATCGGTATGCACCTCGAAAGGCTTGTCGTAGTCAGGGCAGGAAAGAACGGGAGCAGAAATCAGGCACTCCTTGAGCCTGTGAAAGGCAGTGTCAGCTTCAGTAGACCAGACAAAAGGTGGTCCACCCTTTTTATTCGAAGTCAGCTTATTAAGAGGGCCTGCTATATTGCTGAAGTTGGGGACAAAACGACGGTACCAGGTAGCGGTCCCGAGAAAGCGCTTAATGTCCTTCCGACAAGAAGGTGTCGGATAGTTAAGGATAGCTTCCACTTTCTCTGGATCGGTACGTAGTCCACAACTGTCCACAACATAGCCCAGATACTTAAGCTGACTTCGGAAAAACTTACATTTATCTGGGTTGATAGTGAGATTGGCCTGCTTTAACTTTTCCAACACACGGAGCAAGAGGGCGACGTGGGAATTGAAGTCGTTCGACACGACAATAATGTCGTCGAGGTAAGCGAAGACTTTAAGGTCAAATTCTCTGAAAAGCATGTCGACCAATCTCTGTTGAGTTGCAGGTGCGTTCGTAAGTCCAAACGCAGTACGTTTGAAACGGAAGGTGCCACGTCCTGGGACATAGAACGCCGTCTTGTCTCGATCTTCGGTTGCGATGGGGATTTGCCAAAACGCTTTGGATAAGTCAATGCTAGAAAGGTAGCGCGCATCACGCAGATTGTCCAATATTTCGGACACGTAGGGCAAATTGTACGCGTCACGTATTGTCACCGAATTCAATTTTCGACTGTCGAGGCAGAAACGGGGCTGGCCATTCTTTTTCGTAACTATGAGAACTGGTGAAGACCAAGCGCTCATACATGGCTCGACAACATCGAGACCTAACATTTCGTCAACTTGTTCAACTAAAATGCGCTGTCTTTCCGGCGACATCCGATAATAACACTGTCGGATAGGCTGCGCATCCCCAGTATCAATACGGTGAATGATTAACTTGGTCTCCCCTAAACCCTTGATGTCGGCAGAGATATCATTGAATTGAGCAATAATGTTGTCAGCCAATGACTTTTCAGATGAGGACAACCGATCGTAGGCCTGAATGTGGGGCGGGTGGTTTGTGTCTAGGCTAGCATTCTCAATTAAAGATTTCGAAAAGGTCACACTTTTCAGGTTTTTTGGAAAAATTTCGAACTTGTGCCAGAAGTCTATTCCTAATATAAGATCAACGTTAATGTCCGGCACTACAAAAGTTTTAATCAAATGAAAACTGTTTTCAAATTGGATCGGTAGATTTACATAGCCTATGCTATTCATCAACTGACCCCCTGCAGCTGTGACTGTAATAATATGGTCCTTATGGATCACTGAACCCTGCTTTTGCAGTTTTTTAAAAATAGTGTTGCCTACAATTGAGACTGCAGAGCCCGAATCCAAAAGTCCAAACAATTCTAAATCATGTACTTTTATTTTAGCATACGGCCTAGGGTCGTCAAAGGACTGTTCCCGCAGAATAGTGTTAATTTTGTAAGAATTGAAATAAAATGTAATCGTTTGAAGCCAGTTAGCCCAATCTTTACTGTCAAATTTACTTTGAAGATTGGGGGGTTCACTATTCCGCGAGGTAACTAGTTTTTTGAAGGGCCCGGCTTATTTTTATTGCAGTTTGGGCAATTCGGTGTTTTAACACCCTCATGTCCACAAACAAAACACACAATCTTATCCTTATTTGCATTGCACTGACGCAAGTTGTGGGTGTTATCACGACACCGAGGACAATAAAATGTTTTGGTGGCAGAGGTTTGCATTGCATGTACATATTTATTATTATTATTAGAATAGTTCTTGTTGGTTTGTAATTTATTTGGATTAAATTTATTATAATTATTAGGATAAGTTCTGTTTTTATTATAGTTTTGATTAAATGTACTTTGCCAAGAATTTTGATTGTCAATATTAAATGATTTTTGTGATGAATTACCACTATACACAAATTCTGGTGCCATGGTGTCTGATGTCCTCTTGGGAGGCTCACGGAAACCAGAAAGACGTGCTTGGATGTTTTCGTAATTACGGCACAGGGATCTCAAGGTGTCGATGTCGGTAATTTCTGAAACCGAAGCTAGGGTGCTCGCGTAACAGGGCCTGATATTATGAAGAAGTATCTCAAGCTTATCGTCATTTGCCAGATCCTTTGTAAGACGAGAAAATAAACCAGACATAATTGACAAGTATATTGTTATGTTCTCCGATTCACCTTGAGTCCTGGATCGTATTTCCGAGAGCAACCTGTAGTCGTAATCTGCTTGATCGAAATCCTTCTTAAGGAGGCTAATAAGCTCATCCCAACCAGACACTCGATCCTGTATGCTACGGAACCAGTGCAACGCGTCACCAGTGAATATTTCGGTACCATAAGACAGTAGCTTTGATGAGGAGATATTCCTGGCTACCTTAAATTCCGTTATGCGCTGAATAAAAGATCGCGCGCAAGACTTCCCGTCGAACCTTAATCTGGTGAGCTCACTGGCTATGCTACGGTCGCACGACACATTAATGTTTAACGGTGGACAAGCTGGCTGGTCCAAGGGCATACTAGGGACCGAAGGAAGTAATGGGTCCACAGCATTGTCTTTGACGGCATTATATTTTTGAAATAAGTTTTTGAAACCGTCTATGCAAGACTCGTGTGAACGTTTAGTCGCATCATCAACCACTATCCGATTAAGTCGGTGGTAAACGTGATGAATATAATTTTGAACACGTAATAAATCGTTCTTATCTGGTTGTGAATCAAAAATAGAGTTGGCTTTAGTGATGACGTCACTAACGCCTTTCAGATCTTCGACTATTGTAAGAGGGCTTTCCAGAATGTCCTCGGAAGGAAATTGAGGTCCTAACTTCGAAATCTGTTTCCGCAATTCCGTGACAGTGGAAGCTGGGTTAGCACCTCTGATAAGCACCTCGTACTCTAATTCTGCTTTTTGCAACGTTAAGAACTTAACGCGGTATGCCATTGTAATAAATTATATTTAAACCACAAAACTACAACAATTTAAAACGTAATAATTTAACGTACCCCAACTAGGAAATGTTGAACAAGGTTTAAAATATTAATCCGTTCTGTTACAAATGTAAGCAAAAATTAACAACGTTATGGTTGGCAATTAATAAATTTTAAAAACAACACAGAAAATAAACAATAAAAAGCATTAAAAAAAATGCAACTAATGCGTACACCCTTGTGAGCCTAACAATATTTATTACAAACTGTGAAAGAAACAAAAAAATAATGTTTAAATTTATCTCGTCAGGCTACAACGCCGCCACAACTGAACAAACTGCTAATGATGCAGATTACGCATACAGGGTGTTTAAATTTTCTTATTCATTATTTCTTTTCGGAATAACTATTGGGAAAAAACAAAACATTCACAGGCAATATAAAGACATTATATAGGGTGTACACTTCAGCTACGAGCAACCAAAAAAAAAAAAGGAACGTTTCACAAAAAATAAAATAAAAGCACTAAACACACAACTACTTCTACGAAGCAAAACCAGAACCTTAAGACCACGTAAAGGGCGCCAGTGTGACGTTCGGTACCATCTGAAGTGGACTTTGTTTTTCAAAAGAAACAACCGAGTATCAACAATTATTATTTATTTAAAGTTCGGGTCGTGAAGGTTAAAAAGGCCGGGTCTGGTTCCGCTGTCGTAGGACGGTACTCCCCTGCAAGGTGGTTGAGGCTGCTAGGTCTTCGGGAAGGCAGCAGGAGTGAGAGATGCACCCGGGCCGGGAAGTGCCGGCAGGAGTTGGCTGGTGTCTTGCGTTTTAATAAAAATTCCCAGACTCGAAGGGTAAAAGTGACACCCCTTATCGGGGTCCGAGATATCACTTACAATTTACTTATGTGAAACCAAAAACGTTGGAAGTTAACAAAGTTCTAACGCCGCGAAGAAAATATAATTTAATTACTTTCTTAAAAGTTTTATGGCGGCGCGTATGAGGACACGAAACTAAGCCGTGAACGCTCCGACATAGGTGTGCGGTCGCTGGCGTTTGCAAGGGAATCGCCTGGCGGCGCGAGCGCTACCCGAAATTTCGGAATTAAAATAACGCGACGAGTGAAGTGTAGAACGCTGACTACGTAGATGATTAAATATTATATTAATATTTATTATTTTAATTTAGTTATTCATTTTACTATTTGATTATTAGTTTTTATATGTTTGATGACTTAGGATTATTTAGTAGAATTCATTTCCTTTATTATTATTTAATTTTTTTTTTTTTAATTAAACATTTTAAGGAAATTAGCTAAATATAATTATATCATCTACATAAACATGAACGTGCAACGTTACACTGCTGACTCGATACTGACATAGTGTCAATAGATTTGGAATCAATACAGCGCTGTCGCGTCAGAACGCGGTCTAGAAGTACCTTTATCCTTGTGATCGGTTATTGAGAAGATAACTCACATCAAGAGACAGCAGCTTGTTGACTTGGTCCAGAATGAGCGACTTGAGCGGCGAGATGACGATCGTCACGCCGGGCGTCAGGATCGCGGGCAGCTGGTAACACAGCGACTTGCCTGGCAACAGATTAGAACTAGAGAATATACAGATTTATACCCGCCAGTAGGCATGAGAGCATAGCTTACCCCTAAAAGTAACATGCATCTAACTCACCCTCACCAGTAGGAACAAGCATGTCATTTAACTTGCACCACCAGTGGGCACTAGCATTTAACTTACCCCCGCCAGTAGGCATGAGCACGAAGCAGTCGTGTCCCAATAGTGTCGCATTGATCACTTGCAGCTGGTTGGGCCGGAACGAGCGCAACCCAAATTTTTCTCCAAACATCTCCATCATCAGAGCGGAATGTGGGTAGTCCATGGCATCGAACTCGCCTGAAGAACAGATACTACATGAGCCTTCATCCATAATTTACCACCAAGTTTTTTTACATGGTATTTATTCCACAATTGAATGGTCTTCTAAGCTGCTATGTTCTATAAATTGTCAAAATCTTTAAGTAAATGCCGTTTTTATAATAGTTATTTCAACCTAATCTTACCCGTGATCCCATCGTTCTGCGTCCCCTCATGAAAGTTCCCCATACCGGCATACTTCGGAGCATCCGTCTCCACAACCGAATTCTCCATCAGCTTCAACACCTCCGGATCCTTCGTTATGGCATCCATGTCCTCTTCAAAATCTTCCATCCGATACTCAGGCCACCCATCGTCGTCCACCGCCACTTCCTTACCATTTATCACCTGAGTGTTCACTATACTGGTCTCAGAATCACTTATATTGATCACGCTAGCTTTAGAACTCTCTGGAATGATGTCTGTTTCATCATCCATGTCGATAGGTACTTCGTAATCATCGTCATCGTAATCCCTGACAGGTTCTTGGACTAACGGCGACACAGCCGTACAGGGCTTGTTGAAAACTGAGCTCTTACTTAACTCAGGAGGTTGGAAGTTCACTGAACTATTAGCTACCGGCGAACACTTTGGTGCTTCCTGAGGTACGGCAATGGGCTTTAATCTTTCAGATGCATATTTAAATCGATCTAAGGTTTTTGATGGTACGTCATTACTTAGCATCGGTTTATCTTCGCTCAATCTCGAAGGCTTTTTAAAAACGAATTTGCCTTTACTTCTGTTTGCACTTTCTGAATTATCTAGAATTTCAACATCTGATTGGGCACTAGTATTTGCTGTCGTGTTACCAGGTGAAAACGCATCGAAAGATAATGATTTCTTGGCCATTAGGTCTGAATAAATAGTTTTGTTTGGTACTGCTTTGTCAAACGTGAAATTTTCTGGTGTGGATGTGTCAGAGATGAAAACAGTTCTTTCCCCGTTTAACAGTTTTCTATTTCGTGGTAATTCGAAATCATTGTGGTCATCGTAGTCACCGAGAAGGGAGGGGCTGTCGCGGCCTGCGCTGGGAGCCCTCACTTCGACCGGACTCGTACCGGGCTGGTCAACAGTTCCATTACAAACCTGCGTTAGATCATCAGGCTCTTTAATAATAGCCGCTTTTAACTTAGACTTCAATTGTTTCATTTTGGCGTATGTTCTGTTCTCGAACCCTGGGAATTTGCCCTTTATGCAGTTGGGTATTCGATCGAACGCGTCGCTGATTTTCTCTAACAGCTCAATGTACATCGTTTTGCAGTCTTCTATATCTTTTGTTTCTATTCGACCATCCTAGAAAAAACACGATTCGGGGTATATTGATGGGTTTCAGTTATGGCTGCATAATATGCATGCATATTATGCATGCTATAAGTACAGATACAATTTAATAACAGAACAGTTTATTCGTAATATTGAATCATAGTCAACATTCCTTACACTGCAATAAAATAAATCAATTGAAAGACAAAGAAATACTTCATAAAAATCAATGGTGGTAATTTGCTTTTATTTTTATTTGAAAGAGTCGCATTGCTTAGTGCAATGCTTTACTGACTTACATCCTTCATTTTCTTCAAAGCTGCGTGTTGTGAAATCTTCTCCAAAAATCCTGATATTGAGCTGTCCAGTTTCAATTTCTTTAAAGGATCGCTATCTTTCCTTGGACTGTGTTTGTCTGGAGTTCTGCAGACTTTTTTCTTATCTCTTTCTTTGACATTAGGTTCATTTTTCGGCGGTGAAGGAGTAGCACTTATTCTAATAGATTTGTCGCTTTTATTTGGAGTTGGAGTTTTACTTATATTATGCAATTCGTCATTAATTTCTAGGATATCATCCTGAAAGTGAATAAAAATTTACAACTAAATGTGCACAACTTTATCAAGATCTGCTGGCCTATTTCGTAACGCACTCACAATCGCAATCAACTTTAAAGTGGAATAATTGTTTTCATTTTGTATGCGGACAAGCCTTCGATTTTCAAAATGAAAACAATTTCGATTGCGAGTGCGTTAGGGAATAGTCCCTCTAGTCATGGGATCCATGAGACATGGAAAACTCAACGGAACTCTTTAATAATTTGGAGTCAATTCTTTTTTTTACGCTTTCATACCCAAAGGGAACCCATGGGTCTCTATTAATATGCCTACGCTGAATGTCCGTCCGTCTGTCCGTCCGTCAGTCCGTCCGTCAGTCGTCCTAACTTTAAAGAGCTATTTATTTTGAACTGTAATAGATAGCGGGTTCATATTTTACAATAAAAATGGTAAAACATATAAACATCAAAGTTGGTATGATTGTATTACAAACCCTGAAGAAAAACAATAAATACTAAAAAATGGTCAAAAGTCAGTTGGGTTCGCGCTGATTCTTATAGGTTTTTTTTAAATATATTGGGGCCAGAAATATTTGCATTTTTAATAGCTTAATTTTACTCTTGCTAATTTTTTTTTTTGGCCCACCCTTTATAAAAAAAACAAAATGAATGCCACTTACCACATCCATGGCAAACATGTCATTACTGTCATTGTCTGCTTGAATATTTAAATGGTTTTGTTTCATTGGTTGTTTGTTAGCTGCTGGAGGCGTATGGAATATTTGTCTCACAGGTACCGGGTTTATTCTTGTAGGAAACTAAAAAAAAATACAATTCAACAATAACCTACTTTGAAACTTTTAGTTCTAAGCTACATCAGCTCCATCTCTTTCTTCTAATTTAGAATTGACTGACAAATGAAAACGATAAGAAGTCCAAGTTTTGAATGATAGAGACCAATCGACCGTCCGCTGGTCCAGCTGGGCGTCCCCATTCATCATCATCATTAAGTCTTCACCTAATCCTGGGATTCCAGTATTTAATAAAATAAATAAATATTTTTCGGAGTTATGGCCACCCTTAAGTACGTCTAATGGATAACAACATATACCAATAATACCAAGAATTATAAAATTACTTACAGTTAAAAAATGCATTTCAACAGTCAATCAATTAAAATAAAAATGTACATTAATCTATCAGTCTGAAAATACATACTTGATGTGAAGGATTGTCACCCAAATTCTGCTTGAATGGTGGTGTGACTGAAAATTTAAAACAGCAAATATAAATAAAAAATACTTTAAACCAAAAATGAGCTATGGAATGTGTAAATTCATTAGTACAAACTTTGCTTCACATAACAAAATATATATGAAAAATTAAAAACAAAATGTACAGTAAAACTTACAAGCAGTTGAAGAAGTGGATTTGGACTTCCATACAAATTTTGTTTTTTTTTCTGTGACCTGCTCATTTTCACGTCTGTAAAAAGAAGACTACTCAGTATGTTACTTTATGGGTCAACAAAAAACCTCTTGCATATTTTAATTTCTAAAATAACTTAAGGTTAATTCAGTCACTTATACAGATATAATCACCATAAAGTCAACTAACCTAATACTATAAAAAAAGAGTATTTAATACTACCCACAAAATAATAATTAACAAGAGATACAATTTTTACAATCGATAATTATAATAATTTAATTAATAAAACCAGTGAGCAATAAGTTTTGGAAAACATTGTTCAATTATTGCAAGACCTCTGCAATTTATTCCACGCATACATGCCACCTTTACGAACTCGTGCATACTGTAAATTTTCAGGCAAATGAGCTTAATGTACTGTATAAAAAATAGATTGCACAATGTAACGATGTAAGAATACAAACAAAGGTAAACAAAGTTATAACCCACATTGGACTACTGTTTCGCGAATTATCGCGACTGCTTTTCTTAACGAAACTCATCAGAGACGATTGTTTGTTCGACAGAGAAATTTTCTTTGAAGCCATATCATTAGTTTAACTGAGGCAGAGGTATGAGTACAACTCAAAAAATGTAATTTAAAATTAACTTGCTGTGCGTCTAGTGTGTTTTCCCATTCTCGTAAGTTTTTTTTAATTCAGTCTGACAGTGACAAACAATGGCAGCTGTTAAATTGAATGTTGCCATATGTACCTTGAGATAGATAGATCTGGTTTTTCACGAGCCAATTTGTAGGATTTCATGCATCGATAATTACTCTTTGCCGGTATCTGGTGAGTAAAGTATAGTTATTCTTCTCATTAATCTAAACATATAATAATTAATTGTGTAAATAGTTTAATTGTGTATTACATAAATAATAAATAGAGCTTGGGAACTCTTCAGTTTCAGCTCACCTGACAGCTAATTTGACGGCCGCGTTTTTGACAATTTCAGCAGTCAGTCAGTCAGCCGTTCCGATCAGTTTTCCGATTGACGTTTGATGTATAAAATAAATGTGAATTGAAATTTTATATCATGTCGCTTCGAAAAGTACTTTTTCTAACTAAAGCGGCATGTTGCAATACTGCAAAACTGCGAAGCACAAATTTCTCTCGACAGAAATTATGTTTAGTGAGTGTGAATACTCTTAGATTCTACGCGACCGAAAACTTAGGTTAGATTGATTTCTTATTTTGTTAAGAACTAGATTGTATAAGATTGTTTTAGCTACAGTACATTCGAACTAAGGATAAGAATAGCTATCTGGCAGTCGGAGCCGGTTGGTATTAGGCTATTGGTTGTTACAAAAAATGGAAACTAGTGATAAACTTTGTTCATATTTTTATTTATTCATTAGAGTGTTAATAAGATCTGCAGTTACTGCTTTAACAAGCCTTAGATATGTCAAAACTTACCTAGCTTGCCTCCTAATACCTTCAGCTCCTATTTACTGGATTTACACTCAAATTCACCTCTACTAGCATCTATCCTCTCAAGGTTAAATACTACAGATGAAAACATGCTGCTTTATAAGTTTCATCTTATTTTGTAATCACTGTTACAGCTTACCTTATTCCTATTCTTCTAATTTACAGTTTTCCCCTGTCTGAAATGAAGTGGTTACATATTACTTTGTAACCTCCAACGCAAACCCTTCTGTCTTATAAGTTTAAAGTGTTTGTAGCATTGTAGTTCCCAAAAGGATGAACTGATTTTTAATTAGTTTTTTAAACTGAAAATTAGTTTAACAAGCCAGTATTGGTGAGAATTGGTTCGCCTGTTTAGCAGATATCGGCTCTGGAAGTGGGGGTGGTAATTACTTGTGAGTCGTTTTTATATATTATATTTTTTGCTCATTTAAAACTATACATGTTACAGGTGAGAGCAAAAAGGGTAGTGAAAAGTCGGATATCCTCGGACGGTTCTTTCCTCAAAGCCAACTGAAGGCAGAAGAAACTAAAAGGATCAAGGATGAGCAAGATCGGTTTGAAAAGGAGAACAAGGAAAAGAATGAGGAAAATGTAAAAAGCTGGAGAAGGATGAAAATAGGGTAAGTTCTTGTTATCCTATCGCGCATTCTATCTCATAACTGGAAGAGATCCTTGCCATTTTACATGCTTATAAATGGACTAGACATGTGCGCCGCGCCAATTTCACGCCGATTTTACGCCGTTGCTGATATTTTTCCTATGCCGCGTCGGCGTAAAATCGGCGTGAAACGGCATGAAACCGGCGGCGCGGCGCACATGTCTAGTATGGACATATTTATTTGTGTACATTAAATAAAATAAGTAAAAGGTTTACATGTGGGATACGGAAAGTGAAATAGAATATAAGAAATGTATGAAAGAAAGAATAAATGGAGGCGAAGCCGGTATATGGACGTGCAAGTTACCTTGCTTTCATGTTTAAGAATTGATTTTTTTTTTGGGTAAATCTCTGTCTTGATAAATATTTTCCTCTTAGATTTTGAATCCAGGACAGCTATCATTACAAGCAGACTCACTACACACAATACTAACAACCCTGGCAATTCCCGTCAGCTTCGCAGTATTTGGCAGCGCAATGACTGTCCTGGGCGGCTGCCTGGTGGTCGAGATGGGGGCTCCGAGGCGCGGGGACGACAACGAGCTGCTGGAAGACGAGTTCTCGCACATGCCCATACCGCTGCAGTACCTGCAGAGGACCTGGAAGGAGCTCACGTTCTATGAAAAGGTGTGTATCACCTGGTTGTTTGCTTACTAGATGCTGCCCGCGACTTCATCCACCTTAGTAAGTAATTCATTAAACCTGGCATTGTCCTTGAATGGTTTTTTTTTGACTGAATTATAGCTCTTGTATTAATTCAGCATATAAGAATCTCTATTTTAAATTTCGTACATATCTGTCTAACCTCAGTGTGAAAAGAAACGTACTAACTTATACATACAAACTTTTGCATATGTTAATGTAATTTACTTATTTTACCTAATTTACCTGATTGGCAGAAAAATGAGGCCTTCATAGTTGTGTGATTGTACCTAAGTAAAATTAAGAAGTGGGGAGAAACTTCATTTATCAGTTTCAATATATCTCTCATGTTGATGTAAAGTCTCGAAGGAAAACCACAGTGATCAGCACCACAACATAGAACCTGAAGTCAAGGATGGTTTCCTCATCACACCGACTTAACTGCGCAGCTATGACGATGCGTCTACATTTAAGTAGATAAAGCATCCTTCACTCTCGCACCTAAATACTGGTCTGAAAATGACAGATGTATTATCTACATTTATCAACGTGAAGAGTTGAGGCGGTGCTGATCTACCGCTTGTGTGGTGCCGCCGGGGCGTTGTAGTGTGCGATCACTGCTTTACAACAAATCGGTCTTTTTTATTGTACAAGATATGTATCTGTTGCAGATGATAAAAGAGCCATCCCGAGAAAAGCTCCTGCCCGACCCACTGCCGGCGCCCTACCAGCCCACCTACACGCTCGTGCTTGAGTTCACGGACGTGCTGGTACACCCGGACTGGTCCTACCAGACCGGCTGGAGGTAACACAACTGCCACCTGTTACTGCTCCCTACGCCACTTCCCCCAAACTGCCACTTGTGCCTTACCCACCCGTACCACTGTCCCTATGCCTCTGTCCCCAGAGCGACTGCCACCTGTGCCACGGCCTCCTGTGCCACAGCCACCGATGCCCTGCAGGGGACCACTTAGTGCCATTTACCCCTTTTCCACCCTGTGTCACTGCCCACTCTCTCAGAAAGCCATTGTCTATTTGAAGCGACATGACATGATTGGCAAATTAAACAAAAGAAGCATTTCTCTCCTAGGTTTAAAAAGCGTCCAGGCGTCGATCAGTTCCTGCAAACGGTTGCCAGCGCGGACTTCGAGGTTATAATATTCACGTCAGAGAACGCGTTCATGATCTGGCCGGTGATCGACAAGCTGGACCCGGAGAACAAGTTCATCACCTACCGGCTGTTCAGAGACTCCACGCACTTCGCTGATGGAGTCCATGTCAAGAATCTGGATGGCTTGAACCGTGATTTGTCTAAGGTATTTATTAATATTTTTTTGGGTTTACTCTTGACTAACTCTTGCCCCGGGAGGGCGAAGAATTTGTAGACGATGAAGCGAGTTCACCCAGAAAATGCCTATTCACCCTTTACATTGGTTCGGATTATGTGCACTCGGAAATACAGACGCCAGAAGCGCATTCCACTCTTTTGTAGTATGCCCTATAAATGATGACGCAAAGCGATTCGTTCGAAGAGGCGGAATTCCAACCAGGTACGGATGGAATCCCGCAGTGCGTCTGGAGGTCCGATGGTAGAAAGGTGACGGCGGTATTAGCTCGTGGAACTCTTGTGCACACTCCCCGCAGTACAGTCTGTAGAATACCGACAAGCAGGCAACTTAACGGCAGTTTTGCTTTTTGAGTGTAATCGCGGCCGATGAGTCTCTTAGCTCTACGTTCCACCGAGTCAAGTGTGGCTAGTTGGAATTTAGCTGAAACATCCCAGACATGACTACAGTACTCCAAGCCAGGTCGGACCTGAGCTTTGTTCAGACATAAAAGCTGACCAGGCTGGTTGGCTTGGTGGTAAAGCCAGCCATGAGAGTATGCTCGTGTCTTGAAGATCCCTAATTCGTACCAGTCAAGAACTAATGCGTCATCAACTAAGCTAGTTCCACAAAACGCACGGTAAAAAACTGCAAATGGTAATGGAAAGATCGTTCGCGGGTAGTACGGTGAAGGAACTTAGCCATTGGCGGCGCTAGATTGTGTCGGGGCCACGAGGCCATCCTGACAATCTGAACCGGTCAACAAATTCATCGCCTACTGACTTGATTGGATTGAACCAGAATCTGTCCATGATAAGTTAGCAGCAAAAGTCTTCACCTGCACGTTATTGGAAGACTAGCTGTTGTCCGCGACTCCGTCCGTACAGAAAAATAAAGGGATAATGTAGCTTGAGAATTCAAATGTCTATGGGTCTCAAATCCCACTTGATGGTGGCCTGTGTTGTCGTGTGCCTTCTCATTACCTTAAGTATTAAAATACTATTTATCATCGATATGGAAACCATTACTTTTTGAACAGGATGAGAATAAAATGTTACTTTAAATACGCTTGGCTAGGTAATCGTGGTGGACTGGAACAAGCAGGCGACGAAGTACCACCAGCAGAACGCGCTGATCCTGCAGAAGTGGAAGGGCGCCGACGACGACACGGCCTTGCTGGACCTCGCCAACCTGCTGCAGAGTGAGTACCGCTTCGTAGTTTCGGCATAGTTGCCTATGACGTTTCTGTCCTTTTAAACCGATCGACCGATCTGTATCTTAGTTTAACATGCTATGTTAAGACTGCGCCGAGCGTACGCCGGATGTACAGTGGCGCCGTCATTACTATTATTGTGTTTACTAATAAACTAAAGTATTTTCTTGAAAATGTTGGTAGGTTTTTGTACTACAAATAAAAACACAACTTATAGGGTATATCACATAGTTTAATAACCTTTGAGTTATCAACTTAACGGAAAAAAGTAGTCACCATTTCCCGTTAAGCTCACTACTCAAAGGGTAATTGTTATTAAAGTTTGTTACGTATCCCATAAATTGTGTTCCAATTCAATTCAATTCAATTTTTTATTTCAGACATATGTCCATAGAGGGTTAGTTATAAAAGTCTTATAAAACTACGTTAGTAAACACAATAAGGTATCGCCTGATTGCAAGGAAATTATTTAATTAATTAGAAAACACAATAATAGTAATGAGGGCGCCACTGGACGCTCGACGTTTGCTCGGTGCAATCTTAACCTTTTTTAATAGTTTTAAATACTATTTATATGTTCCAATAATGGAACATTATTACATTATTATTACAGCAGCACAATCCTCCTAAAATTAAGTGGCGATGGCGTGCCGAGTATTCGAGATTAGGAACGCATAAAGCAATCAGCATTTGATAACTTGGAACCATTCGTTCCGTAGCGATCGCGATGTCGAACGTGAACGACGTGCGCGAGGTGCTCACCTACTACAGCCAGTTCCCCGACCCCATCGCGGCCTTCCGCGACAACCAGCGCCGGCTCATGGAGCAGATGGAGGAGCGCGCGCGCGACCCGCCCGCGCCGCTCACCGGCTCCTGGCTGCGCTCCTTCACACGACGTTAGCACCTGCTCCCTACACACACGCATACACACACACACACACACACACACATACATACCATTTGCGGGTGGTAGGGCCTTGTGCAGGGTCCGTCCGGATCGCTACCACCATCTTATCCATTAACCTACCGCCAAACAGCGGTGTTCGCATTGTTGTGTTCCGGTTTGGGGATAAGACAGCCGGTGAAATGACTAGCATAGAGGCATTCCATCTTAGTCCTCAGGGTTGGCAACGCATTTGCAGTCTTAGGATTGCATTGCAGTCTTATGAATGCGAATGTCTATGGGTCACAATTTCTACTTTCCATCAGGTGGCCTGTGTGCTCGTTTGTCTTCTCCATGCCATAAAAAAAAACATACACAGCGCCGGCTCATTGAGCAGATGGAGGAGTGCGCGCTCCTTCACACGACGTTAGCACTTACTCCCTACACACATGCACACACATACACATACACAGCGCCAGCTCATTGAGCAGATGGAGGAGCCGCTCCTTCACACGGCTTTAGCAATTGCTCCCTACACACACACACACACACACACGCACAACGCACGCGAGCACACATACACACACACACGCACACACACACACACACACATGTAGGGTCAATGCTCAATAACTGTCTACTTTGGAAAATGACGGTCAGTTACTCGGCATCATACCAGAGGTAGCATTTAAAAATTTATCTTTATTGGTGCTTGTAAACGGTGCAAGTAGCTTGCGCGTATTGAGACACTTGCGCAGGTTATATGCTCCAGCTGCATGCACCGTGTACAAGCAGCATTATATCGCAAAAATGTAGAGACCTGGAAGTATTTTACTAGCATGCGAATACGCGATACGATCGTGAATTTTGTGGCTCAAGCGACCGCAAATTTATAATATTCGACTAAAAGAGCGTCCCTCCTGAAAGTTGAAGTGAGCATTGAGCATTCGTAATCGAATCTTTGAATAGTATCGCAAGTACAGGTCGATTCACAAGAGCTGACATGAATGGATTGAATGAGTGAACGAAAGAATACAAGCGTGTAAAATAATAACAGGTTTTCGGTTTGAAATTCGAACATCGGTTCAAAGGACGGCACTCACACGTGACATTACTTTTGTTCATTCCATTCGTGCCAGCTTTAGTGAATTTACCTGAACACGAGCACGTTTCGATTTGTTTCCAACTAGTAATATTTAAGACTAGTCTTGGTAGAGTCACAGGTTAAATGTCCCCCCTTTTGTAGTTGTCACTGAATACGATACTTTTGCAATTCTGTGATCCATTAGTCCCGTGTTGGTGAAATTATATTGAATTGTTATTATGAAGTCTGTATCAATTGGAATGGCATAAGTTTTAAACAAAACCAAACAAACCTATTTACCATTATTATAACATTTATAACTATTATAAGTCAGGTAATTTTAATGATTTTTACACTTGATAATCATTCAATATTTAAATTAAGATTAAATAAGAATAATATATGTTTTTATAAATATAAACGCGCTCAATGAAAATTTGAGGTTATGTGTCATATGGTTACTAATTTGTTTACATCTTTGCCTATCTCAATTGACACAGACTTTAGATGGTTTCTTCGTTATATTTTGCAAATGCCGTTGATTTGAGAACGTGACATTGTAAGCACCGTTTCCTCATAAATTCTAAATTATGATCGAAACTAGTATTATGTATGCGGAAGCGTGTATCTATTGCTATCCTCCATTAGTAAAGGTTCTCTTTAAAAAGGACAATTCAAAACGTTTCAAATGAATAAACAAGGCCTGTATTCACCTGAAAACCTTGACAATACGATATGATTTTTGCCTCCTAGAATCGAGGCCCTGGAGTATTGTTAATTACTTATAAGATGGATGTACATATCCGGATTTCGTTCAGAATCTCGGGATTGTGTGATGTTCGTTCAACCCTATAGCTATACTTGAAATCTACGAAAACCATTTTTCAGGGCTACCGGTAGCCCTGGAAAGTGGTCTTTCATTTGTGACCAAACATTCAATCTAATTATAATATCGGAAGATCGTCGACCTTTGATTTGA
Organism: Acleris laterana; assembly: GCA_963966035.1. Classification (NCBI taxonomy): domain Eukaryota; kingdom Metazoa; phylum Arthropoda; class Insecta; order Lepidoptera; family Tortricidae; genus Acleris; species Acleris laterana. The sequence continues at coordinate 14,405,755 of OZ014455.1, forward strand.
AACAGATTTTATCGATTGCAAACGAAATCTAACCTAAAGGTACACTTACACGGGCATAGCAATTTATAGCCGGCAATTACAACCGTCTTACTCTAATTTTGTGTAATAGATTGAGACACCGGTAATACTGATTGGCAATAAAAGTTTTAAAAAATTGTAAGGGCACCTTTAGGGTGGCAGACCACTTTTTTGACCAGAACAAATATCTATACACTCTACCGCTCTAACGCCTTTAACAAATTGCACAAGGTAGAGGGAATTCTTAATTGTGGGTTCCCCACCAATTATTATCTTTATTTCAAGTTTAACTATACTATATTTGTTTTAGGTACTTAGATGTAAACAAAAAAACACATCAACACATAAGCCAATAGAAGCAGAGCACTAATACGTCGACAAAAGAGTTTTGGTTGGCTGTTTAACAGAGCCTAGTGGTTTGGCTTGTTTACATCTAGTTAAGTAAGTACCTAAACAAATTAAGTATAAGTGCCAAGAATTAAGTAATTTACCCTAAAGTGTGTAGCTATTTAAGATCCTGGCGGTACCATCACTGGTCGCTATAAGTGCCTCGTTTGATTTATAATTGGGCTCAGACTCTGGTATATCTTGATACTTTATTTTTAGAAATGAATTCAATCTATTAAATCCTAATTTAAATCTTATTTAAATAAGAAAATACAACTTACCAAATTAATTTTCTTAGCAAATGCTAATGAGTTTATCATATGTTAGAAAACTGTAGTTATAACATTTGTCTTCCTCGTTTAACTTTTTTTAGACTATGAAATAGCCGTAATTTCGAAAAATATTAACTGAAAAATCAGCTTTCAAGAAATTTATGTATAAGTGGAAAATTTGTGACACCGCGAAATAGACATATTTTTTTTAGGAAACTAGCTTAAGTATTAAATACACGGTACAAAAGTTAATTTTTTACTCTAAGACGAGTTGATGGTTCAAACTAACCAACCCGTAGAGGAATATCTTCGGCGCGTAGAATGTTAACACACATATGACATGTATTAATGGCAGCGCTTCGTTGTAGGGGCCGATACAGACGAGCGTCACTGATAATATTGTTGACGACACTCCGCGACTGCCGGCGACCATCGCCGCGCGCCGACACCGGCCGGCGACAGACGCTCGCCTGCGCGGGCCCTTAGGGGTTCTCAAGAAACCATAGCCAAAGTTACGATACGTCTCTTTCTCTTTAGTCATGAATTATGAGCGAAAGGGACGGACCTTCCGAAGTTAAGTTCTTCGGAGTAACGAAACTTGTTCTTGCAGTTTTCAGCCCCCAAGAGACGCGCCGTGAGCCGCGGTAGTCGGAGGCTAGTGTCCCGGCCGCGTTCTGTGGAGACCCACAAACTAACCAATTGGCAATAAAGGAAGACTAGGCTTTGTCCAACAAATTGTTTTGAATTATTGTTAAGCGCAACTGCAAACTTAATTCTATATAGCCTCAAATTAATCCTAGTTACTTTAGTCCAGAATTAAGCTTGCAATCGCGTTTTAGGAGCATTTGTTACGTTTATGAATTACTTTTTAGTGTATGATTGTTTGTACGGGCGTTGATTGTGTGAGAGTCTGTATTATTACAAGTCACTTTATTTAGATAGGAAATATAGTTGTTTATTAATAAAATACCTAGTTTTATTTGTTAATTTTATTCTTTAGTTACATCAAGGGATAAGCGGAGGGATTGGTCATCGATGGTAGTTTCGCCTTGTTTGCTCACCCATACGTCTAGAAGACCATCGTCAAGTTCCTCGTTTTCAAACATGTCATATATTTCCTGTTCGTTAAACTTTGACTCGTCCGTAAACTTTTCATTTAAAGCTCCCGCGGGCAGCTTCTTCAGCTTCTTCCAAATATTACTAATGTCTCTAACGAATGACACTTCAAAGTCTTTGGTCTCTAGTTCGCAATCGTTACTCCATTCGTGCAAGGCCTGAGCGCTGTCATCTTCAACGAACATGTCCATGTGTTCCGGGTACAACATTAGAGACGTTATATCGCCGAGACCGTTCTGACACAAGACGATGTATCTATCTCCTTGCTCTAGGACCAGACAGCCGGTCAGACCGGTCACCAGCCTCTGTTCCACCATTTTATAGGCGTCGTGGCACAGCGCTTCCAGCCGAGCCTCATTCAACGTGGCGAGCACGCTCGGCGGCCGATACGGCATACTGATGCCACAAAATTCTGCGTCTTTCAAACTTTGAATGTAATTTGGCACTACACAAGTGTCCTCACACCATTGACTAGATAAACATACCAATTCCTTATTAAATTCAAAATTACATATAGACATGTAAGTCGGGTAGCATTGCATGCCGTGCGTCCATCTTTGTAAAAGCTTCAAGTTTGAGTTGGTCTGGTATCGCAAGTCCATTAGGAACAGATGGTGGTTGGTTCCGAAATACAAGTAAGGGCTGCCAGAGGAATATTCTGCTGCACTTATGTGGTTGCACGTGGCTTCGTCGGAGACGTCATTAGGGCTCTGCCATGTATGTATGACTCCATTTGTTCGTTTATCATACACATTTATCGAATTTCTGGCAACATGTGTAAAATACGGCCGTTCATTGCCAATCACAGTAGTCCAATTATTTACTAAAGATTTCACTGAGTTCTTTAATTTAACAGTTCTTGCCGTTAATCTATCTAAGTTCACTATCTTTAATACATTATTGAGATCCGTCACATACAAAATATTCTTATGATACTCATCAAACGATATGCTTGTGAATGGCATTTCTGATTCAGCTACTTTGAGCTGTTCTATTCGTAGAACATCATCGGAGAGTATAATCTTTAGTACATAGATTTTGTGCTTCGTCCTTAAAGCTATGACATCTTGCGATGAACAAATACTCTCGAAAATATTATTGCCCTCCCCACAGTCGAAGACAGCTGCGGCTTCTGAATTAAATGTTAATTCATCTCTGTTAAATTCATATAAATCTGCAATAAATAAAGAAAAATAGTTTCAAGATTATCGGTTTCTTATGCAACTTTGGCAATTGTTTTGTCAAGCGGCTATGCGTGCTTGCTGCACGGGTAGCACAAATTGTATTTTCTAGCTTGTCGCTCAGTGCGTCTCTATTGTTACAGACTAGAAAGAAAGGGAGATCCGAGCGACAAATAAGTCACGGATACCATGTGCTAGCCGTGCTGTTATGGCAGACTCGCGATGCTTTAGACTTGTGAGTGGGATCATGTAAGAGAGTTTTCTGGGAGGATATAAAACTATAAGTAGGAACTACTGCAACGCCGACCTTCGACCTTCCCACGGTACCAGAGACGCTGCGGGAGGTGGGCTGGTTTTTGGCCATTATCATTCTTGACATAATTATTGATTGATATCCGACCGAGATCTCGGTCTCGGTCTCGGCAAATCTGTCTGTCTCGGTCTGTGTGTATTTTTGTTGTAAGAAAATAATTAGATTTACGAGATCATATGTTGGTCAGCACCTCCAATAAGTGTTGCCAGTGAACTGCTGTTCAATCGAACTGGACCATTGTACGACGAAAGACGGCATAATTTGACACGGTACAATGCCGAAAAATTGACTTTAATGGCGTACAATATTTTTCTTTTCAATTTTGAGTATTAAGTTCGTTAAAACCATAACAAAACTCTTTTTTTTCATTATTAATATTAATGGGGGCTTTTTTGTTAAAAAAACGTAGATATAGAAAAAATACCCATTTTTCCGTGTCTCGGTCTCGGCAGAGATTGAAAAAGCGGTCTCAGTCGGACCTTAGCTGGAATCATAAACTTTTGAGAATCTATACCTAACATGTAGACCAGGCTATGTTAGGTTAGGTTTGATTTTTAATAACCCAGAAAAATTTTGTTTCTTAAAGAAAATCGTTTTAACTTGCGATAATTATGTCCTAACACTTTATGACCAAAAATAATGATTATGGCAGAAGATACAGACCCAATAATTTCACTGGTCATCGTTCCCCCACCCCAGAACACAACCATGCGAACAAATCTAATGAAGCTTTGATGATCAAATCAATAATATAGATGAGTGAGGATCAAAAAGTTGGACCACAGTTAAGCGCAGTTACCCATACAAATGACGAAGACGAAAAAAGTTCCGATGTGCATCGAAAAGTATTCTTTCAATGGTATGGCTAATTTTCGTGTCACAACAGTAAAGTTTCATAGACAATTTAATTGATTGAGTTAGCGTGGACAACTTTTTGGTCCTTACCCAGGTGTCATCCAACTTACAGCACTGATGAAATTCGCTGCATAACATATATTCAGTATAGTTGAAGTACAGCAGCTGCATGTTCCCACGGCCGGCGTAGTACCAGTTGGAGGGGCTGTCGAAGTAGGGGTCTGGGTCGTTGGCAAAATGCTCCGCCATGTCTACGAAGTGCTTGGGACATGAAACCACCTCATCGTTGAGTTCACTTACTTTCTCCAATAGGGCTACTCTGTAGGTCACTGGAACAGGATGATGGGTAAGAAAATGAAAATAGGCAGGATTATAAATATTAGTTTCACAGTTTTTTTTTGGATTAGGATATGGGTACTAGTTGAGTTAAAGTTTCTTACTCTTTTATAAATACTACATTGATACAAACCTTGCAACACTGCTCGTAAATTTAAATTATAAATCACATAATAAATCCAATGTCTTATTTTTTATCATTTACCTACTACTATTATAAATGCGTAAGTTTGTGTGTGTTAGTTTGTTACTCCTACACGCTGCACGGATTTGAATAAGATTTGAAATGGAGATAGCTCATACCCTGGATTAACACATAAGCTAGGTACTAACAATAATCAGAGGGAATAACAATAATCTAAATCTACATGGACAAAGTCACAGGCAGAAGCTAGTTTAGAATAGAATAGATTAGATTCTTTACTTACTTGCAGACCGTTTTTGGCACATATACTTTGAGAACCATTCATGCTTTAATTTCAGAAGAGCACCGACTGGATCTTTCTTGTGCTTATTGGCCAACGGTGTAATGAATTTTGGCCTTACACATTTGTATGGGAACGGTTCGAAGTAGTCCGTGTTCAAGTCTCCCTCCCAGTCATCGGGAAAGGCAGCTAATGGGTGCCCCGGTAACACATGGTGCCAGTTGGCATTGCATGCTTGGTTAAATCTTGGTCGTCTAGTGTAATTCAGAAAGGCATAAGCTTTCTGGTTGCTCTGTTCCACGTCGTCGAGAATCTTTTTTACTGTCGCAGTATTGTCCAGATTTGCCACGCCGAATTCGTCCGCTTGTTTATTATTCTGAATAAAATATGTTACTTGATAGGAAAATTAAGCATTACAGAATACTACCGCATTACAGAATAATACCGCTCATACCTGTACACATTTCATTTTTGGAGCCGAAGCCATGTTTAAGCTCGTTTAAGAAAAAACCGACAGTATTAGGTTTTCGAATTAAGTAGATACCTAACCTTACGATTTGTTTACATTTTGAAACGGAGCACGAGCGAGATTTCGAGATTGCACGAAATGTCCAATCCAATCCAATCTTGTTTTAGTGGCAATCGGTCACAATATGTCAATGAATGGAAGGTTGACAGATGCACAGATTGTAAGGGTACGTCTGACAGATGTCAGTTTATGTTAGTTCAGAAATTAAACCAGTGACTAAGGAAACCAATGGACCACACACGAGCATTTCTAAAAAAGTTTGTACTTACACTGGTTAATGGTAACAAAATAGGAAAGTTTCATACAAATGTATCAGGACATTTTTGGAGACTATGTTATTTAGGCTCGACTTCGTTCACCCTACAAACCTGCAATTTCTTTTGCCTATCAAAGTCGTAAATGAAAATACAAACTTTTTTAAAAATGCTCACACAATACCACATTCAAACGGTTCCAAATACTATGCATTCCGACAACACTCAAAAATAATGAGACTCTGCGTGTGTGTGTTTGTGTGCGTGATGCGTGACCAGGGTTCCATACAAATTTGTAGTCCTAAATGAAAAATCTGTTAAAGCTTGTACCAATGAACCCCTTTCATAAAGGTCGCACACGTACGAGCTATAAAATCACGAGCCGCGTTCGAGTAGCCAAGTGGAAAAGCTTTGTTTTATATCGAGACATTCCTCATTGTGAATCAACCTTCACCATCACGAAGAAAAGAAAAATACAACGACACTTGATATTTTAATAAATAAACACGTTCCAACAAAGTACATTAATACATGGCGTTCTGCTGTCAGCTGTCGTCACGCCTGGTGCATAAGCATCTCGGGCAGCGACAGCGCCGCGAACACAGTCAGCACCAGCAGCGAGTACACCGTCACCAGGATGTCTCTCTTTACCCTCACCATCGGGTCGCTCACGGTGGCACTTTCACATTTGTTTAGGCTTCTCTTCGCTTGACCACTTTCTTCCGAAACAACATTAGCTACTGTATTATCTGAAGGCTTCTCTTTACGACCCCCCGCCTTCTTCATCAAACTTCTGCACGACACGCTGACATTTTTGACATCTTTAACGACGTTGTCATGAAATAAGACTAGAGATTTTACGGTGCCAGGATTCGTGCCGATTTCTCGCAGTCGAACTTTGCTAGTTTCGATTTCGGGCCGGGAATAGAGCACGGAGCGACTTCCCCCGGGCGAGGGCAGCGCGCCGAGCCCTGGCGCCAGCACGCGCAGGCGCGGCGGCGGCTCGGTGGCCACGCCGGCGTGCCGCGAGGCCGCGCTCGGCAGCTGCGCCGACACCTCCTTGTCCAAGCACTTCGACACCACTGACTTCATCTCCGTTTTCAACATTACATCGGAACTGGCAACCATTTTGGGCTCGTATAAGGTGATTAAGTTGGACTTAGGTACGGGCTGAACGTTGCGGTTGTCTTGCGTTGCTTCATCCGTCGTGCCCACTAGCGCAGTCGTGTCCGCTGACTTCATTTCCGTTTTGAACATCACATCGGAACTGGCAGTCATTTTAGGCTCGTATAAGGTGATTAAGT